>CM046670.1:30548163-31143108 GCA_025594165.1 Tamias sibiricus
TCTCTCATGTTCCAGTATAAGCCAGCTCCAGGACATCACACTGGACTAAATAAGTCATGACTACTAGATACTGACAGTCCTTACAAAACCTTGCCCAGTTTGTTCACACAGATCTACCAGACAGGTTTTCACTCTCAGACTGGATTAGAAAATTCTTCTTTACAAAAATATGACCAGTCTTATGAGAAAGACCTAAATATAATAAGCAATCAAGACACAACTACAGTCTCAGTTTCTACCACTGAACAGTTGACTCAGATCAAAAAGTGCCTTCCGCATATTAGAGTTTCCAATCAGCTTTTATTTCTCAAACATAAGCAGACAACCAAGAGTTAGCACAACCTGATATGAGCAGCTCACACGAAAGCTCAAAGGAGAAGAAAGAAAATGGGAGGAATCATGCATTACCAGATGATGAACATGTGCACACATGCATACAGATACAAAAGCCACCATGATTACTATTTTCAGAAATAAGAGAAAAAATGATAACCATGAAACAAGAGTAGGATACTATCAGAAAAGTATATGCAGACAACCAAAGTGAGCTCTTAGAAATTCAACACTATGCAAGAAATTTAAACGAATTAAAAGGAATTTACTAGAAAAGATAAAAATCAAACCAAATGGCAAAGAAAAATAAAAGGTGAAGAAAGGTATGAAAATTAGAAGACCAGTCCAGGAGATTTAATATGCAAATAAGACAAGTTCCAGAAAAGTGATTAGAGAAAAGAGAAGACAATAAATAAATCTAGAAAATTTCTCTGTAAATGAAATACAATATATTTCATATTTGAAGAGCCTATAGTGTGCCTGGCACAATAGATGGAAATTAATCCTCATCATTGAAATTTCATTATGAAATTGTAGAACATGGAAAAAATAGAAATACCTATCAGTTTTCCAAAGAAAAATTAAAATAAAATGCACAATCAAAAAGATCAGTTATCATGTCAGCTTCAGAATTAATAGAAACCACTTGAAGTTTTAAAAATATAAAGCTCAAATTTTCTATCCAAAAAAAATTATATCCAGGCAAACTATCAGTGTCATTTTCATGTATTTGGGAGTTTAAAATACTTTCTTACCATATAGTCCCCTCACTACCCTGCAATCCCAGTACCTTAGGAAGAAAACTTTTTATTTGCTTTGTCACCTTAACATAGCAACAAAGAAAAAGGAGACTCCACATTGGAAACAGAAAATCTAGCACAGAAGGGAGGCAATGGAAATCCCCAGGATGAAAGAGAAGAACTTCTAGCATGTCAGACCTACACCTGCATCAGCTGCAACTGTGCACAGATTGTGGCAGGTCAGAAGGCTCAGAAACATAAAATACATTGCACACCTGATTTGTGTGACTATCCACAGTGAGAGATATAAGCAACTCTTCACAAGTTTAAGATGATTTTTTTTTTTACTTACTAATATACAGAAAATCAAGTAAGTTAATATTTTTAAAAAGTGTCACAGGTTTAACAGTTCATTCAAGGCTTAACTATGAGTAGTATTAACATAATCATAAGAATGTAAACAGCAATTACTAGTATTATAAATTATAGCTGTATTAGGAGTGTAGAAATGAGAAGATGATCAATGTGGTACAGTGGAGACAGAGTCTCTTTTGTTCTTTAATGGAGAATAGATGACATTTCAAACTAAATGATCAAAATGGAACAATGGCTTTTAGCTGGTTATGTAGAGCTGTGGAAGTAAATAGCAAAATTAACTAACTAAAAGAAATAAAAGTGTATTTCTACAAATTAATCTATATGTTAAGGCAATTATAATTAAAATCTCCACAATTTTTTGGAAGATGGTTGAAAGAGAAGCCCAGAAAAAATGGTTTAAAGGTATAAAATAATGCTTATAATCATAAAATTATTTTGAAATAAGACTATTTAAAGGTACTATCACACCAGATAGGAAAACATATGCTCAATTTTCAGTAATTTAGAGACTCTGGTACTGTATTGAAATTTTTCATAATAGTGAAACTAAATAAAAAGATCAGAAGTAAAGATAAGACCATAACAGCCTGTGACATAATATGAAACTTTTTTTATTAGTGGTAAAATGTGAATTCACAAAATAAATGGCTCTGGAATAGTTACCTGAAAGGAAAAAATGAGTATTATTATGGTATGGTATTATTGTGGTATATTTATACAATATACCACAAGGTTAATTATAAAAACAAAAGCATAAAATACTTAAAATAAAATTTAATTTCATATGTTGTATTCAAGTGGCAAAGACATTTCTAAGTATAATGTAAAGAAACAAGTAAAGATTAATAACTTTGACTAAAAATAAAATATTATTTTTATGTCTGAAGATATAAATACAATCAATTTTCTTGAAATTTTACAATGCTTAGGAAATGTTAGTATATAGTTTATGTGTATAGAAGGATTAGAGGAACGCTAGAAAGGTCAAAGGGGAGGGAGGGAAAGGAAGGGAGCAAGGGGGGGATGGAGGGGAAAAAAGAAAAGGTGGTTGAATAAGATGGATGTCTTTATCCTAAATGCATGATTGAAGATTTAAATGGTACGAATATACATTGTATACAAACAGTGTTTTGTAAAAAGATGCTCTATATGTTTATTATGAATTATAATGCATACTACTATTAGAAATAAAAAATAAATTTAAAAAATGTGTGGTATAAAAAGCTACAGTAATTTCTTGTAATATTTCCCCTAATATCTATTTAATGAAGTTATTCTACTCCTCTCCTAGTGACACCATATTACCTAGTTATTAGAATCTATTTAAAATACATAGATTCTGAATTTTGTTCAGAGCTATTAAAACTTATTAGATAATTTTAACAATGACTATATGCAATACATATACAGAGTAACTAAACCTGCATCAATAAATATAGCATTTTTCCTATCCCTTGTTTTTATTCCAAATATGAAAGCAAAGTTTTCATGTGACTATAGAAAATCTAATTTTACTTTTGTGTTTGTGTGATTATATAATATATATATGAACAAAATTAACTATCTTAACCATGTTTTTAAAAATTTTTTTTAGTGCATTATAGTTATACTAATAGTAGAGTTCATTTTGACATCATTATACATACATGGTATATAATTTGCTCCATTTCAGTCCTGAGTATTCAATATTATTCTCTCTTCCTCCCTTCCCCTTTTCCCTTTTCTCTATTTTACTAGTCTTGCTTCTAATTGTTTATATAGTTTTTCTTTATTGGTGTTTTATCTACATACATAAAGATGAAATTCACTGTGGTATATTCTTATATGTACATAGTATAATTTTGTCAATATAATTACACAGTTCTTCTATTTCCCATCCCTTCACCCTTCCCCTCAATCCCCTTCTTCTCCTCCACTGATCTTCCTTCTATTCCCAGAGGGTTCCTTCCCAACTCTTTTATTTTCCTACTTATGTTGCTCTACCTTCAGCACATGAGAGAAAACATTCAATCCTTGATGATCTGAGTGTGTCTTATTTCATTTAGCTTGATATTCTCCAGTACCATCTATTCACTAGCAAGTGCCATAATTTCATTCTTCTTTATGACAGAGTAAAATTCCATTGTGTTTATATGACACACTATTTTTACTCATTCATCTATTGACCAACACCTGGGCTGGTTCCATAAGTTGGCTTTTGTGAATTGTGATTCTATAAACATTTAATAATTGGATCATATGGTGGTTCTATTTCCAGTCTTTTGAGCAATCTCCCTACTGCTTTCCAAAGTGTTTGTACTTTTACAGTTTCACCAACAATGTATAAGTGAACCTTATTTTCCCACATCTTTGCCAGCATTTATTATTATTTGTATTGTTGATGATTGCCTTTCTGACTGGAGTGAGTTGAAATCCAAATATTGTCTTGATTTGTGTTTCGCTGATGGCTACAGATGTTGAACTATTTTTATATATTTGCTGGCCATTTGTATTTCTTCTTTTGGTAAATGTGTGTTTAGTTCTTTTCAACACTTATTGATTAAGTTGTTTGATTTTTTTTGTTTTCTTTTCTTTCTTTTTTTTAATTTTTTAGTTCTTTATGTATTCTGGATATTGAGTAGCAGCAGACAAAGATTTTCTCCTATCCTATATGCTCTCTTTTCAGGTTCTTAATATTTTACCTTATAGTGCAGAAACTTTTTAATTTGATACTATCCCACCTATTAATTATATTATTATTTCTTGAGTTTTAGGTTCTGGTTAAAGAAGTTGGTGCCTGCAAATATACGTTGGAGAGTTGAGTCTGTGTTTTCTCCTTGAATTTGCAAAATTTCTGGTGTAATTCCTAAGTCTTTGGTCCACTTTGAGTTGACTTTTGTTCAGGGTGAAAAATCTAATTTCATTCTTCTAAGTGTGAATATCCAGTTTCTCCACACTATTTGTTTAAAAGGCTTTATTTTCCCCACTGTATATTTTTCTTTTTGCATCTCTGTCTAGTATTAGTTGCCTGTGTCTATGTGGGTTTGTCTCTGCATTTTCTATTCTGTTCTATTGGTCTTCATATCTGTTTTGACCCAAAGATCATAATGTTTTTTGTACCATAGCTCTGTTATACAATTCAAGGACCAGTATTGTGATGCCTCCAACATTGCTCTTTTTGCTCAGTATTGCTTTGGCTCTTCTGGGCCTTTATTCTTCCAAATGAATTTTAGGACTTTTTTTTTTAATTCTGTGAAAACTGTCATTGGTATTTTGATAAATATTTTATTGAATCTGTGTGTTGCCGCCTGAAGCACTTGGAGGAACGGAGCCACGGGAAAAACTTCAGAAGCAAACTGGAGACAAACAGCTTTTTATTCTGATAACTTTTCTCTCAGGTTCTAACAACGACTAACTCACGCCAAAACACACCCCTAAAAATGGCGCTGACCCGATCAGCAATTTCGGCCAAGTCACTCGAGATCCCGCAACAATCCCGTGAGACTATGGGTGGCGACAAAGGCCAAATCTCCACGGCTCGTAGTCAACTGCAATTCAAGCCAATCCCCAAACAGGGCTCCTGCATTTCCCCCTTTTTGTTTTAAAAGAGGTAATGCTCTAGGACGTCTATGTGCAACCAACATTCTTACCCGTCATCGGATAATCAAGGCTGTGCCCTTGACTCCTGTCTTAGGTTGATATGTCGGCCACATGAGACTGTCCCGTGCGACTGTGCCTGTCTTAGGTTGTCCCCCTCTGGGGATCTTACCCGTCATTGGCTAACCAGCCATCCAATGGAGCCCTTTAGGATCGACTATATATGATGACTAACAGCCGTCCAATTGTGAGGAGATGTTGCGGCTTTAAGGCGACAAGCCTTTTGGTGATGAGCCAAATTGCATAGCATATCAAATTGTTTAAACAAATCAACTGCCCTAAGTTCCATCAAGTAACACACTGAATTCTCTAAACAAATACCCGCAAGGCATTGTCCCGTAAAGTCCCAAACAATGAAAGATCAAAATGTCCATTTGTTGTAACATGTTGATGTAGGAGGCCCCATGCATGTAGAGCAGAGGCCACACTGTTGGTGAGGTTGTTTGATGTTTGAGCAGCAGGGATGCTTGCGGCGGCCGCGATCCCTGCAGCTGTAGCAGCAGACGTCTTTTTTATGTTTAGACAATGCCACCGGCAAATCTTCAGGGCCCGCTACCTAGAAACTCAAGCATCAATTATTAAAGGAAAGGCAGTGCTATTGCAGCACTGAGTCAAGAGGCGAGTTGTCAAACTACAAAATAGAATAATTAGATTAGAAAATTAAAGTTAATTTTTGTTCACACACATCGCTGGTAGAGCTTCTACAAACATAAGTTGGAAAAATATCATATTTAGAACAAAACAAAGAAAGACTGAGGGTAATTACTGCATTAAAGATAGATTAAAGAAAAGGTAAAGGCACTTTAGAGAAATAATTTGTTAGCTGGAACCCTTGAGTCTCTGTATACAGAGCAATCTTTTTACCTGTTGAGATAATTGAAATTAATGAGCTATTAAACAAATGAAGTTAATAACAAATAAACAATCTTATGTCAAAACACCAAAATATCAGGTTATATAGCACTAGTCATATTGTTTGCTAAAGAGAAGTCCCAGGGACACCTATAAATCAAAATTGAAAGTACCTTCATTTATAAAATTATTTACCTAAATTGAATACTCTTAACCTAAAATGAATTAAAGTTATTTGGATCCATATATATATATATTTTTTTCTTTTTCATAAGCGCTTTGTTCTTTGTGACGTCACACTGGACAGACGAACAAGCATACAAACATATATTTGTGACGTCACATTAACATGAAATGTAGACAAATGTACAGACATAAAGACATGTATAAAAAGAAAAAAAAAAAAATACAATTGTGTGCACACTAAGGAGAGATCTCCTCGTCCCGGCCGGGAGGAATGACACTTAAGTTGTGAAATATTTTGAAGGACTCTTTTGAGGGAATCATTCTATACCTTCATCTTGGTCCTCTTGATTTTGTACCTTTTTTATTAATCTTGATTCTTCAATAACTTCATCTTGATCATTTTGATGTGGTACCTGTTTTATTAATCTAGATGGTATCCATATTGGAGAGGATTCGTCTTTTGGAAAAACACAAACAGATCCTCTTCCCCAATTAATACTGGATCTGGACCCTTCCATGTACCTGAAAGAACATCCTTCCAGTAAACCAAGGGTTTATGTTGTTGGTGTGGATTCCAATGTCTGTCTCCAGCAGAATAAACCATTAGAGTCTAAAGTTAAAAAATTTAAGGTAAACAGGGCAACTGCCAATCTGTCCTTAGGACTTTTCCAATTTCCTTCTTTTTGTTTTAATAACATAATTTTCAGTGTTCGGTTTGCTCTTTCAATAATGCCCTGACCCTGAGGATTGTATGGGATGCCTGTTTTATGGGATATATTGAATTTTGCGCAAAACTGTTTGAAAGATGAGGACGTATATGCGGGGGCCATTATCTGTTTTAAGCATTTTTGGGATGCCCAATGCAGCAAAAGCTTGCAAACAATGAGATGTAACATCTTTAACTTTTTCTCCAGAATGTAAGGAAGCAAAAATCATGCCTGAGCATGTATCTATGGTCACATGAATAAATCGCAATTTTCCAAAACTTGGCTCATGAGTAACATCCATCTGCCACACATGATTGGGCATTAATCCTCTAGGGTTAACTCCGAAATGAGGATTGGGCAAATGTGTCATACAAGATTTACAATCTTTTACAATTGTTCTGGCTTGCTCCTTTGTGATTTTAAACCTACGTTGCAAGGTGGTGCTGTTGACATGAAACTGGGAATGAAATAAAGTAGCTTGTTGTAGCGCTGAAAGTATAAATACTGTTTTTGTAAGTTCATCAGCCTTTTGATTACCTTCATGGAGGGGACCAGGCAAATTAGTATGTGCTCTAATATGGCCTACGAATAGAGGTTCTTTTCTTGCCCACAAAAGTTTTTGTATTTGATAAAACAATTTAAAGGCTGGAGTATGAGGTGCTATTGGTCCTGCTAACTCTAATTTTGGGACGGCTTGTACAATATAGTGGCTATCTGAAAAAATGTTTATGGGCTGGTCCCTAAAATTTTCCAGAGCTCTTACCACAGCTTCCAGTTCCACTAGTTGAGCTGATTTGTGTGCAGTTATGTAAGTCATATTTTCTATTTTAGTGACTACTGTAGCAGTACCATTTGAGGACCCATCTGTAAATACATTAAATGCCTTAGGAATAGGTTGATTTTTTATTACCTGTGGAAATATAATAGGATGATTAATACAAAAAGATAATATAGGGGACTTAGGAAGATGATTATCAAAATTTGCAGAAGTATAGCATTTAGCTATAGCCCAATCATTATCATTGAAGCATAAGTATTCAATCTGTGATGATGAATAGGGAGTAATAATAGTAGCAGGGTGAATGCCAAATATTTTAGTAGAAGTCTTAAGTCCTTGAAGAATAAGTTTAGCTACCATGGAGGTATAAGATTCAATTATACTTTTAGGAGAGACGGGCAAATGTATCCATAATAAAGGCCCTTGTTGCCAAAATACTCCTGTGGGTGTATATTGTGAAGAAATAATAATCAACATCAGCGGTTGAGTTAAATCAAATCTATCACAATGAGCTCCTTCGATGGCTTTTTCTACTAACTTTTAAAGCTTTCCTAGCATCAGGAGTCAATGTTCGTGGTGAAGATGGATCAGGATCTCCACGAAGGATGTCAAATAAAGGTTTTAGTTGGCCAGTAGTGAGATTTAGTGTAGGGCGAAGCCAATTAATGTCTCCCAGTAGTTTTTGGAAATCATTGAGGGTGGTCAAATGTTCTTTATTTATTAAAAATTTTGGGGGTCTAACAAAAGTATCCATGATTTTAAATCCTAAATATAATATGGGAGATCTGGTTTGAACTTTTTCTTCTGCTATATATAATCCATATTTTTTTAAATTTTCTACCACATCACTGAATATATTAAATAAGATTTTTTGATTAGGGTGGGCCAATAAAATATCATCCATGTAATGTAGACACATGAGGTTTGGATATTTATTTTTAATGGGTTGGATAGCCTTGTCCACATATATTTGGCATATGGTGGGGCTATTAGCCATTCCCTGTGGTAAAACCTTCCATTGATATCTCTGATCAGGGCCATTATTGTTAATAGAAGGAACGGAAAAAGCAAACCTGGGGGCATCCAGAGGATGTAGGGGATAATAGAAAAGAAGCAATCCTTTATATCAAGAGTAATAAGATGGAAATTTTTTGGAATAGCTACGGGACTAGGAAGTCCAGGTTGAGTAGGCCCCATAACTTGCATGGTTTTATTGATTTGTCTAAGATCATGTAACAATCGCCATTTTCCTGACTTTTTTCTTGATCACAAATATGGGGGAATTCCAGGGAGAGGTGGAAGGTTCTATATGACCTGCTTCTAATTGTTCCTGAACTAATTGGTGGGCCGCTTGTAATTTCTCTTTAGATAGGGGCCACTGAGGGACCCACACTGGCTTATCAGAAAGCCATGGTATTTTCAAAATTATTTTCTCAGTGGCCCCGAAAAAAAAATATCTTTTTCCTTTATGACAATGATTACTTTTAGGGTTAAGATTACTCTGTACTTTTTGATAATGAGTTCTTTTATGGTTAAGATTACCCTGTAGGTTTTCACATTTAACATCTGCAGGCTTGGTTGCAAGGTGTACTCCCATTTGTTGCAAAATATCTCTTCCCCATAAAGATTAGGTAAAACATAAGGCTGAAATGTTCCTTTATGGCCTTCATCATCCTCCCATTTTAAAATTACTGCACTTTTATCTGGGAGGTTTATTATATCCCAAGCCTCTTAAACTGGTTGAAGCTTTTTGCAGAGGCCAGTGCTTGGGCCATTGGCGTAAATTAATAATGGAAGAGTCAGCTCCAGTATCTATTAATCCCTCCATTTCTATTCCTTGGATTTTTATTTTACACATAGGCCTCCTTCAACAGTCTCGAACCCAGCAAGCCATGGGACTTGAGTCAGTGGAACAAAATCCTCTATTGTTCCCTTCTTGAGGCATACCCATTTTAAATGAATTATGTAAATTGGGAAGGAGAAGCAACTGAGCAATTCTATCTCCTTGATTAACAGAAGTTATACTTTGGGGTGAGCTAAGCATTATTTTTATTTCCCCTTTGTAGTCTGAGTTTATTACACCTGGGGTCACTTGCAAACCTAATATGCTTTTAGGACTACGCCCGGTAATAAGTCCTACAGTCCCTGAGGGAAGAGGTCCCCTGACTCCTGTGGGAATCAGTTGAACCCCCATTTCAGGTGTTAACACTATTCGGGCAGTGGAACAGAGGTCTAATCCTGCATTTCCTCTTGTTCCTCTGGCGAGGGAGTGGATGGGTAGTAGGGATTGTGTCGGGGAAGCATCTGAGTGGATGTTTGAGGATACTCCTTCTGCAATGCCCCGTACATTTGTGGGCCCCGGGGTATTGGGCCCCGTGCCCCGTTTTTTGAATTCCTGAACAAAGGATTTCCATGGATGTCAAATTTTGAATAGCATTTATTGGCCCAATGATTTCCCTTTTTACACCTGGGGCAGCGGCCTGGGGCACGGTATGAGCTTGATCTTATTTCTCTTTTGGGATTTTGCCTAGAATTGCCTGATTGATTATGATAATTTTGCCTGGAATATCCTGATTGATTATAATATCTACGTTTAGCCTTTGTGAAATTTCGAGAGGAAGCACCTCTCATTGAGGCTGCAATCACATTTCCTGTGACAAAAGGCGCCATTTATATCTTTACATAGTTGTATATATATGGAAAGATCCTTTTTAGTTCTCCATGGCCTGATGGCTGCTTGGCACCATTTATTTGCATTTTCATAAGCTAATTGAACAACTAATGGCATAGCTTGGTCAACATCTGCAAACACACTACCTGCAGTTCTCAAAAGTCGATCAGCAAAGTCGGCATACGGCTCATTAGGTCCTTGAATCACTTTTGACAAGCTACCTTGTAGATCCCCAGGTCCTTGTACAGTTTTCCATGCCTCTAAAGCAGCTGCATTTATTTGAGCATATATATCTGAGTCATAATCTGTTTGAGCCTGTAAGTCTGCGAATTGCCCTTCTCCTGTGAGCATGTCTATATTATAGTTTTCAAACCCTGCAGCCGCGTTTTTTTAGCCGTTTCTATACAAAGTTCTTGGAATTGCGATCGCCAAACCAAGAATTGCCCCCCGCTTAATGTTGCTTTACATAGACTTTTCCAGTCTGAGGGGGTTAAGCTAAAGGTGTTAAGGGACTCCAGCATACTCAACGTGAAAGGAGCTTGGGGCCCATAAGTCATTACTGCCTCTTTGAGATTTTTTATTGTTTTGAAATCTACTGACTGATGGACACTCTGTCCATTTTTCTTTTCAAATGCTGGCGGTTCCCAATGTATCTGTGAGCTGTCCTCGAGAGCGCATAAGCGATCAGAAAGACTTTTTATTTCTGTTTCTAGGGTATGCAAATGCCTAGTAATACCCTTCATATTTTCTGTAATGGATCCACCCATGGGGGAGTAGAGGACACAAGTGACTCCTCTGCCTGACGGACCTTTTTCTCGGTCTTTTTTAGTTTCTTTTTCCTCATTTTCTCAGGATCACTTTTACTAGATTCCTCACCACTGCTAATTTCACTGACAGCAATATCCTGAGGCTTAGGTTCCAGTGAGAGCAGTATCCTTCAGCTTTCCCGAATAGCTTTAATAGCTTGGATTTTTGTCATTTTTGGGTCTCTTCTAATACTCTCTTTACTGGTCTCAGTTGGCCCAGTGGAATCTACACTTTTTTGATCACTTTCACTTTTGTCTATATACTCCTCACTGAGAACAGAGTCAGGTATATCAAGGAGTCTTTGCATAGCCTCTATCACTTGGGATTCAGTTATATTCGAACCCATCTTTAGAGACCTTTCAGTTCTTACCTGTCCGTTCCGAAGTTCCCCGTACGGGCCGCCACCTGTTGCCGCCTGAAGCACTTGGAGGAACGGAGCCGCGGGAAAAACTTCAGAAGCAAACTGGAGACAAACAGCTTTTTATTCTGATAACTTTTCTCTCAGGTTCTAACAACGACTAACTCACGCCAAAACACACCCTAAAAATGGCGCTGACCCGATCAGCAATTTCGGCCAAGTCACTCGAGATCCCGCAACAATCCCGTGAGACTATGGGTGGCGACAAAGGCCAAATCTCCACGGCTCATAGTCAACTGCAATTCAAGCCAATCCCCAAACAGGGCTCCTGCATCTGTGTAATAGTTTTGGTAGTCATTTTGCCAATATTTATTCTTCCCATCCAAGAATATGGTAGGTCTTTCCGTCTTCTAAGATCTTCTTTAAATTCTTTCTTTGGTGTTCTATAGTTTTCATTGAAGAGCTCTCTCACCTCCTTGGTTAAATTTATTCTCCTGAGTTTTGTGTGGTATTATATTGCATTGCATTGTATATTTTAGGTTATTATAAATGGAACACATTTTCCAATTTCTTTCCCAGTAGATTCATTATTTGAGTTTAGGAAAACCATTAAGTTGTGTACATCAGTATTGTATTCTGCTATTTGGCTGAATTTGTTTATCAATTATACAAGTCTTCTGGTAGAGTATTTTGCATCTTCTAGATATAGGATCTTGTCATCAGCAAACAGAAATATTTAACTTCTCCATTTCCTATTTGTATCTCTTTAATTTCCTTCTTTTGATGGACTGCTCTGGCTAGAGCTTCAAGATCTATATTTAATAGGAGTGGTGAGAATGGACATTGTTGCCTTATTCCTGATTTTAGAGGAAATGCTTTCAATTTTTCTCTGTTCAGTATGATGTTGGCCTTAGGTTTGTCATATATAGCCTTTAAAATGCTGAGGTAAATTCATTCTATCCCTGTCATCTCCAGTGTTTTTAATATGAGCAGGGGCTGAATTTTGTCAAAGGCTATTCCATCTATTGAGATCATCACATAATTTTTGTTCTCAATTCTATTTATATGTTAAATTACCTTTATTGATTTACATAAATTGAAGCAACCCTGCATCCCTTGGATGAACCCCACTTGTTCATGAAGTACTATCTTCTTAATGTATTTTTGAATGTGGTTTGACAATATTTTATTAAGGATTTTTGTATGTATGTTCATGAGAAATATTGATCTAAACAGTTTTTTTTCTTCTCCCCTATGTGTCTTTTTCTGCTTTGGGTATCAGAGTGATATTTGCTTTATAGAATGAACTTGGAAATGTTCCCTCCCTTTCAGTTTCATGGACTAATTTGAGGAAGATTGATGATAGTTCTTAATTAAATAAGAATCCATCTTCAATAAGAATCCATCTGGTCCTAGGCTTTCCTTTTTTGGAAGAATTTTTTGAAAGAATTGCTGCTTCAATCACATTGTTTGATATTGGTCTGTTAAGTTTTCTATATCCTCACGGTTCAATTTAGGTATATTTTATGTGTCTAGAAATTCATCAATATCATAAATTTTCTCGTTTATTGGTGTATAAATTTTCAAATAGTTTCTAATGATCTTCTGTATTTCAGAAGTATCTGTGTTGATACCTCTTTTTCATCTCTAAGTGTGGTGATTTGGGTCTTGTCTTTCTTTTGGATAGTTTGGCTATAGTTTCTTCAATGTTGCTTATCTTTTAAAACCAAACTCTTTGTTGCATTGATCTCCGTTTTTTATTCTCAATTTTTATTAATTTCAGCTCTAATCTTAACAATTTCCTGTCTTCTACTGATTTGGGAATTAGTTTGTTGTTCTTTTTCTAGGGTCTTAACATATAACATTAGATTATTAAATTGGGATCTTTCTATTTTTTTTTTTTTTTTATGTAGGCACTCAGTGATGTAAACTTTCTTATTACAACTGCCTTCACACAATCTCAGAGATTTTGATATGTTGTATTCCTTTTCTCAATTGTTTCTAAGAATTTTTGGATTTCTCCCTATGTCCCATTTCTCATTCAAAGGTGTATTATTTAATCTCATGGAGTTAAATTGTTTTTGTTATCTTGCTAATTATTTCTAATTTTATTCCACTATTATAATTTTTGTGTTTGCTAAGATTTGCTTTGTGTCCTAAAATGTGGTCTATTTTAGAGAAGTTTCTATGTGTAACTGAGAAGAAAGTGAATTCAGATGTTGATGAATGAAATATTCTATAGATATCTGTGAGATACATTTGATTAATGGTATTATTTTAATTCTGAAGACTTTACTTAAGTCTGGATGACCTATTTAATGGTGAAAGAGGTGTATCAAAATCACTCAGTATTATTCAATTGGGGTATATCTAACTCTTTATATTGATTACAGTTTGTTTTATGTTTCAGGTGTACAAATGTTTGGGAAATAACTATTTGCAATCATTATATATTGTTGTTGGATTATTCCCCTAACCATTAAAAAAATAACCTTCTTTTGTCTTTTCTGATTAACTTTGTCTTGAAGTCTTCTTTGTCAGATAGGAGAGGAGATAGTCCTTCTTGCTTTGGGTCTTGATTTGCATGATATATCTTTTTCCATCCTTTCACTTTTGGCCTGTGGATGTCTTTGCCAATAAGGTGAATTTCTTGTAACCAACATATAATTGGGTCTTGCTTTTTAATCCATTTGCTAATCTATGCCTTAGTGTAGGACAGTTTTAACCATGTACATTCAGTATTATTAGAGAGAGGTGATTTTTATTTTTTGCCACCATTAATTTATGATGCTTAATTCAGCCTTTCTTCTCCTTTAATTGACTATTCTAGTGAGATTTATCCATACAATGGCTCTGACATTTATTTTTTATTTCTTCAGTGTGAAATATTTCATTGAGTGTTTATAATGCTGGCTTAGTGGTTGTGATGTTTTTAGTTTTTGCTTATCGTTGAATGTCTTTATTCCATCTTTAATCTGAAGGATAGTTTTTCCGGATATACCAATCTTGTTTGGCATCCATTATTTTTCAGGACTTGGTATATATTTTTCCAATCTCTTCTGATATTCAGTGTCTGACCTGAGAAATTTGTAGAAAATCAAATTGGCTTACCTCCAGACATGACCTGCCATTTTTCTCATGAAGCTATTAGAATTATATCTTTGTTTTGTACATTAGGTATTTTAATTATAATGTGTTTTGGAGAGAATTTTTTTTATCTTGTCAATTTAGGGCATTTGCCCTTATATTTGGATTTCTATCTTGTTTCTAAGATTTGAAAAGTTTTTGATATTACTTCATTGAAAAAGTTGTGCATTCATTTAGTTTTCACTTCCCTGCCTTCTTCTATGCCAATGATTCTTCTGTTTGATTTTTTAATATTATCCCAGATTTCTTCAATATTCTGGTCATGGTCTCTTAACATCTTTTCTTTGTTTTCAAGTTATTCAAGATTATATACTTTGTCTTTGAGAATCTGTCTTCTACGTGGTCTAATCTATTGATGCTTTCAATTGAATTTTTAATTTGATATATAGAGTCATTTTCAGGGTTTCTCTTTAGTTTGTTTTTATAATCTCTATTTCATTATTGAGAAAACTGTGTTTCTCTTATTTCATTCCCTATATATTTTTTTTAGTTCCTTGAACATTTAAACTATAAACATTATAATTACTTTTTTTGTGTTTGTTTGTAAATCTACTTGTCTGCTAGGATGATTATCTCTTCTATTTTCATGCCAGGGACTAATTAGTGAGCGTCTTTCTCTGAGGTGCCCCAGGTTGGTTGAATATCCAAGTATTGATACTCTTGTTAAATGTGTATTTTTTGCTATGTCCAGTATCAGCACCCCTTTTGGAGAAGTGATTAATAGCAACCACTTCAGAGTAAAGCCATGAACAATGAACCTTAGGGGGAAAATCATACTGAAAATGTTCTCCATGGTTCCTCTAATTCAAGTATAAAATTTTAGTAATGTTCTTGAATAGGTTGAAAAAATAGTTATTAAGGATATTAAAATGACCATTACTCTACACAGGAGTTAAAAAGGGGAGAAAGGAAAAATGGGCAAAGAAAAACAGAAAAAAGAAAAGAAAGGATATAAAAGTAATAAAAACCAAGATAAAAAGAAATAAAAAGGGGGATTCAAGGCAGGAACAGGTAACACAAGAGGGAAAAAGAGAAATAAAGTGGAACAAGTATAAACCTGAACTATGAAAACAAAACAAAGATAGAATTATTGCAGTTAATGCTTTAAAATACTAGAAGGAATACAATCAATTTGAGGGCTGAAATATCAAATAATAATGGAACATCTGTCAATTTGATACAAAAGCATTATCTGTATGATCAAAATTGACATTACAGTGATTTATTTATTTATTTTATTCAAATTTGTTATACATGCTTACAGAATACAATTCATTTCATATTACATATAAAGAGCACAATTTTCTAAGTCACTGGTTTTACATAAAGTTTTTGATTTATATTTATGATACTTCATGCGACATGGCAAGATTTCTTATTGAGTCTTACTCACTTGGATTTCATCAGGATTTGGGACCTTTAGAAGATGCCCACCTCTTCTCAACTTTACATGAGTTTCTCTGGGTGTGGAGGTAGTGATCACACCATTACAAGTCTGACACAATTTTAGGAGGCCCCTTTCCATTTGTTGGTGTGACCAGGTACCTAATAGCATCTTTTGGGTCAGATCAGATGGTCCCTCATTGGGATTTAGCAGCCAGGTTACCCCCTGTTAGGAGGTGTAGTTTGTGTGCTCTCCTGGAGAAAAGCTCTTTGTATCAAGCACTGTCAACTCCAATGTCGGTTCCCCTTGTGTATTTTGGAGTATGTGGGCTGTGGCAGTCAAAGGTTGAGGTATTAGAGTCTGGTTGATCTGGTGGTGGTGATCCATGAGGGTATAGGGCTCCTTCCCTCTCTGGAATACACAGATCATGGGTCAGTGGGCTTCTATCTGGGCACACTGTGTGGTGTCTGATATCTGTGGGATGCCCCTCTGAAAGCCGTTTTGTAGGAAGTACTGTTATTGGATATGTATGAGGTTATTTGCTAGCTGTGTGGGGTTATCCTTAGGAAATGCTTTTTGTGGGTCCATGCATCTGAATGAGAATTGAGTTAAAAGGCAACTCTGGGATTCACAGCTGTGGAACCTTAGCGAGGTGCTGGGGTACAGGAGTTTTTTCCCTGGTTGCTATGGTTTTCTTGTCAATTGGTACTTACTAATCAGTCCACAGGCTCAAGTCTGCATGCTTGGAGGGTGTTGCATCTGCTGGTTATTTCTATGGAGTGAGGGCATGGAGTGCAGGTCTCAGAGCTGTTGCTGACTGGTGTGGGACACTGAGTGCCCACTGCCCTCTGCAGGAGCTTCCTTACAGTGGCGTAGAGGTTGGTGGCTGTCTGAAACTGTAGGGTCTGGGAATGAAGACTCTCTGTGGGCAGTCTGTGGCACAGAAACCTCCTCCCTGGATGATGTAAATCAATGGAGCACTATTTCCATGACCGAAGTAGAGTATCAGTTAACCCCCCAGCAGCTGAGCTTCTAGAGCTAGTGGTTATGAATCTCTGAGTACACTTCCCCTCCACTGGGTCTTCTGTGTAGCCAGCTAAGTATTTGGTGATTGTGTGCAACTATGGGGCCTGTGAATGCAGGCTCTGTGGGTGGTCTGTGGCACAAAAGCCTCCATCCTACCTGCTACAGATCATCACCAGTGTTTCTTTTGGTAGGTGTAGGGTGTCCATTGGCCCAACTTTACCTGAGCTCCAGCAGAGGAGTGGGGAGCACTGGGTTGGGGTTAGCACTCCCAGGGAGTAATTTGCTCTTGGGTCAGATCCTTGCCACTCCCCTTGTCTGAGATGAGAGGCAGAGGGTTTTGGCAATCTTCATCTGAAAGGGATCCTTCTACAAGTTTCTTCTAGACAGAGTAGTGGGACAACTCATTTCAGAGGTGCTCCATGTGGTCATATTTGTTGCTATCTGAAGGTGGCGAGAATCTGTGTTCATATAATTTCTTCTAGGGAACATGGCTATCTGTGGACTCTACAAAAAATGACTGTCCTGCCTAGCACAGCATTCAGCCCACAATTTGGAATAAGCTGTGTGATCTCCTTCACTGTTTGGGGGGCTCTCGAGCTGTTTCAACCTGATCTGCTTTTCTTTCCAACTGTCTCTAATGAAGTAAGCTTATGGGTTTTTCCTCCCCCTCTTTCTCTCTGTTACCCCCCCCCAACCCCACCCTGATCTAGGTTTGGGATCAAGGAATCTGTCTTCATTTTCTGCTCTGGTAAATAAATTTCAAGTTCCTGCAAATCTCAAGATGTTCAGTACCGAGTTTTCAAATGTTTGCTCTGTCACCCACCTCTCTGTTCAGCTGTTCTTTCAGTTTCATTTATGGGTTGTGGAAGAGTTGACTACTTAGATCCACTCCACCATCCTCATGACTCCCTTAATCATGTTTTTAGTATTTCAGTGGCATTTGTTACATACACAATATTGTACAACCACCCCCACTATTCATTTTCAAAGAGTGGTGATGGTTACACATTGTACTACCCTGAGCAGAAACCTTATAACCCTTAAGCAACAACTCCCTATTCACCCTCCTCTCAGCTCTTGGTCACTTTTTACCTTTCTTTCTGCCTCTATGAATTTGTATGTTCTGGATACTCCTTATACAAAATATGTGCCTTTGTACTTGATTTATTTCACTTAGCATTACATCTATAATGCTAAATATAATGTTGTGACATGTTGACATGTTGTGTCCTGTGTCAGGAATGCATTTTTTTTTTTTTTTTTTTTTTTTTTTGGTACCGGGGATTGAACTCAGGGGCACTCAACCACTGGGCCACATCCCCAGCCCGTTTTTTGTATTTTATTAGAGACAGGGTCTCACTGAGTTGCTAAGTTCCTCGACATTGCTGAGGCTGGCTTTGAACTCGTGATCCTCCTGCCTCAGCCTCCCAAAGTGCTGGGATTACAGGCGTGCGCCACTGCGCCTGGCAGGAATGCATATTTTTTATAAGGCTGGATATTCCACAGTTTTATAAGGCTGGATATTCCACAGTTTGTATTTGTATTTATGTGTTGATAAACATTTGTGTTGTTTACTCTTAAGCACTAAATTTTAAAGCTGTCTCTCAGTCACTTTATTTTCATAGTTATTTTAATTTCACACATTTCAAGTTTTAAATATTTTGCACCTTGCACCCTCCTTCAGTAAGAATAAAAGTATTGATTCTAACCTCGATTCTATTTAAAAAATATTTTCCCAACCCCTACTTGTAAAATGTAAGAAAGTATCAATTAAAGTTTTAATATGAATGTTATCTGTAGAAAAATTCATGTGATGATACTAATTCCAAAATTGAAAGCAATATGAACTGCTTTGCATTGCATATATTATTTATATAACTTTAAAATATTGACAAATATTATTTAGAGTATGAACTTTAAAATAATAGGTGACAAATATTCTAAAGTAAAATCTTATTCCTAAATTAGCCATATTTTGTAAATACACTGGTGATGAACAAAATTATTCTCTTATATGAAGAATCACAACCTCCAAAAATAATTTTAAAATACCAAACTTAAATTTTGTTTGCTTCATATCAGAAGGAATGTACCAATGAAGTCTTAATTTATTTCCTCTGAAAAAAATGTTTACAACGACAAGTACAAATATATCACAAGACCAAAATTAAAAGTAAATATGTAACTGCTATTCAAATTAATTATGTAATTTATTACATATTTATTACGTGTGGAGAATTTTCTCTAAAAACATGAGGTAGGAAGGAACATTCAAATGAATTAAATTTTGTTTCTTGAGTTAAGTTCTCTGTTGATATGTTTTGGATGTACTTATAAAAATGCTTTTATATCTTATAGTTTTCTTTTTAATTTCTTACTTTCAGTTTTATTAAAGATAAAGGCCATTACTTTTTTATTAGTATTATTTGCTATTTATTTGAACAAATGGATCAATGCACATGTTTAATAACCATTTTGTCAAACACTGTAGAATTACACTTTCTCTTTGGCTTCATCAACCCCTTCATTTCTTTAACTCTTCAAATTTTTTTTATGTATGTCAGCTCTAACCTATTTTATCATCCATTCCTACTAATTTTTATGGATTGATCTATTATTTTAGCCATTCTTGCAACACTGCACTAGACTATGTTACTCAATTGACATTGTATCACAGCCACCTTGAAAATGCTTGCTATGCAAAATGAAATTAAACCCCTATCTCTCACCCTGCACAAAAATCAAGTGGATCAAGGACTTAAGCATTAGAACAGAGACCCTGCACCTAACCAAAAAAAAAAAAAAAAAGTAGGCTCAAATCTCCACCTGTGGGCTTAGGACCTGACTTCCTTAGCAAGACTCTTAAAGCACAAGAAGTAAAATAAATCAACAAATGAAATTTAGTCAAACTTAAAAAAAAATGTTTTTCACAACAATTAAGAATGTGAAGAGACAGTCGACAGTCTACAGAACAGGAGAAAATATTTGCCACCTGCACCTCAGATAGAGCATTAATCTCCAGGTTATATAGAGAACTCGAAAAACTTAACACCTAAAAGATAAATAATCCAGTCCAATAAATGGGCTAAGGAATTGAACATACAGTTCACAGAAGAAGAAATACAATCAATCAACAAATATATTAAAATTTTTTCAACATCTCTAGCAATTAGAGAAATACAAAACAAAACTATACTGAGATTTCATCTCATTCCTGTCAGAATGGCAATTATCAAGAATAAAAGCAACAATAAATGTTGGCGAGGAGGTGCGGGGAAAGGCACACTCATACATTGCTGGTGGGAATGCAAATTGGTGCAACCATTATGGAAACCAGTATGGAGATTCCTCAGAAAACTTGGAATAGAACCACTATTTGACACAGTTATCCCACTCCTCATAATATACCCAAATGACTTAAAATCAGCATACTGCAATGATGTTGGTACATCAATATTTATAGCAGCTCAATTCACAATAGCTAAACTATGGAACAAACCTAGGTGTCCTTCAACAGATGAATGGATAAAGAAATTGTGGTATATATACACAATGCAATATTACTCAGCCATAAAGAAGAATGAAATTGTGGCATTTGCCGGTAAATGGATGGAACTTGAAAATATCATGCTCAGTGAAATAAGCCAATCCCAAATAACCAAAGGATGAATGTTTTCTCTGATATATGGATGCTAATTTACAATAAGGGCTGGGGGGTAGAGATGAATAGGAGTACCCTGGATTAGACAAAGGGGTATGAAGGAAAGTGAGAGGGAAAGGGATAGGAAAGATAGTAGAATGGATTGGACATTACAATCCTATTGGCATATATGATTACATGACCAATGTAATTCCACATCATATACAACCAGAAGGATGAGAAGTTATACTCCATATATGTAAAATATGTCAAAAATACATTCTACTATCATATAAAAGATAAATTAAAAAAAAAAAAAACTAAAATTAGAAAAAAAAAAAAAAAACAAAAAAAGAAAGAAAATGCCTGCTCTGTTTTAGATGAGTGTCTCCAAGGGCCCATGTGTTAAAAGCTTGGTTCCCATCCTGTGGCCTTATAGAAAGGTAGTAGAACCTTTAAGAGGAGGGGCCTAATGGATGGTGGTACTGCACTTGAAGGGGATTGTAGGAGATGAGTCTCTTTCTCTTTTGCTTCCTGGCCACTGTTTGTAAGTTTCAGCAACTTACTCCTCCACCACACACCCTCCATAATGTACTGAGCATCACAAGTTCAAAGTAATAGGGCCAATCAATTATCAGCTGAAATTTCCAAAACTGTAAGCTAAAATAAACCTTTCAACTTTTTAAGTTTGTTTATTTCAAGTATTCGTTACAGGAACAGGGAGCTGAAGAACATAAAACTCAAATGAGAAATTATTCAAAGATAATGGCAAATTCAAATTATGAAGTAAAATGAACCTCTTTTTAAGGAACTACATCTACACATATTGATATTTTTCTCTGTTTTCCTTCCTGAATGATTGTGGAAATTTTTCTTTGTTCTTGGAATAAATTACACTTGGATATAATAAGGCTTATTGTGTGTCTCATTTCCTGCTACTCAAAGAACACTTTCAATCTGATGAAACAAATCTCTATTCAGTTCTAGAAGTTTCATCTCTAATTTATCTTATTTTTTATTGTCTTTTTCCTTTGAGTTTTTCTATCTCATGATCTTAAGATTTTAAAATTATTTTATTTTTTATAGTGTTACAAATTCTGTTGCTTGGATCAAATTTTCTTTGTTTATGGAACTTGTGAGTTTGACATAGTTGTCAAAATTTATTTTCTACTTTGCCATTTTGTTCTTCATCCAGTCTTCTGTTTGGTAATCTTCTTTTTAAACTTTGTGATCATACATCTTATCTCAGGGAAGTCTTTCTACATCTCAGGATTGTGTGTTTTGTTTTATATGTTTTAGCTTTTGGCATGTGTGCTTTACATATTTAACTAAGTATAATATTTAATAAAATTTTTTTTAAAATGTTACTAGTTATTTGCATGGCCATTTGTTTTCATTTCTAATATTAAATCCCTTTTTAAAATGTGTTTATTTTCAGAATGTAGTGATCCTCCTCATTTTCTTCATTTCCACTAAAGGACATATCTTTTGCCATTTTGCAGTTGAAATGTGTTCTTGCAGAGATCTTCCCATGTCCCTGTTTAAGGTATTAAGATAGGGATGAATGAAGAAAAGGCTCTATTTTCATTCTGCTCTGTGTGCCACAAGGAGGCTGAGAGGAAGCTGTAAGTCATGGTTGAATAGTACCTGAAATCAGCTTCCGACAAGAGTAGGAAGTGGATATAGGAAGTGTTCCTCAATGATATCTTCGCATTCTACTCTTCTTACCTACTAATGCCATTTTGAAATCCAGTGCATTTCTATAAAGATAACATCAAACATGTAGCTTTATTTGCATAGATAATCAATGAATGTAGTCCCCATGGGAGAAAACAGGCATTCAAACATACAAAGAAACCTAAACCTATCCCTTCTACCACTCATCCATTTCTCTCCCACAGAATGTCCACTGTCAACACTTAATTCTGGATTAATCTAAATTTGTTTCTGTTTCTCTATGTTATTTTCTTGAATAATCTAGTCAAAATGGCTTCATATTCCATTCATGTGCCATTGATGTACAAATTTTATTATCAGTCCTCTCTAAATCCTAAATTGCATTCATGCACATGCAATTTTAAATAATATCCTAGAAAAGTGCCTTGTGGAAGCTGGAAATTCAACAATATTTATTTAATAGACTATATACACTGTATGATAAATAAGGAATATATGCATGTATATACCCCACATACACAGAACACATAAATGCATACAAGTTTATACAAACAGTATTATACTGCATTGAATTTTTTCTATTTTGTTCTATATTCAATAATAAATTTTGAAAATCTCTCTTTGTTAATACGTTGATCTTACCTGTTATTCTTAACTATGCATAGTATTCTATTTTATAAATATCTAATATTGATAGACATTTCATAGCTTTTATTTTTTACTATTACAATCGATTCAGTGGCAGCTGTTCGTGTACATAGAGTCTTCCACAATAAACTATTATTGTCAGTAGACATGTCCTTGTGCACATATTTTTTCCAGGGTAGATAGATATCAAGTAGATTTTCTGGAAGAGAGAGCATCTGAATTTTCATCTCATTATAGTATAGGTTTGTTATTTTTTAAAAAATTGTTGTGATGCACACCTGGAATTCTGAGGGCATCAACTTCTAGCCTAGTGCACCTGCAGCCATGTATATTTATAAAGAGGTCTCATAAAATACATTACCAAAATTTGCTTGAAATTGAAGCTTTTCTTTTATAGTGAATAAAATTTTGTAACAAAACTGAAATAGAAGCTGGCTGAAGCCACAAGTAAGTTGACATATTATGTATTTTTTGTTAACTGTATGCCATTTTTGCAATGTTAGGCGTGCAGAAATGTCAACATGGATAAAGATAGAAAAAGAAGAACATTAAATGAAGGGGAGAAAACAAAAATAGGATGGTTCATCTTCTGCCTTAAAAATTTACTACAGCTTTTAGACTGTTTGGAGATCATAATGTTTCTTATAATTTATAAAGAGATGAAAAGAGAGGAAACTAAGTTAATGGCCCAGTTTTATTTAAAATCCTGAAGTTCTGAATATGCTAGATGTCTTTCCTTCTCTGACTTACAGGTTAAGAACAGAGAGGTATTTTGAAATAATTTATTTAAGTTAATAATGCAACCACTTTTATGTGTGCTACATCACCTTGCTAATGACAAGTTGTAATACTGAGCAAAATTGACTTATTAAGCTAAGAAAATAAGCTATTCATTTAGAAAGCTTTTAACATGAATGACTGAATAAGAATATAATGTTTAATGCTCCAAAATCAGTTATCCCATATCACTTCTCATTTCCTAAGAAGGGTAAAAGCAATGTATGAATGCAGGGTAAAGGCTATGTTGTAAGTGATGGGACTCAATGTAGCCTGAATCAAACTTTGGAGGACAGTGATTAGCACCCCTCCAGGTGAAAGCTGGACACAAGTAGTCACCTGACAAAAGAGGGTCAGGGTATACAGGTTCTTAACTTGACATGGTAGAAAGGAAAGGGTAATAAAAACAGTAAATCCTGCATTATGGAATGATAGTTTTGGAATTAGGAAAATTAACTCAGGCAAAGTTATTAGACAATAGTACATATGGTGAGCTGTGTGAGCCCTAACTCCAATCGAAGTGTTCATGTGACCTTGTAATAGTCACGCTTTGTCTTCTCCCTAAACATCTTCATTTCTTAAGTGAAAAAAGAGGAATCTGATCTCCAAGATATTGTCTCAGCTCTCCCTCCATAATCTATGCTTCTAAGAATCTGAAGGAGGCTGATGTTCAGCCAACTTTCTCTGCAGCCTGACTGCATTTAACATCCTTTTCCTTGCCAGGAACAAATGTCTAAATATGACTGGCTTGGGGTCTATAAATTACAGTAAATTAGACCAACTGCCAGGAATGGGAAGTGGAAAGAGTATGAAACAACCCCTTTCACAATCATTCCAGGTACCTGAGACTGCTGTTGGTATAGTTGGTCTTATTCTATGTTTCAGGCTTTTTTCCCTTCCAAGTTTTCATTAAAGACTTAATCTCAATTAAGTAAGTGAGATAAAACTTAAATGTTTAAAGCTGATGGGATTTGGACTAAATCATAAATATGCCCATACCTTATTGCTTGCTAAATTCCATTCTGATCTCTACAATATATCTGGCTTTCAGTATGTCAGGGAAAATGAACTTTTCTACTACTTTGGCAAATATTCTTTTTATTCAGTAAATATATTTTTTCCTTGCAAAATTACCACCTTGATAATATATAAGGCCTGTGTTTTTCCCATCTTGAAAGAGTTTAATACACTTCCCTTAACTCTAGATTTTTACTTTGATAATTTTTATGTTGTTGTTGTTAACATTTTCCATAACCAGATCTATCAGGAACAAGGGAACAGTTTACTTATGAGTTTATTGTGAAAAAATATGTATTTAAAATGCGTTGGTTATAGCATCATCACTAGTGGTATTAGAGGTTATATTTTTTAAAAGGAGAATGTTTAATAATCCATTTTAAGCATTACTGTTCATAATAGTATCTTTCTATATATAATATACACGTTACATATATATGTTTAAAAATCTAGAAATATGTATAAACTGGGATTCTGGAGCTGATAGATCTCATGACCTTTGTCAGAACAAATAAAATTAAAAATTGAACTTAATTCTCTATGTTGAAAATAAGGGAAGAGACTTCCTCCTTAGAAGATTGACTTTAGAAAATTTAAAATCATAGGAAAATTCTCCTTTCTTTGAAACTCTACAAATCCTTTTGAAAACCAGATGGGCCTTTTGTTAATTTTATGACCCAAGAATCCTTCTAGAAGGCCTGAGAGCTATCTCTTTGAAATGTAAATATCAAGGGATATCAGTATCAGACAAGTCAGTATCTCCTAGTTTCCCCAGGAAGGTAGGAGCTCTTTGTTCCAAGTTGTGAAACCAAAACCACTTTTATTTTTTCCTGATGTTGTTGTTTCTCTTCTGGATATAAACGGTCACCCCAAGTAGCAGGTCAAGTAGTTAAGATGAACTATGATATGTGTGCCAATAGATGCTCTCATCTCTTGCTATAGGTGAGGACAAGATTCCCTTTCTGGTTTTGTAATCTTAGCCTGTGATGTGCATTGTATTCCAGGTTTTTAAATTTTTTTAAATTTGTTTTAATTAGTTATACATGACAGTCGAATGCATTTATGCACTTTGATATATCATACATAGATGGGATATAATTTCTCATTTTTCTGAGTGTACATGTTGCAGAATCATATTGGTCATGTAGTCACTTATATACATACAGTAATAATGTATGTTTTATTCCACTCTCTTTCCTATTGAACCCCAGTTTTGTTAGGGTGGTTGTCTATATCAGATTGTGTTGTGTTTCTTGGTTCTTGTGTCTTTGAGGGAGAAAACTATCAAGCATGATGCAAAATGTAGTAAAAGTATGATGAAGTTTATTAAAGGAAAGTTGTTTATTAGAGGAAAGGGGAGAGGGTAGGTTCTCTCAGAGGGAGGAGAGACATATTACATCCTTTGTTTCCTAGTTTTACTGGGGTTTAAGGGAAGTTTCTATTCTGCTCAGGTATCACCTCTTAATTCTTGACTGACCATAGGATTACATCGGATGTTTTAAGTCCCTACTTTACATGGTCTTCCCCATAAATAGGTACCCAAAACAAATCCATGCAGGTGGGTTATTTTACTACTTGGGGTTTTTTGGTACCAAGGATTGAACCTAGGAGTGCTTAACCATTGAGCCACATCCCCAATCCTTTTACTTTTTATTTTGATACAGGGTCTCACTAAGTTATTGAGGTGTAGGTATTCTGACTGTGGAAATTTACAGGGAAGCATTCCTCTGGTGAGCAAACTCCTGGGGGTGGGTGGGTGTGGTAACTGGCACTCTGTTTTCCAAGATTGGAATGCTCAGCAGTTTCTCCTTGAAGCTAGCATGATAACTAATACAGGTGCAATATCTAGTTGCTATGGTAATGTCCTTCAAGAAGAAGCTCTGTGTCTTATCAGCCTGGATTTTGATCTCAGATGTTCAGCACCTCAGATACAATTAATACTAAATAATAATGTAGTCATGACATTAATGACCCAAGGTAACCTATTGATATAAATAAAGCTTGGCGCCGGGCACAGTGGTGCACACTTGTAATCCCAGGACTTGGGAGGCTGAGGCAGGAGGATCACGAGTTCAAATCCAGCCTTAGTAATGGCAAGGCACTTTGCAACTCAATGAGACCCTGGCTCTAATAAATACAAAAAAGGGCTGGGGATGTGGCCCAGTGGTGGAGTGCCCCTGAGTTCAATCCTCGGTACCAATAAATAAATAAATAAATAAAGCTTGGCAGTTTGGCCTCTCTGCCACTCTGCCATCTTTCTTTCCTGCCTCTGCATCTTGTCTCTGTGTCTCTTTTTATTTTCTTTACATTGAGGCTGGCCTTGCACTTGCAATCCTCCTGCCCCAGACTCCCCAGTTATTGGGATTACAGGCATGCACCACCATGCCTAGCTGATAAGCCAGAGATCTAAAGGCAACTCTTTGTCACTTTGACCCTCACTAATCAGTATTTGCTATCGTTGTTGTTTTGAGGGGTGTGATTGGTACCAGGGATTGAATCCAGGGGCGCTTTATCAGTGAGCCACATCCCCAGCCTTTTTTTATATTTTAGTTATAGACAGGGTCTTGCTAAGTTTATTAGGGCCTCACTAAATTGTTAAGGCTGGCTTTTAACTCGAAATCTTCTTGCCTCAGTCTCCTGAGCCACTGGGATTACAGGCGTTCACCACTGCACCCAGGCCTCTCACTGACCAGTTCTAATTAGAACTTGTCTTTTGGATTTTATGGTTGTTGGACTTTGCCTTTCATTATCCTGTTTTCCTGGGTCTTAGAAACTGAGTCTGTGTAAAGGTAACAAAACTGTCTAAGCAGGGAGGGGTGTTTGTTGTTGTCCGAAGCAACTGCCGCTTGGAGCAACAAAGCCGCGGAAGAAGTTCAGAGGCGAACTGGAAACAAACAGGCTTTTTATTCTGATAACTTCTCTCTCTGGCTCTAACAATGACTTTAAAATGCACTACACATCACCAAAAAAACCCACACACCAAATGGCGCCGACCCGATGAGCAACCTCAGCTCAAGTCTCTCGAGATCCCGGGCCAAGTCCCGTCCCAGGCCAAGTCCCGTGATACTACGGAAGGCGGCAATGCCCAAACATCTCCATGGCCTGTAGTCAACCGCAATCTTAGCCATCTCCCCAAACAGGGCTCCTGCAGGTGTTAAATCCTTTGCCCAGAGATTAGCCCCAACATCCTTATATTATTTGTCAAAACATTCTATTGACTTAAACCAGAGCAGAGCCAGAATGGCCTTAAGTAAATTGCTTTTAAAAAGAAAGCTCTTGGGGAGTCCAGCATGTAGTCTTAGTCTATATTATTCCTGGTATTTCATGTTCCTACTGCTCATGTCTTTCTGACACCTATCAGTTTTTTTATGCTTACTCAACAAATAAAAATGGTTTATTTCTGTACTATCTTTGTGAAGAGGTTTTCTAGGTTAAAAGAATATTTAATATTTTTAATTATATTTCACCAACACCTTCACTGTGATGGAATAATTTCCTCATAATTTTAACACATAAAATTTCCTTTCTGCACTCCAAGCAGACTGGTTCTCATGCTGTTTATACCCTATTTAAGAGAAGATCATTTTCTTCAGCCACTGTAAAAGACATGCTCTGCACACATTCCCTCCAACATTGTCTTCCATATTGGCAGTGTACTTTCACTTACAACAGCTAGCACCTGTCACTCTTTGTAGATGAGATGGATCAAGCTGTCAAAAACACAGGGTTTTTAATCCTTGACAGCTAAATTTGCAATGTGCATACCCCTAGGAGCAGCCACTATTCAATGACTGATAGGATCAAAGTGTACACATACTCCAGATTCCTTTCTCTCATCATGAAACTTTTGAAGTATGATCCAAGTGTAATATCAAGTTGAGGACTCTTTGTCAATATGGCACCCTTGGCTGACCTGGTTCCTTTTGCATATCCAGTCCTACTTTCCTGGGAGCATTTCCTGGGAAGATCCCTAATGATTTTATATGCAAATCCTCATCTCAGGGTTGAGTAAACTCAAGATAAGAAATGCTCTTGGCTATCACTTCCAAGTTGAGCACCCAGCTAGATTCCCTCTGTCCTACCCAATGTGCTCACTAACTCCTACTCCTAAGGATGGCTTCTCCATCCAGAAACCAATATAGAAGGATCATCTAGAACTCAGTCACTTGCTTGAAAAAAGAGTTTCATCCTTTTAGACTGATAAGGGAAGTGGTTGATGAACTTGAACTCCGAATGAAAATTGGCATTGAATGATCCTGAAACAGGGGCTTAGTGGGGCGGGAGGGGGGGGTGGAATGGTAAAACTCAAATAAAGTCTGATGTTTATTTCGCAATACAGTACCACCATCGTTAATTTTCTGGTTCTGATCATTATACTGTGATTATGTAAGATAGTGACATTAGAGGAGGTGGTATGAGGGATGAAGGGCAAAAATCACAACAGGGACAGCCATGTAGCCAAGTGATTTATTCAACAGCCTTTGTGGCTGGTAGCAAAACCAGAGAAGAGGTGCTCTGGTCGAAGGTCAAAGAGGTGCTGGGAGAAGGGAGTCAGGGAGAAGGGAGTGTGCAAGCTCTGGTGGGAGAGGGGAATCAGGGAGAGAAGAGTGTGCAAGCTCTGAACAGAAGGTGGGTGCTTGGTTGCACCAGCTGGGATCTCTGGAGCTATCAGCTAAAGCAGGTGCTGTCTGGCTGGAGGCTGGAGCTGTCAGCTGGGAGCGGCCATCGGGCTGAAGGCGATGGGTCTGGAGCTGTCGCAGTGGCTTCCTCCTCTCCACAGGGTCGAGCTGATGTTTCTGAGTGGCTTCCTCCTCTCAGCAGCAATGAGCTGATGTGTGTGTCTGTGTGTTCTGAGTCTCTCGAACAGGGCCCTACATAGGGATTTCTGGTGGGAGGTGCACCAGAGCAATCCCAACGCCATTGGCTCTTTGCCCATAGAACAGAGCGACCTTTAAGCCTATTGGCTCTTGCGAGGGGGGGGGGGGGGGGAGAAACATCCTGCCTGGAGAATGAAATAAGGTTGCTTTGCTCAGGATGTGGAAAACTCTGGGGGGGGGGGGGCCAGGGTAGCCTATCTATCAAGTGATGTACTAAAATTAGTTCAAATTTAAAATTTAAAAAAAAAATTACATCTAGAAAGAAATTATAGAAAAACAATGTTTTGTAGTTCTTTTATAGCTTTTAAAGGGGTCGAAACCTGAAAACAACTTTGGGACAAACAGTTTTCAGAAAAACACATTCCTGATAGGCCTTTCAGTTATGTAAACATAAGACAGATTAGCATCAGAAAGATGTTTGAATGATGTCTAGAAGAAGTGCAATTGCTCAGAGCAATAATATAAATGGTTGTGGATGTTTTATGCAGAGTTCCAACTTTGCAGACCATCTTCCTTTCAGGGAAATATTTCTTTTTAACCTCGGTTAAGGCTACACTGTGTGACAAAGCCTGAGTTTTGTTTGGTTAGAGGGCTGTGTGTATGTGTGACCACATACGTGCATGCCCATATGAATATGTGTATGTGTATCCATGGCCTAATTTAGCTAATTTCTTGAAGAAAAATAAAAGGGAAGCTAAGAAGTTTGAAGAAAAGGTGGACAAATTTGCCTCTTCTTTCCTTGAGAAGGAATTGAAACAAAAGAACTGAACAGAGTGACATCAAGCAGGACTATACCATGTATGGAAAAATACTAAGACCTCAAAAAATACATTGAAGCTGATATATTTGCTCTGATATGCATATTTTTGTTGGGCTTGGATTCAAAAGAAATAAACATTCTCAAGCCACAGTCTCTGGTTGTTGTAAACTATTCTGGATGGCATAGAAGTAAGTTGGCATATAGAAAGAACCTACAGTGAGGACAGAAAGCATATTATAGGAATTCCCAAAGTACTATATAAAGAGTTTTGAGATTTGAAGACCTGGTAGCAGATGGGCATTGTTCTTCATGTTTATCATATCTATGTATTATTTTGAATTCTTTATTAAAAGTTTCATTAAAGATTACAGTCTTATCCCAGTTATCTTTTGGTAACTGAGGCAGTTTGGATTAGAGATAAAGGTTAGAGTAATTATACTCTGAAGACAGAATACTGACCATGGTAGTGACCAAAGAGAGGCTAATGTGCTCAGAAAAGAGGAAGGAGATGGGCAGTAGGACCACCATTGCTCATGAGCAGGTGGAAAAGAACAGATGGAGACAAGACAATGGCAGAGGTCCAGGCAATTTATACAGGCTGACATTTAAATTCTTCTAATGTGAAACTCCCAAAAGACAAGGGCTTGGGAAGCATGAATCCTTCTGTTTTAAGGGCTCCCTAGACCTCACTTTTGCATAAACTTGTAAACACTAAAGATATTGAATTATATGTGACCATTATGACTGAAAGCTTCCTCTCATCTCTCCTGTGACTGATATTACAGCGGGAAACTTTAGCACTCATATTGATGACTACACTGTTAGAGAAAAAAACATTCTGGCACTTGTTAAACTTGTCAAGAACAACTTTATGCAGAACTATTGCTATAGGATAGAGAGATCAAGTTCAACTAGAAATGCAGCAAAGATAACTGAGGATGTATAGTTGCAAAAATGTTCTCTTTCAATGTAGTCCCTAAATGAATAGATGTAGATTCCTAAGTAAACACCATTTTCATTATTTTGATTTTTCTGTCCCTTCACTTTTAATTAGTATTCTACTGGTAACTTAATTCAACAGGGATCTGTAACATGTCTGCTCTGTCTAACACTAATTAAAAATGCTTATCAGTTTAACTTTCTAGATCCAGCTGTTTACAATGAGCATCAAATTTTTCAAATTGGATATTAGGACACATGATCCCAGAGTAAGGATTAAAAAAAAAAAAAAAAAACTTAATTTATTTAGATGAAGACCCCCCCTCCAAGGTATACAAATTAAATAAAATGTTCTTAACCTTTTAGTGAATTTGCCCTTTATTTACTCATACAGCAAAATAATTCCAGCAGATGCCACATGCCAGGAACTGAGCACAGGGGAAGAATAAAAACCCATGATAGTACACTGCTGCTGTCCTGCTGGTAACCCTCAGCTCCTGCTTCCCTTTTTGCATAGTGGCTCCTCGTGTGCTTTCACTCACTCCCACATTAATGACCATAAATCCTTTGCAATTTCTTGCAGCAAGAGGAGAACCTCCTGTTTTATTTTTGTCTGACCTGATGGCTTCCTTCTGTCCAATAGAATGTGGCAAATGTGGTGTTATACATTTTCCAAGTCTAGAACTCAACAGTCTTCTAGCCCTCAGATAGCCACGAGGAAGTCTGGTCTGCTACTGGAAAAAGAGAATAGGTGAATAGAGATATATTGTCTCAGCTCTGGTGTCCTGAATCCATCAGGCCTTAGCAAACCTGACTGGTGATTGCAGCTACCTGAGTGACCCAGAGAGATCAGTAGAACTTCCCAACCTAAATTGCTGATTCACAGAACCATGGAATAGAAACTGGTTACTTTGAGCCACAAATTTGGGGGGGTAATTTGTTATGCAGAAGTAGACAATCAGTATGGCCCTTAAGAAGCATGTACATGTGTCTCTTTGTCAGTAGACTGCTGGATTCTGCTTTATCTGTACAAATGGAAAGTCAGAAGTGCAGACCCCAGTGCACCCATGAGTTAAGAACTGGTAAGTATGAGAAGCTGTTACCCACACCTCTGGATCCCCACCACAAAGCAAAGTCACCTCTACAGAAATTGGCCAAACACTGTACCCCTGCTTGACCTCCATCTCATTTTAGTCCATTTCTTACTCCCCTGTAAAATTTACCTGGTGACATTTCCTAAATATATATTTTTGCAGAAAACTTTGTTTTGAGGTCTCTGTCTGAAGATCCGAATTTAATACTACTTCCTAGGAAATGGTGCTGGGAAGCAGATTCTCAGGCTTGCAGCCTGATTGAGATCACTCTCAGTCAGATGGCAACAGCAATCTCATTTTATTAGGAAGTGAGGTTATAATATGTGGCATGGATTATAGTCGTTAAGACTTTAACTTTTGGTAAATTGGGATGAGACATAGGTTGAAGGAGAGGCACTGGCTTTATAATATAGTTGATGTTTAAGAAATATTCGGGAAAGACAATGATAAAAACAGTGGAGTTGATTATCTGTTGCTAAGTGCCATTCATGGTTGAAAAATGGAAATGGAAAACTCAGGTCAGTCAATTAATTACCAAATCAGAGCACGGAATGAACTCAGAAGATGTTGATGGCAACATTTTAAGAGACTTCTGTCACCAGTAGCTGATGCTACTTAATATTAGGTATAAGCTTAAAAGGCCCAGGACTTGATGGCTTCAATAGCAGAACTTTGAAGGACACAGAATTCATACCCTTCACAGGTCTCTTAATTTTGAATCAGTGTCCAGATTAAAAAATTAGAATAAAAATTTAAAAAAATCATAAATTCTTAAAACTTAGGATGAAGATATTTGGGTAGATTTATTTGAAAACACTGATGACTACCTAGGAGATGTGGAATATGAAATTCCTTTAGTCATGTTAGATTACCAAAAATAATTTAAGAGCCTTTTCTGATAGAGAGTGATCAAGTTATGATATAAAAGTAACTGGAGTAATGTGGAGTCTCACTGTTTTATTTTTCCCAGGCAAAATTATACAAAGTTTAATTCTAGTGTTTCACAGAATAAGTTTTAAAAAGGTGTGTGTACAATATTTTGATGTATTTAACAAATCCTATGACTTTTATGACCTTTTATTTATTTTTATTTATTATTTATTTTATGACATTTAATTATAATCTTAATGATGTTTTCCTATTTTTCTTCTAGTACTGTGATATAGTTCCTTTATTACATATCACTGGAAGAAGTTTAATGTCCCTCATTCAGCAATAATATAATATTTTTCTTTTTCAGTATTATAATGGGAAGGAATAGGCTAAATATGTCTGCAACTTGTGTATGTCTAAAATATAAATTTTATATATGTCTTCAAACTTCAAGAAGCAACTTGAAGAACAATATACTATGTTAAATGTATGCTATTTGTACCTTAGTAAGTTAATTAACCATTCAATAGTGTTATCAAAGAGATTCTTAGGCTTTCATACCTATCTTAATATCCAGTGACTTTGTGATGTATTTTTAGCCACTTTTAGATACATCTGAGGCTCCAATTGTATAAAATATGCTCATAATTTTTTAAGATATTGCAATTATTATTTAATTAAAATATCTATATATTTCAAATATTAATTTTAAAAATTGATAGAATTCTAATTTAAACATCAAAATTTTGTATCTGTGAATAAAAGTCAAGAATCACAAAGAAAGCTTTTTTTAAAAGACTAATAATGGGATGAACATAGAAATTTGAAATCATAGTTTGAAAACAATTACTCTCTGATGCCCAAAGAGATAGCTAAGGTAAAAAAATCCAGAACAATATATCTGTTTGTGTTACAATATCATTGTACTGTTAAACACTGACCAGTTTTGTATCTAACTCTGACAACTCATTCCAGGATTTTTTTTTTTTTTTTTTTTTTTTTTTTTTTTTTTGCTACTGGACATTGAGTCCAGGGGTGCTTAACCACTGAGTCACTTCCTCAGCCCATTTTATTTTTATTTTTTTTAACTTTGAGACAGGGTCTTGCTAAAGTGATTAGGGCCTCCCTAAATTGCTGAGGCTGTCTTTGAACTTGTAATCTCCTGCCTCAACCTCTTGAGTCACTGTGATTACAGGTGTGTACCAATACACTCAACTGTGCCCAGCTCCAGGATTTATTTTTCAATGGTCCTTGATATAGTCCTATTCTCTTATGAACAAGCCTTACCATTCCACTGATTCCCTCAACAACTATTAAATAAATATCAAAATGTGCTCACTACATGTTTTTATGAGGATCTTTGTTTAGGAATTTGAAAATTCTCTGTGACACTAGGTATATCTGAAAAAGAGTGAAAAGACTAGGCTAGAGGAAACAGAAGAGGAAGAGGAAATGAAATGGAGAGAATGATCAGAAGGGGAGTAGAAAACACTGAAAAATTCGGCTGTTCTTTGAAAAGACTCTTTTTTTTTTTCTTTTTTTTTAACACTGAGGGATGTGAGAAGCATAGGAAAATTTTGAGCAAAGGAATGCTAAAATCTGAGTTGAGTTTTATAGTGTAGTCTTTATATGAAACAACACAAAGACACAAACCATAAAGGAAGAAATACGCCATTTTAAGTATATAAAAATTAAGGTCTTCAGCAAAGTCAATCTGCCATAAATGATGTTTAAAAGTTAATAAGAAAAAAAAAAAAAAAAACCTTGCAGAAAACATTTGCATAAATGTGACAAAAAAGTAATACTACTTCAGTAAAAATTAAGAGCTAATTATGTGAAAGTATTTGGATAGGATCCCAAGATTCCAAACACTCAAACCTTATTCTGTCATCTTGTTTTCTTATTAATCTTCCAATAATATTGAATAACTATTAGCAAAGGCAATGCAACATGGGGTTTGAATGAGCTTGCACAGTTTGACTTATCCACTTTCTTCCCTGCAATTTCCATAGAAGCATACCCAGGTCCCAGGTCCCAGGTCCCAGGATAAAGAAGGTACATAAAGCAGATATGAATCTGAACAAATTCCTGCAGAACAGCATCAGAGAGTGACAGCCCATCCACAAATCTGTGAGCAAAGTAAATATTTGCAATTCTAAGCATCTGTGATTTTGAACTTATTTTTTATATAGTTTTATTGCATGAAGACTAATTAACGCATGCTAAGGGTCTCCAAGTTTAAAATGAAAGGGGGTAGACCAGTCTCTTTCAAAGCCCCCTGCTAAGTTACAACACTCCATCCCACTGTTTTAACAATTTGAGTAAGGAGAAAGAGGTAATTTCAAAAGAGTAGAGCTCCTGAGAAAAAGAGCTTTCTTTCCATAACAGTGTTCCAATAAATATCTTTCAATAATTCTATTAACTAACATCTCTTTAGGACATACTGCTTGTCCAAAGCTGTTCTCAGCTGTTAACACTATACATAAAGGAATGAACACTACAATTATACTATCTAGCATCAAAGTTCAGCTCTGTCACTTAGTCCTATGATGTTGGCTAGGCATAACATCTATGTTCTTCACCTTCCTCATCAATAAATTCTGACTGATAGATGTACTTCCTATTTCATGGGATTATCATGAAGAATAAATGGGTTAACATATGTAAACTAGTAAGCAAATTGTCTGGCATATAGAATTATTAATACTACTATTATGAATTTGTTTAATCTTTGAAATAACCCAAGAATGTAGTCGTTATTATTCATATTATATAAGTGTACTTTGAACAGAAAGGTACCATAGTACAGAGGTTAAGAGCAACCTTGTAAGCTTTCTCTATCATCTATTTGAATATGATATTTTGCAAAATACTTAACCTCTTTGTGTCTAAGGTGTTTCAAACTACAAAATGAGTACAACAATCCTAATGCCCCTCCTTGGGGAGAGCATGTTTGTGCTGGAAGGTAGCCAGAATGTACACATAGGGGGTAATTTGGTTTTGAGAAAGTTTTTAAAGAAACCTGAGGATGCAGAATATAGCTCAGTGGTACAGTGTTTGCCTAGCATTCTCAAGGGTCTTGGTCTCAATCCTAGCACTGAAAAAAAAAAAAAAAAAAAAAAAAACTGAAAGGAGCTCCCAAAACCCCAAATCATATATATATACATGTGCTTTTTGGAGATAACATTTTTAAATGATAAACAAACCAATAGAAAAATAGACAAATGAGAAATTTGGCTAACAAACCTTAAAGAATTAAGCTCAATATTAAATATAAAATTTAAATTTAAATATTATGTGGTAATTATCAAATAAGAATAAACTTGAAAGGTGATTCTGCCAATGCAGATGAGCTTTGGGGGAATGCCTTCTCTTACATTACTGGCAGAGGAGGGAGGATGGATTAGGAAGTATAAATTGAGACAGTTCTTCAGCAAAGCAAGTTTACAACATATATCAATAGATTTAGAACATAGTAGGGGAAAAAGTCCATCAACAAATGAATGGATAGATAAATTCTGGTATAGCCATAAAAGAAATAGCATTCAATAATAAAGGACTAAATTTGTAATATATTTATATGTAATATATTTATATGTGAAATATATATATATATGATATATAGATCAACCTGTATGAAGCTAAAAAACATATTAAGTACAAGAAGTTAGAAAGAGTCATAAATCTTTTGTGATTCAATTTATTTGAGATTTAGTGCTAGCAAGTAAAAGTTATGATGACAAGAATGAAAACATTGGTTGCCTCTGGCAAGTATGGGTTTGGGTGGGCAAAGTGTGTGTGGGGGGGAATTGGAAAGAAAACAAAGGAATATTCTACATTGTACATAAGTACATCGTGACAATAGATTGCCCAATGCACATGACTCCCTCATAGTAGCTTCAGAGATGGGCATAACCCATTGGGAACTGGACAGCCCACCTTTAACCTTTTTTGGTGAAGAACATTTTATGGAAGTCCTTTGATGTTTCCTGGTGTAAATAAAGCAGGCATGGGCTCCGTTTTGCCCTTTTAGTCTAGATGCTCGATTCATCTGATCAGCTTGCCCATCTGGTCCCTGCTTTTGAAATTATTTTCTGTGTCTTGTGGCTTTTTTCATCTTCTATTTTTCTTAGCTTTTATTTCTCATTCCATGGAGGGGAACCACATTTCCACCTCCCACGTAGGACGTGGGCAAGACATTTCTGTGTTTCATTGTGCTCCTGTAACAAAGTACCCTAAACTGGGTGGCTTATATATAATAGAAATTAATTTTCACAGTTTTGGAGACAGAAAATTTAAAGATCAAGTCACCAGCAGATCTGGTGTCTCTTCAAGGCTCATTACTCATAAACAGCACCTTCTAGTAGTATTTTCACATGGTGGAAGGGACAAGGTAGCTGTCTGGAGTCTTTTACACTAGTCCTATTTATAAGGAAGGAACCCTACTCTCATGACCTAATTGATTTCCAAGGCCAAATTTTCCAATACCATTACTCTAGGGGGCTAGGTTTCAACATATGAATTGGGAGTATGGAACAAACATTCAGATCTTGGCACATTATAAGGCAAATTATTCAATCAAGCAGGATAGTTGAGCGTACCATTTCAAAACCTACATTTTATATTATCTTAAAACAGAGTAGCTCAAATGATAAAACAATGGCCTAATGAGTTTTGGTTTTCTTTTGTAATTGCTTTAGAATGTCTCAGACACTTTTCCAACAATTTTTTTTGTTTGTTTTTCATCTTCTTTCTGTTTTAAAGTGCTCTAATTCTCTTTCATAGAATATAGATATGCTACATTACATAAACTTAGAAAAGTCAAGCATCTTCAAAAGTAAAAGACGATTACATGTTGTAATTCTGTCCTGATGAATAGAATGTACAACACCAAAAGTGAACACTAATGTAAACTATGGAGTTTGGCTGTTACTGATGTGTCAATGTAGATTCATCAATTATAACAAACATACCACTCTGGTGGGGGAATGTTGAGAGGGGCTAGGCATGTGTTGGGGATGGCGGTGGCGGGGGTGGGGGTGGGAGAGAGAAATCGTCGTATCTTCTGCTCAATTTTTCTGTGAACCTAAAACTACTCTAAAAACTAAATTCACAAGCTACACCACTTTCATTAGTTGCAGTTCCCTGAGTACTCATAGGTCATCTGGTACTCAAACTCTTTTATTCCATCCCAATCTTAATTTCTAATACCTATGACACTCAAGTCATACATCACACTTTACATAATTATGTGTGTGTTTCTCTCTCTCTGTGTATAACATATATACATTAGAAAAGCTATGAAAGGGTTAAAGTGGCCAGAGCATTCTGAAGACTGCATAGAATGTATAGAATGCAAGGGCAGAGAGCACCAACCAATGCACCAGAGTCTCTGCAGCTGGTCAGATAAGATTAAGAACCAATTAGACCCAGCCAAAGAACTTCCTCAGAGCTCAGGACACAGAACTGTCAGAGTGGAATCTATTCTAGGCCTGGTTCCAGAGGGAAGGCAGTTTCAAAGCGGGCCACATCAAGCAGGGGTATTGAGATGAGTTAAACTCTGGGGACAGAGAGTGGGAAATTCCTTGCCTGTAGAACTTGAAACACAGTTGGTGGATGGTCTGATGATTGGTCACTATGTGTCTCCATAGCCAGTCTTTGGGGACTCCTCCTTGTATGAGCCTCAAGTGAAATTTGTTTAATTAGTGGCCTGCTATGTTTGATAAACTCATGAGCCTGGTTTTCTGATATAGAATTGATCTGCCCATGCATCTATGTGCTGCTGACTTAATTTGGTAAATTCACAGGTAGTCATTATTTATTAGCACAATTAATTTATTTATCACTTTGTGACTTATGGTTATGCTGAGCAGATACAGGTTGTTGACTTGTACAAACAAAATGTTGAATCATTCTACCTCAGCATTTGTACTCAAAATGCAACAACTCTGGGATAGACAGAGCCTGAAAATTAACTGTTCTATGCATCATAGGGTAATTCAGAGCAGGGAATAGCTTTCTCTCCACAATATTAAATGTTTTTTGTGGGGAGGGAAATGTAAATAGGTTTTAATCATAGGGAAAAAACACTTAACTCTACCCACAATAAGAGAATCACAAGCTAAAACCATGCTGAAATACCTTTGGTCACCCATTAGCTTGGCAAACATAAAAATGTTTAACAATACATTTGATTGATATTGTTAAATTACTCTCCATAAAGGTTATACCTTACAATTTACAATTTACACTTTCATTCACAATGTATGATAATGTACTTCCTCACATGCTCACCATGCTCATATATTATTGGTGGAAGCATGAAAGAGTATAACCTCTATAGAACTTAGAACTGTTTCACAGTATTTAAAATGCATTTACATTTTTGATCAAGAAATTTCACATCTGGAATTTATTCTTGCCTGTAACTCCAGCATGAGGGAAATGCAGTCGTGAGTTCTTTCTTGCATCTTCAGGTGTAATAGGAAAAGGCTAAGCAGGAAAAGACTTGTCAATAAAAGTGTCTACTTACGGGCTCATGAAAAACTAGCCAAGAAGGAGGGAAAGTGCAATGTAGTGTTAAGTGGTGCATATCCACTCATGTAATAAAAGGGGAGAATATATATTTATATATTTTTTTATATATATATATGTATATATATTTATATATATTTTATATATATGTGTATATATATATATTTATATATTTTGTTGGATTTGTATGAACTATCATGAGAAGAATGCCCAAGAAGCCAGTAATGTTTGTCACAGACAGGGAGAAAAGCTGGCTATCTAAAGGACAGAGTGAGACTCTTCCCTGTACACATAATTTTGCACTTTTTCAATTTTGAACAATATGAAAGTTTTTACCTAACCCTCAAATACATAAAAATTATTTTATGATTATAGCTTCAGTGTTTTCTTTTTTTCAAATTTATTTATTTTTTTATTCTAAGTTGTTAAAAATGACAGCAGAATGTAATGCATTTCATATTATGCTTATAGAGCACATTTTTACATATCTCTGGTTGTATACAAAATATATTCACACCCTTCGTGACTTCAAACATGCACTTAGGGTAATGATATCCATCTCATTCTACCATCTTTTTTTTTTTCTTCACCCTTTTGCCCCCTCCTTTTCCCTTCTTCCCCATTGGCCATTCTAGTGTTCCTCTAATCCTCCTATGCTCCCCATCCAAACCCCACTGTGAATCTTCCTCTTATATCAGAGAAAACATTCAGCATTTGGCTTTTTGGGATTGTCTAACCTCACTTAGCATTATATTCTCTAACTTCATCCATTTACCTGCGAATGCCATGATTTTATTCTCTCTTATTGCTGAGTAATACTCCATTGTGTATATATATACCACATTTTCTTTATCCATTCATCTACTGAAGGGCATCTAGGTTGGTTCCACAGTTTAGCTATTGTGAATTGTGTTGCTATACACATTGATGTGGCAGTGTCCCTGTAGTATGTTTTTTAAGTCCTTTGGATATAGACCGAGGAGTGGGATAGCTGGGTCATAAGGTGGTTCCATTACAAGTTTTCCAAGGAATCTCCATACTGCTTTCCATATTGGCTGCACCATTTTGCAGTCCCAAAAACAATATATGAACATGCCTTTTTCTCCACATCCTTGCCAACATTTATTGTTGTTTGTGTTCTTAATAGCTGCCATTCTGACTAGTGTGAGATGAAATCTTAGAGTGGTTTTGATTTGCATTTCTCTAATTGCCAGAGATGTTGAACATTTTTTCAAGTATTTGTTGATTGATTGTATATCTTCTTCTGAGAAGTGTCTGTTCAGTTCCTTGGCCCATTTATTGATTGGGTTATTTGTTTTCTTGGTGTTAAGATTTTTTAGTTCTTTATATATCCTATAGATTAGTGTTCTGACGTGTGTGTGGTAAAAGTTTGTTCCCAATTAGTAGGCTCTCTATTCACCTCACTGATTGTTTCTTTTTCTGAGAAGAAGCTTTGTAATTTGAATCGATCCCATTTATTGATTCTTGATATTAATTCTAGTGCTACAGGAGTCTTATTAAGAAACTTGGGGCCTAATCCAACATGTTGGAGACTAGAGCTTACTTTTCCTTTTATTAGGTGTAGTATCTCTTGTCTAATTCCTAGATCCTTGATCCACTTTGAGTTGAATTTTGTGCATGGTGAGAGAGAGAGGTTTAATTTCATTTTGTTGCATATGGATTTCCAGTTTTCCTAGCACCATTTGTTGAAGAGGCTATCTTTTCTCCAATGTACGTTTTTGGCGCCTTTGTCTAATATAAGATAACTGAAATTATATGCATTAGTCTCTGGGTCCTCTATTCTGTACAATTGGTCTACCAGCCTATTTTGGTGCCAATACCATACTGGTTTTGTTACTATTGTTCTGTAGTATAATTTAAGGTCTGGTATAGTGATGCCACCTGCTTCACTCCTCTTGCTAAGGATTGCTTTAGCTATCCTGGGTCTCTTATTTTTCCAGATGAATTTCATGACTGCTTTTCCATTTCTATGAGGAATGTCATTGGGATTTTGATTGGCTTTGCATTAAATCTGTATAGTGCTTTTGATAGTATGGTCATTTTGACAATATTAGTTCTGCCTATGCAAGAACAAGGTAGACCTTTCCATCTTCTAAGGTCTTCCATAGTTTCTTTCTTTAGTGTTCTGTAGTTTTCATTATAGAGGTCTTTCACGTCTTTGGTTAAGTTGATTCCCAAGTATTTTTTTTTTTTTCTTATGCTATTGTAAAAGGGGTAGTTGTCCTCATTTCCCTTTCAGAGGACTTGTCAGTGATATATAGAAATGCCTTAGATTTAATGGGTGTTTGATTTTGTATCCTGCTACTTTTCTGAATTCATTTATGAGTTCTAGACGTTTTCTGGGTTTTTGGGTCTTATAGGTATAAAATCATATTGTCAGTAATAATAATAATTTGAGTTCTACTTTATCTTCTGTATACTTTAATTTCTTTCATCTGTCTTATTGCTCTGGCCAGTGTTTCAATTACTATGTTAAACAGAAGTGGTGAAAGAGAGCATCCCTGTCTTGTTCCAGTTTTTAAAGGGAATGCTTTCCATTTTTCTCCATTTAGAATAATGTTGGCCTGGGGATTAGCATATATAGCTTTTAGGATGTTGAGATATGTTCCTGTTATCCCTAGTTTTTCTAGTATTTTGAACAAGAAGGGGTGCTGTATTTTGTCAAATGCTTTTTCTGCATCTATTGAGATAATCATATGGTTATTATCTTTAAGTCTATTGATGTGATGAATTACATTTATTGATTTCCATATATTGAACAATTTTTGCATCCCTGGAATGAACCCCACTTGATCGTGGTGTATTATATTTTTTCTATGTATTTGTATCCATTTTGCCAGAATTTTGTTGAGGATTTTTTACATCTATGTTCATTAAAGATATTGGCCTGAAGTTTTCTTTTTTGGATGTGTCTTTGCCTGGTTTGGGTATCAGGGTTATATTGGCCTCATAGAATGAGGTTGGAAGTGCTACCTCTTTTTCTATTTCCTGAAATAAATTGAAGAGTATTGGAATCAGTTCTTCTTTGAAGGTATCGTAGAACTCGGCTGTGTATCCATCTGGTCCTGGGCTTTTCTTGGTTGGTAGGCTTCTGATGGCATATTCTATATTGTTGCTTGAAATTGGTCTGTTCAAATTCTGTATATCATCCTGCTTTAATTTGGGCAGATCATATAACTCTAGAAATTTGTCGATGCCTTTGGTGTTTAGTACTTTGTTGGAGTACAAGTTTTCGAAATAATTTTGAATTATTTCCTGTATTTCCATAGTGTTTGTTGTGACATTTCCTTTTTCATCGCATATGTTAAAAATTTGAGTTTTCTCTCTCCTTCTCTTTGTTAGCCTGGCTAAGAGTCTGTCAATTTTATTTATTTTATCAAAGAACCAACTTTTTGTTTTGTCAATTTTTTCAATTGTTTCTTTTGTTTCAATTTCATTGATTTCAGTTCTGATTTTAATTATTTCCTGTCTTCTACCACTTTTGGTGTTGGATTGTTCTTCTTTTTCTAGAGCTTTGAGATGTAATTTTAAGTCATTTATTTGTTGACTTTTTCTTCTTTTGAGGAATGAACTCAATACAATGAACTTTCCTTTTAGAACTGCCTTCATAGTGTCCCAGAAATTTCGATATGTTGTGTCTGTGTTCTCATTCACCTGTAAGAATTTTTTTCTCTTCTTTGATGTCATCTGCAACCCATTGTTCATTCAGTAGCATATTATTTCATCTCCAGGTGTTGGAGTAACTTTTATTTCTTATTTTATCATTGATTTCTAATTTCATTCCATTATGGTCTGATAGAATGCAGGGTAGTAACCCTATTTTTTAATATTTCCTAAGAGTTCTTTTGTGGCATAGTATATGGTCTATTTTAGAGAAGGTTCCATGTGCTGCTGAGAAGAAAGTGTATTCACTTGTTGAAGGATGAAATATTCTATATAAGTCAGTTAAGTCTAAGTTGTTTGTTGTATTTTTGAGTTCTATAGTTTCTTTCTTTTTTTTTTTTTTAATTTATTTATTTACTTTAGTTGTACACAATGCAATGCATTTATGTTTACGTGGTGCTGAGGATCGAACCCGGGCCGCGCACGTACGAGGCGAACGCTCTACCGCTAAGCCACAACCCCAGCCCCATTGAGTTCTATAGTTTCTTTCTTCAGCTTTTGTTTGGAAGATCTAACCAGTGGAGAAAGGGGTATAAAGTCGCCCAGAATTATTGTGTTGTGGTCAATTTGACTCTTAAACTTGAGGAGAGTTTGATGAATATGTGCTCCATTTTGGGGGCATATATATTTATAATTGTTAAGTCTTGTTGGTGTATGATTCCCTTGAGCAGTATGTAGTGTCCTTCTTTATCCCTTTTGATTGACTTTAGTTTAAAGTCTACTTTATTTGATATGAGGATGGAAACCCCTGCTTGTTTCCTCAGTCCATGTGAGTGGAAGGATTTCTCCCAACCTTTCACCCTCAGCCTATGGATGTCTTTTCCTATGAGATGAGTCTCTTGGAGGCAGCATATTGTTGGGTCTGTTTTTTTAGTCCAATCTGCTAATCTATGTCTTTTCATTGGTGAGTTTAGGCCATTAACATTCAGAGTTATTATTGAGATGTGTTTTGTATTCCCAGCCATTTTTGTTTATTTTTGGTATTTAACTTGATATGGTTTCTCTTCTGATTGTTTTCTCCTTTAGTGTAATACCTCCCTCTGTTGATCTTCATCATTGTTTTTCTTTTCCTCTTCATGAAATATTTTGCTGAGGATGTTCTGTAGTGCGGCTTTCTACTTGAAAATTCTTTTAACTTTTGTTTATCATGGAAGGTTTTTATTTCGTCCTCAAATCTAAAGCTTAATTTTGCTGGTTATAAGATTCTTGGTTGGCATCCCTTTTCCTTCAGAGCTTGGAATATGTTGTTCCATGATCTCCTAGCTTTGAGTGTCTGAGTTGAAAAATCTGCTGTGATACGAATTGGTCTTCCCCTATATGTGATCTGATTCCTTTCTTTTGTGGTCTTTAAAATTCTATCCTTGTTCTGCGTGCTAGGCATATTCATTATAATGTGTCTTGGTGTAGATCTGTTGTAATTTTGTACATTTGGTATCCTATAAGCCTCTTGTATTTGGTTTTCCAATTCATTCTTCATGCTTGGGAAATTTTCTGATATTATCTCATTGAAGAGATTGTGCATTCCTTTGGTTTGAAACTCTGTGCCTTCCTCTATCCCATTACTCTTAGATTTGGTCTTTTTATGCTGTCCCATACTTCTTGGATGTTCTGTTCATGGTTTCTTACTATCATTGTGTGGTCAACTTTATTTCCAAGATTATATACTTTGTCTTTAATGTCTGAAGTTCTTTCTTCCAGTCGATCTAGTCTGTTGGTGATGCCTTCAATTGTGTTTTTTATTTGGTTAATTGTTTTCTTCATTTCAAGGATTTCTGACTGGTTTTTTATTTTTAGAGTTTCTCTTTTTCAAAGTAATCTTTTGCTACCTGTATGTGCTCTCTTATATCTTTGATTTAGTGGTCAATTTTTGCCTGTATTTTCTCATTTAGGTCATTCTTTGATTCACAGAGCATTTTAATTATGAACCTCTGAACTCCTTCTCTGACATTTCATCAATTTCACTGAGCATGGGTTCTGTTATTATAGCATCCTGGTTTGTTTGGGGTACTTCCCTCCTTTGTTTTTTCATGTTGTCTATTTGCCTTACTTTCTTGCAGTGTAGATCTGAGATATTACAGTTTCTACCCTATATTTTTATAATATCCTTGCAGGTTGTCTGTGCCTCCCCTTAATATTGGGCTATCGGAACCTGCTGTTGTCCCTCAAAGTATGCCACCTGGGGCTGGGTCCACGCTGGTTGGTGTGGGTTGAACTGGTTGTGTCTGAGTTCCTCTGGTGGTCTGCTGGTTGGAAGAGGTGGTCCTCTGAGCAGAGGTCAGTGAAACTGTCCTAGACTCGCCTGAGCTCTGCAGGTGTGGGCTGGGCTGACCTGGGCCCCCCTGTGCTTGGGCAGAGGTTGGCGGAACTTCCCTGAGCCTGGCCACACTCAAGGGGATGTCATTCGGGACTGACCTGGGGATAGCTGCACTGGGGTAAAGGTCAGTGGGACTGACCTGGGCTTGGCAGCACTCAAATGTAGGTCCCTGGGACTGTCCTCATCCCGCCTGAACTCAGAGTTGGTGGGTCTGTCCTTGCTGTCTCCTGCTCTGGGCTGGAGGTTGGTGGGCTTTTTTTTTTTTTTTTTTTTTTTTTTTTTTTGAGGTAAAAATAAAATGCCCATCTGAACTCCAGATGGTTAGAAATGTTTGTACTTCAAATACCATAGGCCCTACTTATTCGCACATCCAAGTTCTATGGTTTCAATTATTCATGGTCCCAAAACATTAAGTAGAACCTTCCAAAAATTAATAATTCACAAGGTTTAAATAGTTTTATTATAGTATATTGTTATATTTGTTCTATTTTATTATTTTTTATTGTTGCTAAACTCTCATTGTGCCCATTTTATAAATTTAACTTAAGTAGGTGTATGTAGGAAAAGACATAATGTATATGGACCTTAGTACTCTCCATGATTTCAGACATCCACTGGGGGTCTGGGAACATATTCTCATGGGTAGAGAGGAATTATTGAAATCAGGATATTTAGAGATTTTATCTGTAAAAAAAAAAAAGTCTCTAGATTGAAAAAATAACTTCAGCTGAAAAATGAAAAGGGAATACATTTTCATGAACTCTGTAAACTGGGATCTCAATTGTTCCTTTGGGCAAGACTTGCTCTCTCCTGTGTTACTGTGAGTCATGATTATTGCTGTTTGTACTCCTGGGTATCTAGAACTCAAAGTGACATGATATCTACAAGAAATGACATTGTACAGACAGGTTTATCTTATGTTTGTTTATAATAATTAAAAATTTGAAGAAATCTAAATATCCAGTAACAGTATGATGTTTTTCTTAATAAATTGTGATCCATGGAATTAAATATTCTGGAAATACATACATGAAATATATTGTTTGTTTCCTACTAGAAATGTGATCTTGAAAAACTTATCTAAACCTCAGTTTACCCTTGTGTAAAATGGAGACAGCAATAGTTTAAAAATTCATTGTAAGAACCAACTTACTTATTATTATAGAAATTCATTTTAAGGAACTATTATATGCAAAAGAGGAAAAGTATACCTAGAAAAAAAATAGTAACATTTCAACATTGCTTTTTGAGTTGAATGTTAAGTGTTTGTTTGTTTTTGGTACTGAGGATTGAACTCAGGGTCACTCAAACACTGAGCCACATCCCCAGCTCTATTTTGTACTTTATTTAGAGACAAGGTCTCACTGAACTACTTAGCGACTGCCATTGCTGAGGCTGGCTTTGACCTCGCCATCCTCCTGCCTCACTAGGATTATAGGTGTGAGCCACTGCTCCCGGCATTAAATGTTAATTCTTAATTTCCACTTTATTATTACTTTAAATTTTTACTATGAACACATTTGCTTGATATAAAGAGCAAAATTAAAGGATTTTTGTATAATATTTTCCACACTAATAACACAGTTCTATATGTTATTTGGGGAGAGAAAATAAATTTGAATGCTGTAAATTTATCATAGAGTTATGATTTGTGTGTGTCCCCAAGGGTTCCTTTGTTGGAAGGTTGGTCCTATGTGTGATGATCTGGGGAGGTTTCAGAATGGTATGGCAGAGCCTAGTCAGAGGTGATTGGGATATCAGGGCTGTTACCTTAAGAAGAAATTAAATTAGTTCTTATGGAACCCTGAATGGTTTTTGAGAGAATAGGTTGTGAGGAAAGAAAAAACTATCTAGTTCCTGTCTTCCATGTGATCTGTCCTTCCTGTTTGTGTTTCTATCATGATGTCATCTGCCATGATGTGATCCAGACAGTGGGGCCTTCATCAGAGCTGGCACCATGCCTCCAAAACTGTTGAGCTAAAGAAATTTTTTTTTTCACTCAGCTTCATGAGTTTTGTTGTAGAAATGTAAAACAGGATAATACAATAGGCAATGTTACTATTGAATATACAGGTCCATTTAAAAAAAAACAAATTCTGTCTTTGTGATCAAATATTCTCTTTCCAACTGGACCGATAAAATAACTCATAAAATTTATTTAACTTAGCTTTTCAAAACTTTTTGTCTTTAACAGTTATTTTCTCATGAACTTTAATACACAATCCTTTATTCAGTGAAAATTTGTTGGGTTATTTGAAAGAAAATGTGAAAATTACAAATATGAAACACATCTATGTTGATAATATCTTTCTTTCTCCTAAGTAATAACTTATTTTTGTAAAGCAATGTGACCTTGAACAACAACTATCTAAGTAGACTATCCAATCAGTATTCATAGGATCCAGTAGAAAATATACATTCATGGCTATCTCAGTTATAGTAATCTGTCTGTAGCAAAATCCAATCTTATATTTACCAATACTTATTAAATGTCTACAGGATCCCAGACACTGTGAAAGACTCCAGAAATATAATAGAATGAAACAATCATGGGTCTATTTCCTCCATGTTCATGTACACAGAAAGAGAATGACAGCAAACAAATGAGGAGAAAAAGCATCTTGTAACTTCAAGTTGTGATATGTGTTATCAAGGGAAAGAACACTGCACAATAACAGGAAGGAAATAATTTGGGGGGAACAAGGATCTGTAGTAATTAGCCCTGTGAAGATTGGTAGTGTAAACAAAGACTCCAAAGTGAGAAGCAGCATAATGTATTTGAACAATTAAAAGAAGTATATTCTAGTTAATGTGTAGTTAGATTAATGATTGGAGTTAGAAGAAGTGAAAAGGTAGGCTGGAATCTGTACACACAGGGGCTTTCAATATAACTTGATGGATTTAAACCAGGGGAGGAATAAAATGCTGAAGATGACAGCTAATGTCTTGAGCAATTGAAAAGATGGAGATGTAATTAAGTAAAATGAGAAAAACTGGACAAGGAGGAGTTTCAGGGAGGAGACTAAGAGTTCAACTGAGACAGTCAAATTAAATAGGCAGTTAGTAAAACAAGACTAGATCTTCAGGTGAGTTCTGGGCTAGACATATAAATGTTTGTGAACTCAAGTGACCTGTCTTTTGTATACATCTGATATTTTTGCTTCTCAAAACAGTTTTCTACTAATTGGTAGAAATCATGCAGAGTGTGTGGTGAGTCACCATGTAGTCATGTGAACTCCTATTAGCTTCCTATCTATGGGGCTGCCTCCTGCCTGGGCATCACATTGGGCAACTGTGGTAAATGAATACATATGGAGTAGTCCCACAGTTCATGACAGTATGAAGAGAGGACTGCTGTTTTTCTGAATGACTTTATGAAATTCTCATACAACCACTTCTATATCATCCAACATCCTTGTATGAAAGAATGGAATAAACTAGGTAAATCTGAAAAAGGTAAAGGATTTTATTGTTCAAATGGTTTAATATATGTTTTCACTTCAGTCTTATAAAAAATATAAAAAGTATTTGTATTAATAAAATAATAATTTTTGTATTAAAAAATACAAAATATTACTACAAAAATTACAAGATATTTTGTATCTATCATATCTATCAGGGTAAAATTTTTATCCTTTAAGTTATTATTAAAATTATTATTAAATTGCTAAAATAATTACATAAATTATTATTAAAACAATTTATGCCATACATTTTCAATGATTAACTCATTACTGTATTTATAAAATAAACCTTAGTTAGTAATAATATGTTTGGCTTTGTTATAGTCCTTGATCCAATTCCTTAAAACTTGATTTGGGGTCTTTTATTGAAAATCCTCAGTTTCTCAGATTTTATTATTCTTTCATTCTTTATATAACAAATTATTGTCACCTATAAACTTCTAATGGACTCATTTACAATTCTGACCAAATTGCTTTTTGAGTGCTATTCTAATAGCTTTAGTATTTCTACTCCAGAAATCATTCAGCTAGTGTTACTAACATTTCTTCTTTGAATCTAAATTATATCTATTTCTTCTAGATTTTCAAAGAAAAGAACAAAAAGTCAGAACAATATATCTGAAGAGTGTTTCTTCCTTTTTAGTTCACAGTATGTTGATTTTTCTTTCTTTCTTTTTCTCCTTTTTTCACTTAATAAACTCCCTTTCCCCACCCCCCCACCCCCCAAAATTTATGTTACAGATCTTTTCAAAGAAATAGATGAGGGATTTATCAGGACACTGATTTGTTTCTCTAAATTATTTCTTAATTTATGCTTATATTTCTATAACTACCCCCCCGCTTTTCTTTTATTTATTTATTTTTTCTATTTTCTAGCTTATTAAAATGAATCCTTAGGTTAATGATTTTCATATTTTTCTAATTTATGATTATTTTAAGCTAAATTTCTTTTGAATGAAGCTTAGTTCACTTCAAATTTATGTATTTTCATCGTCACAGTGGCCTTCATAATTCATAACCACAAGGGTTTTTTTCAATAATTTGAATATTGAGAAGATTCCCCATAATCTGTCACTTATTGTTTTGTCTTCAAATTTCTAGTTTTATTGTGTTTTTCATGAATTTAAAGATGAATGTGGAAAATGACTTTAGAAATATGTTTATATAAAACATATACATATATCTATATATATGAAAATCACTTTAAGCCAGGTGGTACACACCTGTAATCCCAGCAGCTCTGGAGAATGAGGCAGAGCCAGCCTCAGCAACAGCGAGGTGTTAAGCCACTCAGTGAGACCCTATCTCTAAATAAAATACAAAATAGGGCTGGTGATGTGGCTCAGAAATCAAGTGTCCTTGAGTTCAATCCACTGTACCCCCCCCCCAGCAAGTCATTTTAGAAATATATACATATATTTATGTTTCTATGTCTATATGAAAGTAAGATGGAGCAAGAACTACCATCTAACTAAAATAATAAAAAGGAGGATAAATAGTGAATAATTTCATTTTTAATAAGATGAATTTGTCAGATGGGACATTGTCATTAAAAACTAAAACAACAATGGATTGCAAATATTCATTCAGTCATTAATAGGAAAAAGATAAAAGTATATCCTGCTACTGAATGAAAATGACAAATACACAAATTGTATTAGAGGATACTGTTCACCATGAAAGGACAAATAGTGTCTGTTGGTGTGCTTAGAAAGATGATTTAAACCCTATTACAAGGTCAAGGTCATGGTTCAATTAGGGTTACTTGCTGCAAGTCTACCACACAGAACTTACTGAAATTTTACTTTCTTCTTCATAGGATCCATCGTTACACTACTGTTGGCAATAAAGCCTTAAATTGGTAGAGTTGAAGTCATCATGGACATTTAAATAAATAATGAAAAGACTTGGAGTTGTCAGATTCTGCAAAATGCCTAAAATCTTGACTACCTAGGCAAATTCTAATTATATCATAGTACAGCTAAAGGTAAGAATTAAGCTTTTATTATACTAAATGACATTACAGAATATATTTTCCTTCATATCTTAGATTAATTATATTGTCAAGATTATCAATTCTAAAAGATAGTAAAGAATATTTCTCATTAGAAGATATAACAGTTGTGGCTGGGGTTGTGGCTCAGTGTTAAAGCGCTCACCTAGCAAGTGTGAGGCACTGGGTTCAATTCTCAGCACCATACCACATAAAAATAAATAAATAAACTAAAGGTATTATATCCAACTACACAACACACACACACACACACACACACACACACACACACACATATATATATTAAAAGAAGAAGAAGAGGAAGAAGAAGAAGAAACAGTCAATTTTGTCAGATATCCTCCAACCAGTCTTACTGATGTGTACATCTCCACGCAAAGCTACTTCTCTATAATGGTGTGTATCATCAGCCACTTTATCCTTGGCACAGATGTTAAACAGCATCTCTGGTTGACTGGTCAAATGCACCGTCTCATGTCAGGGGCTTACAATTTCATTATGAAAATTAATTTTTGGTGGACTCTAGCTGAATGCTTTCAGAGTTAGAAAGATTTATGGACACCTGTCATTTTAAATACATTAATTTTACAAATTTTTAAACTGATGAAATTCATAGTAGTAATTCATAGAATATAATTTTAAAATTCACTCTAACTTATGTTGTTTCTGGATCATTTTGTGCAGGCATCCTCCCATGTGGATAGACTTTAAACAAGATGGTTATTGGGAAGTCCTAAAAACAAGACAATTAAGACAATTTTGTGCCTACCAAATAATATTGAACAAAACAAAAAAGGAAAATAAGTAACATAAGTTCACAGCTTATATTTACCCAGATACCACTATAATGTAAGTATGAATAGCAGTTAAAAATTTTAATCATCATATACTCAGTGCATTAAACAGTGTGGGTTCATTTTAATCTGATTATAATAGTCATGTTCTCTTTGACTAGAGATTGGTTTGGGCATGGTATGTTAGTGAGCTTTCCATTGATGTGACAAAATGCTTGAGACAATCAACTCAAAAAGAGGAAAGTTTGGGTGCTGAGGTTGTGGCTCAGTGGTAGAGTGCTTGCCTAGCATGTGTGAGGTTCGATTTTCAGCACCACATATAAATAAATAAATAATAAATAAGGGTCCATCAACAACTAAAAAAAACCCTTTTTTTATAAAAAGACAAAAAGTTTATTTCAACTCATGATTCCTGAGGTTTCAGTCCATAGTCACTTGGCCCTGTTGCTTTGGGCCTATGGCAAGGCAGAACATCATGTCAGGAGTATGTGGTGGAGAAAAGCTGCTCATCTCATAATGGCTGGAAAGCAAAGAGAGAGGAAGGGGCTGGGAGTCCAATAACCTCCTCAAGGACACACCCCAATGACCTAACTTCCTCCAAATGAACCGCATATTCTGAAGTTTCCACCACCTCCCAATATCACCAGCAGCCGGGAAACTTTGGGGGACATTTAGGATCCAAACCTTAACACTTGAATATGGGATAAACCTTCAACCAAGGAGATGTGAAACTATCTGCAGGAGGGATTCTGAGAGTCCTCTTTAAAGGAGAAATAAGTAGTATCATTTGCCTAAGGGATTGTCACCTGATGGTGATGCCTGATATTACATAGATAGTGCAGAACCCTGGAGAGAGGCAGCCTAAGGATTAGCATGTTGAGGACTGCAGAGAAGCAAAGAGAAAAAAGGACAGGAATCCTAAGAATGGCTGAGCCATTAAGTTAACCAGACCTAGACCTGTCCTCCTATGTGAATCTAGAAGTGTCTATAATGTAAAATCATAAATGCATTTAAGCCAATTAAAATTTTCTTCCAACTTGGTATTAGTAGTAGAAGAATGTAGAATTGAATTATCACACAGAGTTTTCAAGCCTCTGGACTGTGGGAGCTGTTCATCTGGATGGTTCTACCTCATTCTCATTGGGTTGTGATCAAGCTTTCTCTCAGGGATGAACCCTCTAAAGACTTACCTGGCCTTGGGTGTTAGGTTTCCAAGCTCATACACTCACTTAGGCAGGAGCCTTCAGTTTCCCACCACATGAACTCTCCATGGGAGTGCAAATGACAGGTCTTCTCCAAGCAAATGATCTGGGAGAAAAAGAAAGATCTATTCACATATGAGAGGGGTGTGCACTCCAGATTGAAGAAAAATTTTATGAACTATCTTGGAGGGTCACATTTCTGTTGAATTCTATTTGTTAGAAACAAGTTGCCACGTCCAGCACTTTCCCAAGGGGATGCATGATTAACCCCCATTCTGAAGAGAAGAGTATCAAAAATACTTGAAGGCATATGTTTTAAAATCATCTGGGCTTTACTTTCAAGATATGGAGATTTGAAAATATATAAATACTGTTAGGAAATAGCAGAGATAAAGTAAAGCACAAGTTTATTATTGGCATCTATTTTCTTTATGTGTCAGGAAGTCAAATCATTTGCCAAGGGTGTTTTGAGAGGTGGTAGGTTTAGCGATGTAAGTAAGATGGAAAGAAATGGCCATTTGGGGAAATAACAGAGTGCTAACTGTAGAGATATAAATAAAAATGTGTTAAAAGCTAGAAAATAATTCTATATTATTTAAGTAATTCTATGTAGCTCTATATGAATGCCTTAATAGAATGGATATGTTTCTCTGAAAATAAGACTTACTATAGTTTTCTCCAGAGAAATTAGACACCTTATTTTTCACCTGAACATACAAAGAGCAATAGAGGTTTTTTTTTCTGTTTTAAGTTCTGAAGGAATAAGTCAGTCTCTCTCTCTCTGTCTACACATGCACAACGCACACACACAAACACAAATGAACACACAATACAAATAGTTTGAAGAATTCCAAATAATTATAATATCATAAAACTTACTCAATACACAAATTCTCTTACAGTTTACAAAAGAAAAAAAACTGATTTTATGGAATTATTTCCCTTGTCCAAATAAGTTATTTTAATCATTTGAAAAATGAAAACAGATATTTAAAAATTATATTACCCTGAGGCTTTCATATGATGGTAAGTTTCATGTATCATCCCTAGAAAGGGTTTCTTTAGCTGTTGGATTGCAGGACCATTTTTGCGGGGAGTACTGGTACTTCCTATAGTGTGAGAAACAAGGTTGTATCCTATGAGCCCTAGCAGTATGTTAGAATATCCACACATATTATTAAAAGAATACAGCTAACTCACGTATTTTCTAGAAAGGCAAAAATGATTTAATATCATGAAATACACTGATATCATTTAATGTATCAAAGATGGTAGTGAGGGAAAATTGGTTATCGTGATGTCAGAAAGAAGTTTGATATAATTCAGCACCATGGCTGTCCCTTAGCATAACAAAAGTATTTATCTCAAAGCAACAGCCTATTTTATAATTAATGGTTAAAAAGTAATTAGAAGACACATGAAAGTCAGAAGCAAGACAATTGTAAATGGAAGGAGAACCCATCTTCCAATTACTGCCCCCATTCCCAGAAGAGATCTGCTTCAGAATCTGATCTAGCCCAAATTAAAGAAAATCTGTCATTTCACTCTTTGGGCAGTACTTTGCATTGCTAATAGTGGAAAAACTGGATGATGGCCCATGAGCAAAATTAACTTCTTAATGAATACACCAAGTTTTTGTACACACCAAATTATTCAAGGAACCCAATCTTTTTCTGACACACCATAAAACAGCATGTATTTGAACTCTTTCCATGCTTGGTGAGGGTGGTAGTATATTTAAAACTTTTGGGGTACAATCAAGCAAAAAGTAAAAGTGACTGAGGGATGAGCTATCTGTAGAGCAGAGCAAGAGGTATAGCAAGTTGGTGATAGCAAGATGACTTGGGAGAGTTCCATGTGGGGTATTAAAGAAAATGACTCCTAATGGTAGATTTTAAGTTCTTTTTTAGATTCATGTTTATTATAAATTCCCTTCCTTTTGCTATCTGTATTTAAGACACATTATATCACTAGTACTTTAGAACATGAAGGAAGGAAGAGAGTCTCAAAGGCAGCAACTCTGATGATGTAATTAGATTATATCAGGTCTAATACAGACAGAGAAATTTAGAAATGAGATGAAGTCACCACAAGAACATAAACACTGGAATCCTCAGAAATACTGCAGCAGAAGCAGGAAAGTGCACAGAACTTGGGATGGGAGCCTTCATTGTTTAATTTGGAAATTAAAGAAAATAGTAATTCAGGGACATAGGGTTTCACAAAGATATCCATTATCCCCCAAACTCCATTTTTATGAGTTTGTTCAATGTAATTCTAGAAGGAAAAGGAATGAAACATTAGAATATCAGAAAAGACAGAAGGCAAAAAATGTCATTTTGCCAAAGGTAGGAATGCATATCTGGAAAACCCAGAGAACTGATATTTCACTAAGGTATTAATTCTTTGGGTAAGGTGGTTTGGTTAATACACAATATAGTAGTCTCATCTTTTAGGTCTTTTAGTAATAACCAGTTTGGAAGTGCAATGATAAAAAACATACCATGTACTATATAGCAACCAGAATAGGGTTGCTATATTTAACAAACAGAATTCTGGGATGCCCAGTTACAGTTGCATTTTAGAAACACCATGGAAAATTTATTTAATGTAAGTATGCAGTATGCCCCATGCTACGAAACTATCCATTGTGTATCTGAAATTTAAATACAACTGGGCATTCTAATTTTAAACAAGAAGTATAAAATTCCACTTGAAAAAGCAGAGTTCAGGTCATAGAGCTGGTTCTACTTTGCCTATTTTAATATATTCACTGGCTCCACCATGGACAATAATTTTTCTTATAGTCTATATTTTAAACCTTTAAAATCCTTTTAAAATTGCATCTCAGTTGTGGAATGCACCTTTTAGTAATTTAAATGAGCTTTAATTCTGCATGAAAACAACAACAACAAAAATGCTCCCTGAATGTTTTGCCCAGTGAGGCCTTTCTGCATCTGGTTGGATTTCCCAGGCCTCCCATTTCACTTGGCCAAAGGTTGTCAGTATCCTGAAAACCATGCTCCACCCTCTGCTCCTGTAACAAACATCCACCTGCTGCACTCACACAGCTTTCCTGCTGTGTGCTGGTTCCTCAGTGCTGCTGGTCTGCAGCTCAACTCCATTCCCAGAACATTCAGCTGTCCCACATGGACTTGGAAGGCCCTCAGGGGTGCTCAGGCCATACTTTGAAGAAATCCACTGCAGTGCATTAAACATTGACCACAGCACAGGAGGAGGAACCAGCTGTCGAGCTGGAACATCCTGGAATCTGACTGTACAAAGTTTAAAAAAAAAAAAAAGAAGGGGGCAGTGATACTTGGCTGATGAGTCCCGTTTCCCTGAAGGGTGCTGTGTTCTTGGGAGGCAGCCATTCCAGTATTTCAAAGATTAAGTTATAACTGAACAATGTATGAGGATGTATAAAAAGTAATTTACCATTTTATAATTACTTTTAATTAACCATTTTATAATTACTTCCTCCATGGTAATGCCTCTGGGCCTGATTGTGAAAACAATTATAGGCTGGGAATTTGCATACCAGTAATAGGCCTTAACATAAACGCCATAAATGTAGCTATTTCTTGGTACTTATTTGGCATATCATGCAAGCCCTGCTTTAACTACATATTATTCACTCTCAGCCTTCTTCCAAATTGAAAGAAAAAATAAAAAAAGAATATGCCTCTTTTTAGAAAAGTGTTGGAAATAATTACAGATTATTTTATTCTAGAGTCACTTAAAAGTTCCAAGGCTATCCACTTAGTAAAACAAAAAGTGGAATGCTCTCTTCTTGGCCTTCAAGGTCTTGCCTGGAGTCCTCCCCTACCCATTTACACTAAGCTCTCACCAATGTCAAGGAAATGTCATCACGCAGGAAATGTTTCAAAATGACACTCTGCTCTTTTGCCTTCTTTCCTAGCTGATGATTAATGCTACAATATTATCAATTAGATCAATTGCACTGCTTGAAATAAAAACAATAAATTTTTAAATGTCAGAACAGAGACAGAATCACCGAGGATTCACAATAAAAACCTGTTCAACAGAAAAAACAACACAGAAGCTGAACGTCCTTTATTGCTCTGAGACTGTCTTTCTCCTTCACATTAGCTTCAGCGTGGACAATGATCCAAGACTTACCTTCATTCCTGCGTTTGGAAAATTAATCGTAGGGTGGATGACCCTTGTCTGCTTGCTCTGGCCACAGTGAGCACATTATTATTCCTTGGAAGAGACTAATGAGAAACTTATTAATAACTAAGGGAAGTTTATTGTTCTCTATTAACCAGACACTGGCATAGCAGCCCTGACCTAAAGTCAAAGTAAATATAACAGGAAAAGAGCCAGGTGCTTTGGTCAAGCAAGCCTGGCCTCCAGGGTGTCCTCTGAAGGTTGGTCCTTACTCACCACACTGGGCTGTTACCAAGTATGAATAAAGGAGTCGTCATCACTTACAATAGGCTTGCATTTAAAAATTGTTCTCTAGGACATTACAAGTATATTACTTAACATTCTATGACAAATTCTTCTAGGGCGTAAGGAAGAGAAAAAGTGTGAGTCTCATTTTCACAACAAAATCCACAATACTTTATCATTTGTGCTTTCTTTATTTTTATTAGGTTTCTGGAAGCATAGAAGTTTTTGTTTGTTTTTGCTTTTGCAAATGGTACAATTTGGGGTAGAAATTCTCCCTCTTTTTTGACCTTGACTTTTGCTTTTTATGTGTGTTAAGAGGTATTTGCCTCATCATATTTAGACAATGGGGAATTCCTTTTAGAACAAATATGATTTATTTACATAAAATATAATTTGTACAAGCAAATGTAATTATTTTATGTAATGTCACATGTCTCTCCAAACTCACCCAAGATCCAGTAAGCCACTGAGATAACCTGACTTCTGATTTTGTCCCTGGAAATCTTCACCACACATATCATCAAATCTTCCCCTATGCTTCCCGTACTTTTGTAGCTCAAAGCTTATCTCCTTGTAGACATTGAACCTTTGCTGACTGTTCCAGCTCTTACTGATTTTCTGGACACTGAAGCTCTTAGCATAAATGCTAGTAGGTTTGCTGAGAGTTTTTTCTAAGTCCGTGTTAATCTTTGTCTCCTTACAGAGATAAGCTTTATGAGATCAATATTTAAGTCATTGTGTATAAGTAGAATTTTGAGAAATTTTTATTGTTGTCAGGTTTTAGCCAGTTAAAAATGTAATTTTCCTCAGCTTGAGTGTTGCCTATGATAGCTAGGCTGACTACACAAAATCAATTCATTTAAATTATAGTTCCTGTTTATTTAGATCCTGCTTAACAGTTGTTTGACCAAAGCACCTGACTCTCTTCTTGTATTTGTTTTGACTTCAGGTGTGTGTTACAGCATATGTTTTTATTTAAGATCAATATTATTCTCATAGTTATTAATATAATATCCTTACTAGTCTCTTCGAACGACCTATGCTGTACTAGCTCATGTATAGAATATGAAAACCAGATTCACACACTCATCAGTTAATTTCTTTAATAAAGGTGAGATGGTAACTGTTGTCTCTGAAGCTACACTGAAGCTAAGGAACAAAAGAAAGCTAAACTCACTTGAAGCAATAAAGAATATTACATTTCTTTCACTTCTTTCTTCTTTCCACCTTTTTAACTTTTTTTTTTTTTTTTTTTTTTTTTTTTTTGTGAATCCTTTGAAGAGTCTACTGGTCTCTAATCTGACCCTTTTTAAAAATTCTTTGTTTTCTTTCAAGTAGCACAACTACTCTGGTTGATAACACTGTGATATTTTAATCAACTGCTACAAAAGAATGCAAAACTGAAAATCAAAAAAGAGGTAGTATTGAGGAATATATATATATGTTTATATATGTATGCTAATTCATACAGGATGTAGCATAAGACAAAATAGTTTCTAAATTCTGTAATCATCTGGGATAAAAAGATTAATATCATACAACACAAACAATTCTGCTAAACTATTAAATCAGCACCATAAGATAAATAGGGAAGAATTGAGAAGTTGGGTTATCTAAAAAAATATATACAAGAAAAATCATTGTGCAACAAAATGGCCCCATTTAATTTGTCCGTAGGAACTGTAAGTGAAAAGGAAGTGGGAATTTGAAAATCAATTTCATGTTTCTACAACATGCATTGGAATCACTTGTAGGCTATTATGATGTGGGGTATGCAAATGAAATTCAAAAGCTATAAATCAGTTAGCTGGGACTTGGAAAGTGTTGAATATTCAAGAAATATGGAAATGTTCAGGGAGTGATCTCTCTGTACACACTTGAATGGTTACAATTCTTTATGGGTTGGGACATCCCTGTCCTGGGAGATTAGTATTGAGTTTTCCAAGATGTCAGGGAGGGAGTAAAGTTTCTCTGGGAAGCATTTGCATTAGGTAGTAGTGAAACTTAGCAAGCATTTGAAAGTAAGATGTATCTGATATTGTAAAAGGATTGATAACATAAAGGAAAAGATGTGAAAATATACATACAATGTTTTTGTTTTGTGAAATTATCTGTTCAGAACCTTTCATCACAATGGGTCTCTGATTTACAATTATTTGCATTTAGATGTCTCCTTATTAGAAAAGTGGCAAATGCTTATTGTTTAAAAAAAAAAAAAAGGAAAAATCCAAAACTTGAGAGGGAGGGAAAAAACCCAACAATAATTCCATCTCTCAGAAAAATGATTGAAATATTTTTGCCATATATCCTCAGCAAATTATTTTTATTTTCACAATGCAAATTCAAAATTTAGACCTAATCATATGTATACTTTACTATTTTATTTTTCCCCAAACAGAATATTGTGATTACCTTTTAATACTCAGTGCAGTAGGCAGAATCATGCTCCTTTTCTCCAAAATGTTCATATCTTAATACCTGAAAACTGTCAATGTTTTAAGTTACATGATAAACATGAATTTTGATTGTAAATGAAATTAAAGTTGCTAATCAGTTGACCTAGAGATGAGGAAATTATCCTGGATAGGCAGGTGAGTGCAGTGTAGTCACAAAGGTCCTTAGAAGTGGAATAATGCAGCAGAGAAACCCAGATGGGAAGCAGCTTGAGAAAGACTAGACCAGCTTTGAAGATGGAGGGAAAAGGCCGCTTGCCAAGGAATGCAGGCAGTCTCTAAAAACTATAAAAGATATGAGCACAGATTCTGCCAAGAGCCTCCAGAAGAAACATAGTCCTATTGGTAGTTTGCTTGACTTTTAGCCTGAGACCTTTATCGAACTTCCAATCTCCAGAACTATAATAAATTTGTGTTGTTTTAAGCTATTACATTTGTGATAGCTTTTTTATAGAAGCAATAGGAAACTCCTTATTGTACCTACTCAACTCTGCCATTATAGTATAAAATACACATAGACAAGATGTAAATAAATGGGCTTGTGTTCCACTAAAATTTATTTGCAAAAACAGCCTACAATTTGCTAACCTTTAAACTAATCTCCTATTGATGGATATTTAATTATTTCTAAGCACACAATTAACTTCCGTAATTTTCTGATTAATGCATGGCAAAAAAAAAAATCATGAACTGGTATTTCTAACTCTGACATTTTTTAAAGTAATAATGCTTAAACTTTACTTTCAAATTCAGAACAAATTGGAAAATTCTGTTTATCTTGTTCTCAAATGCAGAAGTTTGAATGTGAAATGTTAAATGTTCATTTTTTTTTAACCAACCATTGTTCCATTCTAAAGGAAAAACAAAATGAATCTTTAATAAAATAAATAAATAAATTGCTGAGCCTCAAGCAGAGATGATAAAATGACATTGATCCATATAGCCACTTTCATTTAAATGGGAATTTTAAATTGTGCAATATACATGGTAAGAGGCAGATAAGACAGAGAGAACATAAAGGGTGTACATAGATCTCAAAGCAAATTTCCCAATTCCCCAACCCCACTCAGTTTCCTAGCTCAGGTAATGCCTTCATGGTTACGAAGTAAGCAATAGAGAAAAATCTAAGATTTTGACCTTTTCAATGCATCAAAGCCTGATTGCTTGTGTTTTTCTGAAGATTTTTGAAATGCATGAGATCAAAAAAGAGAAAGAACATGATAACCAAATTCATCTAAATTAACTACAAATATTAGGATAAACTAAGATTTGGTTTGTTGTGGTTTGGATATGATGTGTCCCCCAGAAGCTCACATGTGAGACAATGCAAGAAAGTTCAGAGGAGAAATGATTAGATTGTGAGAGACTTAACCCAACCAATTAATTAATCCCTGATGGGATTAACTGAGTGGTAAGTAGAGACAGGTGGGGTGTGGCTGGAGAAAGTGGTTAGTTGAGGGCATGGCTATGGGGGTATATATTTTGTATCTGGAGCTGGAGTCTCTCTCTACTTCTTGATCACCATGATATGAGCTGCTTTCCTTCACCACCCTCTCACGCCATGATGTTCAGCCTCAGCCAGGATGTTCAGCCTCACCTCCAGCTGAGGAATGGAGCTGTCCTTTTCTGGCCTAAGTCCTCTGAAACCGTGAGCCCTCAAATAAACTTTTCCTCCCTGCAGTTGTGTTTGTCAGATCCTTTCAGTCACAGCAGCAAACAAGCTGACTAAAACGTTGGTGGATGTGTGTGCTTGTGTGTGTATGTGGGGGGTTTGTTGCCATATACACAAATAAACAATCTTTTGATTACATTCCATCCAAAATTGTTAAGTAAAGTGAAGAACTACTGAGGGGGTTAGACAAATGTGTCTCTTTCTCCTTTTAGTGCAGTTTTCACAGAGAATTGGGGACACACAACTCTTGACTAATGTACTGACCCAAACTGAAGGAGAGATGCAGGTGGCAGACAGAATCAGAGCGTATTATTCTATTCACATCTGTGATTTCCCAAAGAAGAGTGCAATAGACTTGCTGTGTGAGCTTCAACAGCACATATTTCATTTTAGCTGCTGCAAATTCATCATCCTACATTTTTGTTGAAAATTTCCTTGTTCTTGATGCTGATTAAATCAGAGCCTATTATGTGCTTTTCACTAGTGACTTTCTATTTTGTGTACAGACACTCTAATCTTATCTTTCCTTTCTATACTTCTTCCCAAATATTCTCTAAAACTTTGATAACCGAACTCAGAGAAACAAGACAAAACACAAACTATGAAGTACTTTAGATCTTCTGAGACTCCTCGATATGAAAAGTAGGACATAAAGTAGAACCCATCAGACAAATGACTGTACTTTATGTCCACTTTGCTAAATTATACAACCATATTCTAGTTAGTCTTGTTTTTTAAAAAATAAGAGTCAAAAAGAAAAGAAAAATTTTGATTAGTAAATACTAGTCTCTCACTGATATCATTCTTTAAAATATACCAAAATTAAGGTGAAAATATGTATGTTAAAAATAATAAATAGAAACAAAAGGAGAAACCCACAATACCTAGAAGAATCTGAACTTCTAAGTCAGGGAGATTTTAATCCCCAACCAGGTAGGAATCATACCCAGCACATGGTTCTGACTGGGCACCCTCACCAGAATCCTTCTGGAAGCCAAAAACTGAGAATATTCTGCTCACTGAAAAATGCTGTCTGTGTATCTCCCCTGGCAGTCCCTGGTTCTTTTCATTTTTTTTTTTTTTTTACTTGAATACATGTTTGCTTATAGTTTTAGTTGACAGATGAAAAGTTGTATATGTTCATGGTGGAAAACAGGATGCTTTGATATATATATATATATATATATATATATATATATATATATATATATATATATATATCTTATACCTATACTGAAGTTGCTGTTTCTTGATAGAAGTCAGCTCCTTGCTTCAGGCTGCTGGAAGAAGCTCACTCACCCCTAGAAAAGAGGAGCTTCTGGCCAGAGCTGGAGACTGAACTCATCCTTTTCATCCTGTAAGTAAACCTGAAACCAAGGCACTCCCATGCAGGCAGGCTTAGAGCTGAGAACTGCATGGAAGATGGCTGACACAGCACAGAATGACTTTAGGGTGAGGCTTGCACAGTTCAGAAAATGTGTCAAAAAAAAAACTTCCATGGGAACTGAATCAAATGTAAAATGAGCAAATGGACATGACATATTACAGAACATCTAAGGATGCCAAGAAGGCTCATAGAACACAAAAATGGGAGCATTCACATCAGAGGCATTAAATCCACTGATAAAATCTGGCATGCATTATAATGTTAAATCATTTAAAATGCTCAAAGAAACTAGGGAAATAATAAACTCCACAAAATCAAGAGGAGAGGATTATACACGCACACTTAGCCTACTTGGAAGTTTATCTTGCACACAGGCCTCTTAGTATTCTGATGCTTTTAATGTATGTCTACAAATGATATCAAATATTTAATTTTTGTTCCCTTACATATTTATACTTTATAATTTCTTATACCTCATTTATTTTTGTCTTATTATGTCATCTAGAAATTCCAGGATACAATTAGTCTAATATGAATACTTATGAGGATCATTGTCTCTTTTTCATTTGAAAAAAAACTTCCAAAACTGCTACATTGGTGTGATGTGGGACTTAATATTTGATATTTTTCAGAGTAGTGTTTTTTCTCTGAAAAAAAATTCTTATTTATGTTTGAATATACATATCTGCTCCTGGTTTAATAGGATAGTCTTTAATAATATCAAATGGTTTTCTAATGAAAGTCTTTGTTTTTATTAATATTAGTTAATTAAGGTATTCTGAATATTAAAGTGTGCTTGTATTTCTTATATAATTCCTAACAAGTTTTGTGTATGTTTGTTCTCTTTTATTATGTTGTTAATACTGTTCCTGTTATGTTTATTTTGATGCCTTTTTCAAAATTGCCAAATGTTTATGTGTAAGTTTACATTCTATTTTCTACACAATCTCTTGAAACCTAATAATAATATATTTATTGTATTATATATTTCCACTGAATTGTGAGAGGCAGATTCAAATTTTCCCTAGATATCGTGACCCCATGTTCCATAGTACCAATTTTTCTTTTCAATTCTCCATATTTGGATTTGAATTGTGCTCCTGGTTTTTATTATTTTCTTGAAGTGTTCCATTTTCTCACTCTCTCCCATATCATCCATCATCTTCCCTCAAACCTTTGCCTTACTATCTCAGATATTTCTCTTTCAAGTGGCTTCTAGTTCCTATTTTAAAATGTGCTCTTTCTTTCACATTTTATTGACCTTTCAAACACTGTATGGAGATTTTGTTCTGAACCTCTAATTAGTATTTTTCAGAAGGATGTTCTTCATATACTCTTCCCGTTCCAAGTTTTGTTTTTATTTTTAAAGCTTCACTTTTTTTTCTTTTTCTTATTGTTTTAATCATTACTTATTACCATTAACCCATTTTGCCCCAAATTCTCATATGTAGAAAACCTAAAAAATTTAAATATAGTGGACCATATAATCAGTAATTACATAACATAATATATAAACATTTTAAAATACAGTACTTATAATGTAATACTGTTAATTCACATCTATAATCTCTAGATTATGATTTCCATTTTCCATTTTCTATTTTAATGTACCTGTGTCACTTTAATTGATATATTCACAGAATTGAGAACATGGGACTTAATGGGTTAAGAAAGGATTATGAGACAAGCAGAGGAGGAAGTATCAGAGAATTGGGACTTTTCTTAACCTTGATGGTTGCTCCAATATGCTAGGGTCAATCTTCTCAATTTCTTTTTAACATTTCATATTATACTTATAGAGCACATTTTTACATATCTCTGGTTGTATACAAAGTATATTCACACCATTAGTGACTTTATACATGCACTTGGGGCAATGATATCCATCTCATTCTACCATCTTTTTTTTTTTCCTTCACCCTTTTGCCCCCTCCCTTCCCTCCCATTGGCCATTCTAGTGTTCCTCTAATCCTCATTCTTCTGCCATTTCTGATGGTATCAAAATTTGTGATATTTAATTTTCCTGTAATGCTTTGTCTAAAAAACCAAACTCCTCTCTTCATTACCTACCTAAAAGAGTCTGTGAACCACTGGCAATCCTTATTTGTTATTAATTCATAATACATGAGTATTAATAACAATAATTATTAATTAATAATCACATTGCAACTCCATGATTATGTTTCTTTTCAACTCTGGTGATTTTAACATGGGTTTTGCCCAGCAGGAAAGGGAAATGTCCAGAAGACAGCATGGCATGAAACCTTAAAAGAATGAAATTTAGTTTATTATAGGATAATAATTGACAAAAAGAAATATGGTGCCAGGTTGGGTGGCACACACCTATAAATTCAGTGGCTCAGAAGGCTAAGGCAGGAGGATCCCAAGTTCAAAGCCAGCCTAGCAACTTCACCAGGCCCTGAGCAACTTAACAAGATCCTGTCTCAAAACAGAAAATAAAAAGGCCTGAGGATGATATGGTATATCAAACACTATTAAGAGCCTAGAATTTTAAAAGCATAGGAAAAGAAATATTCAGAAGCAATTAAAATATCAGAGGATATCTGGAGTATCACAATATCCTAAGGATCACACACAAAGAAGAACAAATTATGATAGAATTTAATCAAAAATCTGAATGATTTCTTCAGATTTTTGAGAATTATGATAAACGGAATTTTGGAATGGGATTATAGGAAAGGCATACTTTCCACTGGAAATTTTGTATATTCTTAGATCACACTGTAATTGATTATTAATAGAATTAAGTAGATCATTGATAAAAAGAGATATTAAAGTTGTATGTAGATAAATAATTAAATAAACAGTTAATGCCAAAGGATGACTAGGTTTTGAGGAAACATCTGGGAGGACTGGAAATGCTAATCATAATTTTCTGATTTTACTTGTTCAGAAAAATGAAGTACTTCATAAGCCAAATTTCAGTGACAGAAATTTATATGAATGAAACAGGAACAGTTGCGGCCCTTGGTACCCTCCCACAGTCTTAGTAGCCAATTCTTTCCCCAATACAACAGAAATGAAGTTTTCTCTCTGGAGAGTATGACAAAGGGCAGGTCTGAAACAGGTAAGGTGGAGATAAGGCACTGTACAGAGGACAGTTAAGTGAATGTGCACATACCAAAGACGTACTATCTACCCCAATAAAGGATTGCGCCTTTGTAAGAGCAAGCCCCTGTACATGTATGTGTTCAAACATCCTCTCTGATACAATATGTATTGAAATTAGCTATGGATTTGGATACTAGTTGCAATTAAAATACCCAATGGTTGAATTAAAAAAAATAGGGGGGCGGGACCTCTACACTAAAAAGTTCTTCTCAAAACCTTGAAACCGTTTACATTGATTTTTAGCATCATCATCAGTGTAGACTTTCATTTTAATTGAATGATTTTAGAAGGCTATATTCTGGATCTCACCTGCATTGTTTCATAATTCTTAATCTCTGACCACATTATTCTCCATCAACCTTTATTAAACAGCTCTATTTTCCCCTGTGAAATTGATTTCTAAAGATAGCACATCTATCTAGTTTCCTTACCAACATTTTTTTTAAACAAAAGCATCTCACACTTCAAAGCTTTGCTTCTGTTACTGAAGAAAGAAGAATAAATATGTTGACTAAAAATAAAACTTGACCTAGGTCACTCTGTTTGACTACCTTTGAGAAAAAATAGTGACTTAAAAAGAAAAGTCAGATCACGCCCTTTGTTTGTTTACTCCTCTAGGACCACAGTAGGGATTATTGTACATACCCCCATCACATCTTTCAGAGTTAGTCAATAGGAGCCAAAGGCAAGGGAGATATTATATATCAAATATTTGTAGCAAGTCATTATTTCAGTCTGGATGATTAGTTTTTGATTCCCATATTTATGCTAATGTGATCTGACTAGACATATAGAAGAGCATTTCAATATACTAGAGGGATTGCTACAGATTGCCATTCCCATTGAGTGGAATTTAGATAACTAGGAAGGTTCAAATTCCAAGTGTGCTTTAAGTACCATCTAGAAAATGAAGAATGAGTAATTACTTGTGCAGACACACACATATACACACACATATATAAACATATTTTTATATATGTATATATTATTAGAGTAGGTAACTAGACATGAAGGGGACAAGGGAAGGGAAAATAGGACTCACTCCATCTTGAGTGATGAAAGATTACTTCATCTCAGGTGACTGAAAGGAAAAAAAAAAAAAAAAAGACAACCCATAGGCTTACCTCCTTTATGGCCAGATACTACTTTCTTTAAAAAAAAAATAAAATAAAAATGGTTGCTATCAGATAAAGGAACTTTCCAATTTTGAATTATGTGCATTGCACTGAGGCACATAAATTATTATTATAATTCATCTCCATGGGCCTTGCTTAGCTATTAGTGTCAACTTCCCAACACAGTGAAACCAGCACAGGTACACTAAGTCACCACAGCACAAAAACTACAGTAACTACCCCAAATATATAATACAAGAAAAGGGAGCTTCCCAGACTAAATATAAGAACCTGCCACATAGGAGATCCCAGGCTGCTTCCTCTCTTGGAATGTGAGGGTCCTCAGAGTGCTACTTCCATTTCACTAAATAAACCTTTTATGCTTTTTTTTTTGTTTCTCACAACTGAAACCTTTCTTTTGGAAGACAAGAACAGAGGAAACCTCTACCTGGTAATGCTATATTTTTGTGAAATTATAGACATACTCATGATTGATAAAATACAGATTATTCTAAAAGTGAATTCATAGTTATCATTTTTTTTTTCCTCGTGTTTTCATATATTGAAAATTCAACAACTGGTAAGTAGAGTGTTTGCAGAGTTTTAACTGGAAAGAGATATCTTTATTCTTTAATAACTTAGGATACCCTGGATGTAAGTTTTAGACTTGCTTAGTAAGAGAGATGATAAAAGGACTAGAAATGATTGGATAGACGAATACAGTGATTAAAAAGCACAGAAACAATGGGACAAGGTTGCCAGGGTGTATATACAGATTTCACAATTTACAAGTTACCTGACATTGGGAAATCTGTTCCTCAATTTGGAGGAACAGAAGTGAACAAAATAGAGAAAAGGAATGTACTCCTTGCCTGTTGGGATTTTTTGTGAAAATAAAATGAATACTTATAGGTACAAAGCTTAAAATAAATCCTGGCATCTAATCAGGTAGATTAGATTGTTACGTAGATTCTCTCTTCCCCCTAAACCATGCAAAGAATGTATATCAGCCCTGGTGATGCTGATCTTGACTAATGGACTGTAGCTGGAAGTAGTGGCAGGCCATTCTGAATTCAGGCCCTCCTGAGCCTGCCTGTTTCCACTTAGCACTCTTGTACTTCTGGTTACACAGTAATGACTAACCAATACACCAAAAGTAAAAAACCTATGAAAATTAGAAATAGCTACAAATCAAGCAGAGCAATCTGTCTTTTCATGCAAAATTAGTAATAGTCATTAGAGCCCTCCACAAATATTTTATTCCTTCTGCTTCTGATCACATTTCAGGCTTACATTTTGCTGCCCGATATAACACAAGCATACCCAGGCTCATGTCTTTTGTCAACACGAGCAAGATCAATGTGTGTTATTTCAAGATAGAAGCTTCAAGAGCCAATGTACATTTCATCACATTCTTTTTCTTCTCCACAGTGATCCACAGTGTTCCATATAGCATCTCTGAATTGGGCTGAGTAACAGTGAAACAGATCAGGATCTCAGATGATGTATGGTCAGCAAGGAGCATGGATTAGAGCTAAATATTGTTATAAGCCATGGAGAATCTGGAATTATTTCCACAGTATAACAGCCTGTAATGACTGCTAATACAATGGTCCAAACATGGGACTCTGCCATAATGCTTTTAAATTATAGCTTTATTTATACATAATTCTCAAAATGTTAAATTTACTCTTCTAAAGTGAGCATTTCAGAAGTTCTGAGCATATTCACAGTTATGAAATCATCACCATTATCTAACTTGAGAATATTTTCATCCCCCAAAAAAGAAATCCTATATCCATCAGCAGTTATACTCCCTTAGCCCCTCTACTACTAGCAATGATTAATCTATTTTCCTAATCTATATATCAATTCAGAACATTTTATACAAGTAGAATCATAAATGTGTGGTCTTCATGACTGGTTTCTTTCACTTAGAATAATATTTTTAAGATACATCCATGTTATAGTATGTACTAGATTTTTATCCTCTTTTTATTGATAAATATTACTTTATTGATTGTTTTATCACATTTTGTTTATACATTCATCAGCTGATGTACATTCTGGTCATTTCCACTTTTTAATTATTATTAACAATAATTCCATGAATATTTTTGTACAAATTTTTAGTAGATAGGCATTTGACCTCCACTTGTATATATACCTAGGAGTGTAATTACTGTATTATAAGGTAGTTCTATATTTATATTTTTGAGGAATTGCTAAATTGTCTCCAATGTGGCTGTACCATTTTTTATTTTTTATTCCTAACATCAATGAATGAACTTTTAAATTTCTCCACATCTTTGCCAACATTTACAGCCATGTGTCCTGTTTATTCTAGCCACCATCATAGGTATGAAGTCATGTGGCATTATGATTTCTCTAAAAACAAATGATGGTCATATATTTTAACATAGTTAATGGATATTTATGTATGTTCTGAAGGGAAACTACTTATTCAAATTCTTTGCCCATTTTAAATTGGCTTATCTTTTTATAGTTGGGTTAAAAACTCTTCATATATTTTAAATGCAACTCCTTTATCAGATATATGATTTGCAAATATTAACTCTCATTTTGTGGGTTGTTGTTTACTTTCTTTATGGTGTCCTTTGAGTCACAAACATTTTTAAAAATTTGATGAAGTCCCATTGATCCATATTTTTTTTATCACTTGTAATTTTGGTGTCATTTTTAAAAAATAATTGCCTAATTCAATGTCATGAAAATGTACACTTATGAATTGTCCTAAGAGTTTTTGAGTTTCACTTTTATATTTAGGTCTATGATCCATTTTGAGTTAATTTTTATGTGTGGTGTGAAGTAGAGATCCAATTTCCTTTTTCATCACATCCAAGTTTAGCAAGTGGATCCACAATTGCTCCAGAACCATTTATTTGTCCAAAAGATTATTCTTTCCCATTGAAATGTGTTAGAACTCCACTATAATTTTTTAAATTAAAATATATGGCACTAGGTTAAAATATATGGCACTGAGTTAAAGACCGGAGAGTGAGTAGTTAAGATACTAATATTGGAGATTGGATGGATATCAATCCTCCTTACACAGAAATCATATTTTGTTAAAATGACCACCTGTATAATTTGCAAAGCAGTAATTTGCAGAATAAACTCTTAGCTCTAGGTGAACAAATTAAAAATAAGAATTCTGGCATAATTCCTTGCCATTGGATACTTGACAAGATGCTGAAAGAAACAGAAAACATAAGAAAAGAGTTGGTCTATACTCATGTAGGAATAAAAGGGAACATAGAATAAAGAATTTCTGAACCACTATGGACTGAATTCTGCCCCCTAAAGTTATAGTACCCAACATCCCCCAGCTTGAACTTAGAGGCTGACTTTTCAAATGTTAAAATGACTCTTGGGCCTTCAATCTTTATGAGCAGGAAGACTCAGAAATCTTTTCAGCACCCAAGAGATCACTTTCCCCAATACGCTCTTTAAATTCAGCCAAAAACAATATTTGAATAGGGAAGAATTCCTAAAAGGTGAAGACAAAGGCTTCGGAGAACTGTAGGCAGCCACAACCAGAGGAAGAATTCAAGCCTCATCAAAGAACATTACCCTTTCCAACAGAAGCTCAGTGTTGGTTTTATGGTTGTACGACCTGTGCAGTCAGATAGGGCTCCAGGATCAGAAAGACCCATACTTGGTATAAAGCTCGACTAAAATGTGTTTGAACATGAAGCTCTGCATTTTCATTTTGCACTGGATTCTACAAATTATGTAGCCAGTACTGAGTAGAGTCCCCTCACAATGGCTACACAGTAAGACTTTGGGATTCGTTATAAACTAGTGACTGTTCTATCTCCCACTCTTAATGGGAAAGTTTATAGCTATTGTCCTGTCTCCTTTTCTCCACTGAATATTGAGTCAGTGACAGGGAAGACAATTTGTCCTTTTAAGTCACTGTCCTTTGGAACAAAAGGAGCTACCTTCAGACCAGATAAGAAGAATGCCAGCCATCACTCAGAGAAGCTGGATTCGGAGCTTGCATCTGTGGCTAATACCTTGGGGAAGGGATAATATTCTTTGTTGAAGGGATAATGTATTTTCTGTGTACAAAGAATGGAACAAATATTTGGTGACAAGAGAGATGGGCTGTGGTAGTTGTTTAAGTATCCTCAATACTTCGGTCTCTATGGCAGAATTATACCTCTCTACCCTGTGGAACTCAGACACCAAATGTGACTTGCACTGGCTAATGGAAATTCAGTGGAAGTTTTGTATGACAATTGCAATAAGAGTTTTAGTAGGCACTTTCTCAAATTGCCTAAGGAACTCTGCCACTACTCCAGAAAAGGGGCTGCTCTAATAGCTAAGTCCCAGTTGTGGGCAATAAGTTGTTTCCCAATGAACAGAAGTTGTTAATAATAAATGATGGATGTGTAAAGACACTGACTTTAACTTGCTTGTTACCACTGCATGAATTTCCTACCTTGCTTGATTTAGGGAAAACATCTCTAGAAGTTCATTCATTCCCAGGATCAAAGTTCATATTTGTGAAGAATATACATCAGACGTAATTAGGTAAGGCCATACACAATGTGCATGTATGTCCTCACACATTTATTTGGAATGTAAATGAGAGTATTTTGGCATATATAAGCCCTTCTTACAGCAAGGTTTGTTATATGGTAAAAATGGTTCATTTGGATTTTCTTATCCTGTTTGGACTGCTGTAACAAAATACTATAAACTGATGTTATAGTTTGGATACATCCATTAGGTGTCCCACCAAAGCGCCTGTGTTAATGCAGGAATATTGAGAGGTAAAATTATTCTATTATGATAGCTGTGACCTAATCAGTCCATCCTGGTTTTGATGGGCTAACTGGGTGGTAATCATTGGCAGGTGAGGAGGGTTGGGGGAGGTGGGTCACTGGGGGCATGCCCTGGAGGGGTTCATTTTTTTCTTATGGCTCCTTCCTTCTTTCTCTGCTTCCTAGACACCATGATCTGAGCACCTTTCCTCTGCTGTTACCCTTCTGCCATGGTGCTCAACCTCACCCTGGGCCCAGAGCAGTGGAATTGGCTGGCCCTGGACTGAGCCTCTGAAACCACAAGCTCAAACAGATTTTTCTTCCTCTAAATTCCTCTTTTCATTTATTTTGGTCACAGTGACAAAAAGCTGACTAACACAACTGGGTAGCTTGTAAACAACAGAAATTTGTTTTTCACAGCTTTGGAGGCTGGGAAATCCAAGATCAAGGTGATAGAGGATTTGATATCTAGTCAGGCACTGTTTCTCATAGACAGTACCTTCTAGCCATGTCTTCACTTGGTGGAATGGCCAAGGTGGTGCTCTGGCACCTCGTTTATAGGGTACTAATCTCTCACATTAAGGCCCTCGGCTTATAGGAGCCCCTCTTAATACTATCACTTTAGGGGTTAGGATTTCAACATATGAATTTGGAGGTAACAAAAATATTCAGGTCATAGCAGGGAAGCTGTAGATAGTCATTATCTGAATGACTATAAAAACATATTGTTCTGTCATTCGAAAGGAACTATATGATTGTGTTTCAATTCTGTATGAAATTCAGGAATAAAATTTTGGAAAGAGAAGTGGTAGGATCTGATTACACCTTTCTGCTGTGAAGCTGTGACAGATTGGAGATAAACACACACACACACACACACACACACACACACACACACAAACACACAGGAGGGATTGGCAAAGCAAGATTTTGGAAATTAAAGTAAGTAGATCTAACATTAGGAATGTTGCCACCTGTATTTGGGAATACTACAACAAAAACACCCTGATTATACATACAAAGATGAGACAAATAGTTGTTCTCAATGTTAGGCAGCCTGTTTACTCTACATCTCTAAGATTTCTCAAATGGCAGCCATAGTTATCTCATCATATTTCAGCAGCTGTTAAGAATTGGCCCATGATGGTGTGAAGTAAAAGCCATCTGCTCCCAGCTGGAAAACCGATTACTCAGGAAGCATGGTGCTTTCAGACCACTTATGGGCCCACGGGGCGTTTAGCTGCATAGGAACATGGATAAATGGAGCATTCTTTAGAGAAGCAGGTGCCATCCAGAAAGGTTGGGAAGAAGCACAAAATTGATCCAAACTTCACACTTCTGGACCATAAGGATAGGCACTTCTCTTCCTGCAGGAGCTGATCCATCAGTGGAAACACATGGAACAAAATATCCTATGGGAAAATTCTTAGGAGTAACAAAAGTGTAAGACATTTCTAATTGAAATGTGTGTGTTCAAAAACAATGATTACATTTAAATTGCCCTATTTTAGGAAGGTCCAAATAATGTGACTCAGGCTCTATCAGAAGTGCCCCCACAAATTTTCTGTAAGGTCTTAGCGAAGGGTTTTAATAATTTTGTTCTTCATCTCTTCATAAGCCTATCTACACTATGATATCTTTTTTACCATACTGTGTTTTTATAAAATTCATATGATATACTGTTAAAACATTTTATAAAAGATGAAACACAGAGTGCCAGGTGCAGTTATTTCATGGATTCTGGTCAACTCCTCGAGTCCCTTCACTACCTAGACTGAATTTGTTCATGGCATGAAAGAACTGGCTGAATTAATTTATAACATGAGTACCAGGAAGAGGAGTAACATAGCAGAGACTGCTGATGCTACACAATATCCATTGTTTTTCCTTCTTTCCTCGGAATAAGAAGTGGGAAAGGTGAGTGTGTACCAGTAACTGAGAGACTGAGAAGCCAGTTTCTGAGAACTCATAGGGAATGGGAAACAAAACATTAGGTCCCACACTGCCAAAGAGTAGAGAATTTGACAAGCATCAAACGGTTTTATTAGAAGTACCTTTTAAAGGTAATAGTAAATAAGATCGTCCTTCCCAGAGACTGAAGCTTGGGATCAGCTGAATGCCTGATTGGATTGAGCTGATCTGTCATTCCATATAAAGTTCAGAAACACCAAATTACCCTGTAGATAAAGATAACCCCATTAAAAGGAAGATCATTGTATTATTAGCCTTATATTATCCTTAAAATTGACCTATAATGTCTAGGATAATAATTAGATATGAATAAAAGGCCACTAACCAAAAATTGAGAGAAAACAGAAGTTGTAGAGATAGGAATAATTAGACACTGACTTGAGGGTATCTATAGTAAATATGTTTCTGAAAGTATAAAAGGTGGCAAATTTGTTGCAGAAACTGGAAATTATAAATAAATCTTCTGGGACAGAAATGTAACTGATATTAAGCAATCAATAGAAAGGTTTAATAAGGAGTACAAAATTTAATGAACTGATGATGAAAGAAAATACTCAGTTTGAAGCAAAGAGTAACAATATAATGTAAAATATAGAAACAAGCATAAAATTTGTGGAAGTTGGTTTTCAGCAGGAATTATGAAAAGAATATGGTAAAAGTAACACTTGAAGAGATGATAAGTGACAGAGTGGTATATATAGCTTGCTTGCTTCAATGTGTGAGGCCTTGAGTTCAACCTCTAGCATCACACAACAAGGGAGACAGACAGAAATATAGACACAGCAAAAGAAAGACAAACAGAAAGACAATACCAAAAAATTTTCCAAAAGAGATTAAGGAACCGAAGCTAAAGACACAAGAAGCACCACAAACCCCAAGCTCAATACAAGCCAAGAAAATCAGCATATGAACATCATTATGAAGCTCCCGAAAGCCAACAAGCAAGTGAAGAAATCATAAAATCAGCCAGAGGAAAATACATCTGAAAACACACAACACAAAACTTGTCATAGGAATTTAAAGCAATGCTGAATAACAGAAACTAGATACATGGGAATATAGATTATGTGATTTCCTGCATAACATTCAAAAGTAGGCTATGATATTGGAACAGAATCATTAGCAGGTTAGTGTTATATTTAATGAGGAGTGTAAGGGTAGGGACCGTAAGGTTTGTAGTAGGTGGGAGATTTCTAGGGTATTGATAATATTCTATTTTTCAATCTGGGTAGTGGTCAAGTAAGTGTGTTCACCTTGTATTAATTCATCCAGCTGCACACTATTTGTTGCACTGTTACACGAGCATATTATTTTCATTAAAATATTTACTAGGCACACAAAAAGGAATTGGAAATAATTCATGAGGAGTAATAGTTTTACATTTATATTGGTATAATTTCTGGATGAGGAATTGCTGGCCCAAACCCATATTATATTCTTGAAAGCTCAACCAAATTTCCCATTGTGTTGGCAATAAATAAAATCAAAAGAGATAGGAAATGTTGTTTGTTCAGTACTAATATTGCCTTCTACATGTAATTCTTACCCAATTCTGTAAGGTAGATAGGTATCAATTATCCCATTTTACTGATGAGAAAATTGAATTACTAAAAAATTTACATACTTTGTTGAAGATCACAAATCTAATACTCTACTCATTAAAGCAAGCAATCAAAATTAGGTCCAAGTCCCAATCTCCTTTCTTTCTCTTTGATCAAAATGCTAGGATGCTGTGTTTTAAAGCAATGAAATTTAAGACTGTATCATTTTATGAGTGGTAAATTTGCACACACAAAATCCAGGATTTTGATCAGTTCTACCCACCACTTTTTTGGCATCACTGAAAGCAGAATTGTCTTATATAAATTGAGGAGAATATCAGACCTATTGGGAGGATGAAAGAATTTTTTTAACAAAAGCTGACTGACAGTAGGCAAACATCCCAAAATATGTTTATGAACTCTAGCTCTTAAGGCTGCTGAGAGGTAATAAGTTTCCAATAACAAAGTCATCCCATTGACTCTGGGTTTTATTTCCACCTTAAATTCCAAATAATGTTGAGTTAAAATCATCCAGCAGCAACACTTATTTCCAGGAAGCTATGCTTGAATGAAGCTGGCATGTATTTATTATTTCATTCACCACAAATAATTCGTGCACTGTGCACCATGCACTGTGCTGAGAAATGCATACAGGACAAAAGATAGGCTCTGCCTTCAAAACTTAGCCTGACCAGAAGAGAGATAAAATAAGTCATCAGGCATTTACAACCCAGACTAAGAGCCTCTATGACAACTGTAAGTGGAGTGTCTCAAAAAGGACAAAGGGGATCAGAGAAGTTTAGAAAAGAAAGGTGTGTGTATCAAAAAAGGAAATAAGTGGACTCAGGTGGAGGCAGCTCAGGACAGCTTCCAGAAAGCAGTCCCCAGCAGAAAATTTTGCATGGATGTGAGAAGGTAGAAAGTTTTCACAAAATTCAACTTAATTTAGCAGTTATTGGAGTATTGAATATAAAAAGCATGTGTGTCAAGAGACAAATCAAGATCAATCAAAAATGTCTTTGGAGCTCATTTTAAGAAATTTAGATTCCTCATGAGGACAATGTTAAGCCACTAAAAAATTCTGAGAAGATCATATTTTGCTTTAAAAAGATGATTTGGGGCACAACAAGGAGTGCACATAGTGGACAAGAACGTAGACAGGGAGACGTGCAGCAAGGCTCTTTCAGGTAACCAGGCAAGAGAGGAAGATGGTCTGCATTGGAATATAAGCAACACGATGAGGGAGTATATAGAATAGCAAGATGCTAAAGAGGGAACAGTGAACAGAATTTGCTTTAGAGGTAACAGGACGAGAGAAGTCAAGGATGACACAGATCTTTAACTGTGTATGTGGTAGCACCCTCTGGGCTAAAGGAGGAGGAGCACATTTAGAAGGAAGATACTGGGTTGAGTTTTGTATATGTTGAAGGCACCAGTAGGGCAGCCATGTAGCAATTACAGTGAGAAATCAAACACCTGGGCCTAGACCCCAAAAGACAAAGGTGGTTGGAAGTTGGAATGTGAGGATCGTCAGGACATGGATGATAGTTGAAGCTACCAGTGAGGACCAGATCACAGAAGAGGGTGACTGTCAACAGACCACAGGCATCATTGGTAACTGGGGTTTTATAGAGTAAGACACTCCTTTTCTATCTCTTCCACCATTTTTAATTCCCTCACATGCTGATTCTTGTGTCAGAGCAGCCATTAAGGAATATAAAATCAGAGTGTACGTGTACAGAAGATCCACTTCAGAGAACAAAGCAAGACCTGTGTTAATTGAATGTTGCCACAGGACCTGCAGAATCACCTGTGTTTCAGCCATGATGACAAAATGGAACCCTGCTATTTGTGATAACATGGGTGAAATTGGAGATTGTTATATTAAGGGAAATAGGCCAGGTGCAGAAAGACAAGTACTGCATAATCTCACATATATATGGAATCTAAATCTCATTTATGTATGGAATAAAAAAAAAAAAGTTGATCTGATAGAAGTTGAGAGTAAAATGGGTAACCAGAAGTTGAAGGAGTAGAGTGGAGAGAATGAAGAAAAAGGGTGATCAACAGATATTAAGTTACAGATAGATAGGAGCGAGAAGTCCTGGGGTGCTGTTACATGGTAGGGTAACTATAGAGAACAATAGTGTAATGTAGATGTCAAAACCTAGGAGAAAGGAATCTGAATGTTTTCACATGTTTGAGGCAGAGACAGATAGGTTTAATCTGATTTAAATATTATACAATGTACACATGTATGGAAACATTATGGAGTACCTCATTCATATGTGTATTTTTTTAATGTTTTTATGTACCAGTTAAATAAATTAAGAAGAAAAAAAAGAATTAGGGAAAAAAATAAATTCTACCTTGACATAAGAAAACAAAAGAGTGAATTTTGTTTGAACTTAGCTCTACTGGCATTGAAAAAAATAGACAGGGTTTGTTATGTCAGTGAAAATTCCTTTCTCACAGATTGTGTTGTTAAAAGATGTGTCTACTTAAGGGTGTCTTCTATTTACAAAGTGAATTACAGTTTTCAAAACACTTTCACACATGTTGTTTCATTTGAGTCTCACAGCAACCCCACAAGGCCCACCATTATTCCTATTTCATTGGCAAATAAAGGAGAGAAGAGGATGCTAATGATTTGTTATTTATTAATGCCCATCATTTAGTGTTCTGATGCTGATTCTAAAAAGTGAAAGTTGAGCTTCCTGGCCAGGCTGATGGAACCTCTCAAGCACAAGCACTTCTTGCAATTCCTCATCTGCTTTGGTCTGCAAACCAGCCTTAGGAGAGAGGCATCAGTTTCATGGTCAAAAGCCTACCCAAGTTTTGACAGGAAGACCTGATTTCCAGTTTCATCCCTATGCAGTCACTCACTGTGTGCTCTGACTTTCCCATTTATAAAATGAGGGTACCAATGCTGGTCTCATGGGGTGTCCTTGTCATGGGATGAGTGAGACACAGACATTGAGCATAAAACACCATGCAGAGTTGGGTGGTCAAGATTTGTACATCAGCATCATATGAGGAGCTTTTGAAAAATGCCCAAGTCCAGATCCAACCCCAGATATTTTGAATCATAATTTTTGAGAATGGCTTCAGTTTGTCTCCATTTTTAAAAATACACTAGTTTAAGTGTCATGAAATTTACAATTACAGTGAGGCAGCAGAGCAAGACTGCTATGAGTTTGTGCTCAGAATTCAGATGTCCCTGAGCAAAACCACGGCTCTGTCACTAACTGGCTGCGTGATCTGAGCAAAATGTTTTACTCTATGATCCTTAACTGTCTCGTATTTAAAATAAAAGTAGCAGAGTCTTGTACTAATTAAAGCATATAAAACCTTCACTATAATATCACCTGATGCAAAAACACCTTTAACATTGTAGCTGTTGCTGTGCATGTGAATGCTGTGTTCTCCTGGGCTGTGTGAATCACTGAAGCCCTGATGGGGTAGCTTTTGCTTTCAGCACCAGGGCCCTGGCTCCTATCTCCAAGGTGGACAAGTTATTTTTCTTAGAGGGGAGACAGGGAACAGGAAGACTTCTGTCAGCACTAACTCTGAAACCTCCTGTGTTTCTGCAAACCTCTTGACAGGTCCCCAGAAATGTGCAAAAGGAGTTAAACTATGAAGCCTAGAGGATTGCTGGAGACAGATTTGCTGAAAATCGGAAGAGACAACTTTGAAAAACGTGTTATGAAATATCCTTCAGAGAAAAGGCTTACCTCTTGACTTTAATCCATCCCTCTCCCCCTTCATGAGGCAGTTTCCCATCTGAGATGGAACCATTGGGTAGGAATAGTTTTCTCTATAATGTGGCTAACTCATTCATGGGGCTTTTCCATGCATGACTGCCCTGGCTCTTCATTCATATACCAAATGAACCCTGGAGAGTTAGGACCCTGGAAAATTGGAGCCACTGAATATGGCCAGTATATTTTAAGAAAAATGTTCACCTTAGGAATTCTGGCAGAATCACTGAATGGCCCCTACTTTTCCTTCTTTCATTTGTGACAACAAGATCTGCAATCTAGCTCCTCACTATCTAAAGTATACCCATGTGCCAGAAGCATGGGCATCACCTAGAGTCTTGCTAGAAATGCAGCAATTCAGGCCCTACCTGGGAGCAGCTCAAAAAGAATCTTCATGTTATGGAAATCCTCAGGTAAGCTAAAAACATGTTGAAGTTTGAGAACCCTGATAGGGCGGTTAAACTGCAGATTCACATGTACTGGCTGGGTTCAAACCCCTGCTCAGCCCTTCTCCAGTTATGTGACTGGGGACAATTATTCGTCTACTCATGCATCAGTTTTCTCATCTGCAAAATGCTCATGACAGCTGTACTTCTTTCAAGGAGCTTGCATGTAAAATGTGTGGTCTGTGGCAGGCATGAGGCGAGCAATCTTTCTTGTCATTATTATGTTGCCGCAACACTACTTGAAAGAGCAAGACTTTTTTTTTTTTTTTTTTTTTTTTTTTTTTTTAGCCCTTTCAGTTCAGAAGTTCTTGGTCTAGGGCATCGACTTCTCTGTCCAGCCACGTTTGTACAGTAGTATCAATTTCAAATTACTTTTATTACTTCTTCTATAGAACTAAATTTGAAGAAAAGTTCCTGGTAAACACATTGATTGTGAAGGAACAGAGAATCCAGTTCAGCCTCAGCCAGAGCTTTACCATTAGTGCGGTGATTACGCATACAACACAAGGTAATCAACCTGAGAAGTTTATTGCCCACCCACTTGAGAGTTTAGTGTTATTAGCTAATTAAAGTGAGGATCTGTCCTCTTTTATATATGGCACTTAATGAATTAGATAATCCCTGCATAGTTACCACAGTATACTATTTATAAAGACCTGCCATTTGGTTGTAATTTTTCAACTGATTAGAGCTTAATTTCTCTTGTAAATTGCCTATAAGTAACAAATATACCATAGCATGGTGTCCAGGTTTATGGCAAAGTGAAATTTATCTGGCTCGGATTCCTCACTCCTGAAGTAAAACACAGCACCCAGGCTCACGTTGCCTTCATATCCAGATCCATCGGAATGAGAAAGACACAGATTAATTGACTATGAGAGAAATGAAAATACACAGCTGTAATGAGAGGGAATGAGTGGTTTTTCCTTTAAATATATTATGTTCCCTTGTTGCCTTATTTATGTCTTTCTGGAATGACAAGACGTTCATATAAAAATAAAGAGGAGACCTTCTACCTGAGCATATTTGAGTGATTTATTTTTCTCTCAAAGTCTTTAAATAAAACAGATCATATTATGTTCTTCTTTTTTCCCTCTGCCTCTACCACCCTCTGTCTCAAATGTATGTACCTCATTACAACAAACGTCACTCATTTTTAGACTCCAATTTGCCACCATCCCACACAGACCTGCTGTTCCATCTCTCCATGTTAATTCCCATAAATAACTGATATCAAAATGCAGAGTCTTGGAGATACACTTCAGAAAACTTCTTGTGTTGAGAAACCAGAAACTAGAGGCTATTTGAGGCCTTGGAAGTTGCTAGAGATTTGTTGAATCCTCTTCTGAGGTTTCAGCAACACGTTAATAACAGAAGGTTAGCACTGTCCATTGTAAAATTGCAGTAATATTTAAAGAATAGCAAATGTAGCTTTAAAAAAGCATCCCAGTACAACTTCCAACTAGCCCATATGTTCATAGGCTGCTTATATAGATACAGGATAATTTATGTACCAAACACATATGTGATTCTTAAGACATATATAGGAGTGCACAGGGTTTTAAAGGTTTTAAAATTGAGATCTTCATCCATTTGTATATATGCCTTGATGATGAATGTCTACACCGTGCACTCAAGTTAACCCACTGTCTAAAAGGAATACACTACATTTGAATTTGCCAAAATGTTCTGGAAACTTGGTATTTAACTTCTACAGCTCATGAATGTGAATTCAGGAGCAATCAGAGCAATCAGTTTATCCTTTCTTTCCTCAGGAGAGGCCTCTCAGAATCAGCATACAGAAAAAAAAATGGTAAGTGAAAAGACCTTAAGATTAAATAATTGCCTGGCTACCAAATGCTTATGGTATTGACACCTATTTCCAAAAAGACTAGACTTTTACAACTAAAATTCCAGTGCAACTGAAAAGATCACAGTATATTCTCATTGGGAGGATTTTTATGTTTTTCTGTAGAACTTTTCACAGCACACTTCATCACACCATGTCTTGGCATCTCCTTCTAGTGAGATCCATTGGATACTCTAGTAACTAAATGCCATTACTTGGATCAGAAAGGAACAAAATGTAACCTGAATTTTTTTTTAGAAATCAGTATTTTTTTCCAAATCATACTCCTCAGAATTCTAGAGACTCCACAGTGGTGGAGCAGAAACCATTAAAATGGAGAGAAGGAGGCCATAGGGGCTTCTGCTTTTGTCCCTTCTACACTTGTATCATCTTCATCCCATGGGCTTTATGTAGTGAGTTTAACAGCCTTCGTTTCAAGAAAGGACTTGCTAAGAATGACAATAAACCTTAAAATTGCTATTCTAAAATATTAACAGTAATCAAAAATAGGTAGGGGACTGGATAATTCTAAAAAAGGTATGACATGACGTGAAGATCTAGTGATCAACAATATCACTTTAAAATTATGGAAGCACCAATTGTATTTTTTTAAAAAAGATATTTAACTGGATTTCTGTTTACAAATTAAGTCAGCAAACCATTTCACCTTATACCACTTGTTTCAGCAGTCCCTTTCAAAAGAGTCCAAATTGAAATCATAAATTATATAATCACTCCATATAGAAAATATATACAAAAATAGTATAATATTAAATAAATCTCCTCTATAGTCATTCACTTTAACAGGATCAACATTTGGAAAAAGAAAGAATCAGTAACATAGCATGCAATGCAATTCTGTACAAGGCAATTTTGAATCCTACTTTGTGATTTGTCTACATGAACAGACAACTTTCCTTCCAACAAAATTCAGTCTGGAAAGACATCATCAATGATAATGTCTTCAAAAGGAACTTTAATTTTGCCTATTTGGAAACATGTTCATTTAGCACTTTCGTATAACAACCACCACTTAATATAATTGTTCACTTGACTTTTTCTGTAAAGTTCTAGATAGTAAACATTTTGGAGTTTGCAGGCCTTATGGTCTTCGGCACAACTATGCAACTCTGCCATCAGAGAAAACCAGCCACAGATGAGCTGTAAATGAATGAGTGTGTTGGTATCCAATAAAAATTTATTTACAAAAATAAGCTGCAAGCCAGATATGCCCTGTGGACCACAGTTGGTAGAAATAGATGGAAAACAGAAATCCACTTTAATATCTTTCCTGTATATTATTGATGCTTTGGTAATTTGTCAAGTGAAGATATGAAAAATAATGATTCCCTGTATGTGAGGTGTAAAGTGTTGTCAAGGTCTTCTTCTGAGTTGTAATTAAGATGACTCATTAACAGTAGATTAAAAAGGACTTATTGTCCTAGGTATTCCAGATTCATATTATAGTCATTCAAATGAATTGCCTGTCTGCACATATTTTGTCTTAAGCATGGAAAACCTTGACATAATGGTCCAACCAGGACTCTAATCAACTTAATTAAGCAGTATCAGCGTGGAAACATGTACACACTTAGTTAAATTAATTTTTCTTTCATGAGGAGTCATGAAAAAATATGGGTTTATATTAGCATCTGAACCATGAAAAATACATTTATTTACTTCCTCAACAGAAGATCATCACCAGCATCCTTCCACAAAATTAAGTACTTTCTATTTAATAACTAGATACAATACATATTCACTCACAACTAAGTATTCTAAATGCTTCCCAGAGGCATGTCTGAATGGGGTCACAGAGATATATAGAAACTGTAGCTATAAAATGTAATGGTTTTGTGAAGGAGACAATGTGTCTACAGACTTTCAACATCTGAAAGACAGTTACATAATTCATAGTCAAAAAATCTGGATTCAAAAACCTTGCTAGCCCCACTCATTGCTTCACTTTGAAAAAGTAATTTTGTCCTCTAAGTTTTACTTTTCCTGTATCCAATGTGAGGATTTTGAATCAGATAACATGCCAAGCCTTGCACTACACTTGAGGCAATACAACAAACGGGATCAGGGTTTAATTGTTTTCCACTAGCGTGGTGACCATCAAGAAGTCACTTAGCTTTTAAAGCTTAAAAAGTGGATCTGGGAATAATAGTACCTATTTTGTAGGGATGTTGTAGATACTAATAAGCTAATGGGCAAAAATCTCTTAGTTTTAAATACCTGGCATATAGTGAATATAGATTGCTTTTGATATTTGGCAAACAGAATTTCCATCAAAAAGCTTTGAAAGCAACCACATTTTAAACCCTACAGAACCCAAAGATGGATACATAAAATCAAGGCCCAGCACAACTCTTTCTTAAAATAATAATGATAAAGACTGATGGATACCGTAGATGATAGATAAGTAGAAAGATGATCAATAGATATACATAGATATAAATATGCAGTTCTCTAGTCTGTGTTCATTTATAAATGAGATTTGTCAGATTACATTTAATTTAAAAAATCTTCTAGAAGACTAATGAGAAATTCCAAAAATAATCCACCCAACCTAATCATGAAGAAAGATAAAACCTGATTGGATAGACTGCTTCTCATTTATCTTAAAGACAATTGGATTTTTCAAAGAGAGTTTTAAAATATCAAACGAATAATATATTAAAAGTTGCCACATAAAGGCAAGAGTCTGAAGATCAAAGTGCTTCATAAGTATCAGTGTTCTAATGGAAAAGGAACAAAGGAGTCAGACCAAGGCTGGAGAAGATAACCTGTGGATGGTTATCCTAAAAAATGAGCAGCATGGACAGGAAAGAACCTCCAGGTCCACATGACAGAAGTAGATCCAGATAATCGGACAGATAGTAAGTATTTTAGGCTTTATGTATCATCTGGTCTCTGTTGCAAATATTCCTCAGATGTTTTGAGTGTAAAGCAGTCATCAGTAACAAATGGACTAATGAGCAAGGCTGTTTTACAATAAAACTTTATTTACAAAAACAGACAACAGCTGGATATAGACCACTGGCTGTTAATTTCTCAGCACCTACTTAATATCATGTCTCCCCACATCTGTGTTCTTTATTTTCCTTAATGTCTTAGGTGTGAAATATCTTTTAGGAAAAACTTCAGGAAGAACATGTGATTGCTATTCCTTCTTGAGTTTTTGTCTATCTTTGAATATATGACTGTGACCTTCACACAAACATCATAGCAGGCTAATAGAATTATGGAAGTTGGATTCAGTCATATGGTGCCATTGTCTTCAACAGGATACCTAAGGGCTACAGAGCATTTCTGACTTCCCTTCCTTTGAATTGTCTTCAGACCAAAAGTTTGTCACTGTACATTTTAGCTAGCTTACAGTTTGTTAGCAAGTGGTTTCTAAAAGATCAATTGAAAAACAGAAGAAAAGCAATCAACTCGAGGTTGAAAATTTTGGGACTGTACAACCATAAAGGTCATACACCATTGAGTAAATAGATGTACAATCAACATACCCCACCATTTTCTTTGCTTTCTCACATAGTTTTTGATAGATACATGGAGAGAAAATGAGAAAGGAAAGAGAAAAACACAGACAGACAGATATTAGGCCTTCTTGTGTCTCTCATGGTTTTACACTAGATATATTACCTTTTTGAATCTGAGAACTTGAGAACTTGTCTAGAACCTTGTACTCTTCTAATAACTAGGCTGTCTCACCTGAGAACATATCAATCAGCCTCCTTTTTAAACTATTGAACCCTTTCACCCTTTCCTTTATTGGCTCATATGACAGAAAATAGGCCCTACCCACCACAATTGGTGGGGAAGTTTTTACATTTCTACTGTGGTTTATTATGACTGGATGACTTTCAAGAAAATGCAAGGATATGTCAGAAAATTTTCCTGATCAGCTAAAAAATTGATTTTGTGCAACTAAAAGACAACTAGAGTTTTATCCTTGCATAACTAATTGACAGATATTTTGAATCCATGATAACATATTCTTTCATGATGAGCATAATCTTTGCACCAAAAGTAGCCTGATATTTAGAACTACAATTCCACACCATGCTCTTAGGTTCCCCTATGTTTTACTTCAGACCTCAATAGTGTTTTGTTGTGTGTGATGGAAACACCATTTCTACTGTAGGTCCTATTTTCCATTATATGCACAAGATGACATGAAGCCAACCCTTTTCTCAGTCTACCTGTTTGCAACAGAATAAATGTGTGCATATATATATATATATATGTGTGTGTGTGTGTGTGTGTGTGTGTGTGTGTGTATGTGTGTGTGTGTATGATATATATGTGTGTGTATGTATATATATATACATATCATACACACCTATATTTCCTTTTTAGTGTTAATTAAGGATCTTCTTTAATTTTTGGATATTTATTTAGGTTATTTAATAGAAAAGTTTACTCAATTTTATGGACACACACAAATCACTTACAACACAAAATTGACCCCACCCCAGAGATTTCCATATTTCTTGCCTCCAAATAATAAGCTTATTTTATGATGAAAGGGAGCCTGCAATTGGCTTATCCCACAGAAGTCATTGGTCTTCCACAAGCTGCTTCACGTAGAAATAATTGGCCTGATAGAAAAATAGATTGGTTTGCTGAAAGCTAATTTTTATATAAATAACCCAGTGCTGCATAATAATCATCCAAAACTTTGTATTAAAACAAATTTATTATTTCTTATAATTCTCTTGGTTGAAATACCCATTCTGTTGGTTTGCATGGACTCACTCATTGGCTTTATTATGTTTTGGCTAGATGTTCCAATTTGGTTCCTCACAAATAGCCGAGGTCTTGCTTGGGATGTGTGGAACGATTGGGAAGTCCAGGCTTGTCTCTCATCCCAGACTGCTTTACACAGTGGTGGAAACATTCTCAGAGAACAGGACATAAAAGATAAGCCCTTGTCAAGACACCTCTGGTATCATATGTATACATACTGGCAAAGTAGCTACATAGCTAAAATCATGATCTTCCATGATGTACCACACCAAACTTTTTCAGTAAAGGGATTCTCTCTGGTAAATCTTATTAAATATACATTTTAGATATAATTCCTTTTAAATGGCTAAACAGAGAAGTTCCCAAAATAGAACAGAGAAATGGGTTAGAGTACCTAGTAGTGAATTTTAGTTTTGTTTCCCAGAGTAAAATAACCTTTCAAACATGTGGTATGTAATAGATAACCTTATCTTTAAAGTCTTTTGAAATTGGATTTCAGGTTTATTGATAGACTTGCTAGAGAGAGTTTATGATAAATCAGCAGTTAATAGTTTTTTGAAGTGTCTGAATTTTTAAAAAATAAGGTTTCAAAAGGATTCTCTTGAATGATGTGGATTTCTTTTTTTAATCTTTATTTTGAAGCCATTTTAAGATGATTTTATAAATTACTCATATTTACTTCAAGATAATGACATATAGCAAATGTTACCTGAAAAGTTTTGAGATTTACAATGACTTTTCATAGGAACCCTTAGAGCAAGATGAAAATTGTTGCTACATGTGCTTTTGAGAAAATTAATAATTTCTCCTGATAATAATAATTATAGATATAATTCACCATTTATTACCTGTCACCGTTGAGCAAATAGCAAAGAAGGAATTAACCTTTGAGTAGAATTAAATGAACATAAAAAAGTGCAATGCTATAGGAATGAAAATATTTATATAAATGCTAATTGAGTATGTGGCATTTAAGTTAAATGACAAAGTAATGTTTTCCAGGCTAGGATGGAAAAGTACCACTAAAGCCATTTTTATAATTTTTTATGTAGGCTAAATATTAAAGGGCTGGAATTTGTAAATGATTTTTTTTTATTAAGTCTGGGGTTATGAATGAAATCCACATCTCAGACCTGAATTTATATGTGGCTACAAGATATAAGCTAATTTCATAATATTAGCTGTCAAAGAAACTCAATAATATTTCCAACCAAAATATTCAAATTATTTCTCTTGAGGTGTGTTTGAGTAACATCAAAACAACTTTGATTTGCCTTTTAAGAATGCCAGTGTGAATTAAAAAAAAAAAAAAGTTAAAAATTATTTTCCCCAACCATTTCTATTAGAATTCATTATAAACCTTTAAACTTAAAGTGATATTCATATGACTGGTAAGCAAATATTTAAAAAGTGAAAGCCCATTTGTAAACTAAGTAATTTTATTATGGTTTCCAAAAGCCTCTTTGTGTAAGTACTTGGTTTACATAAAAACCGATTTGTCCCATGAGGTTGTAAGCTTTTGGGTTGGGAATAATAGCATTTAGGGTTAGGCTCACCCTTAAAAAACAGACACCTGGGCTTAAGTCAGATCATTTCTTTCACGTGACCAAGTTCATGCACAGAACATGGGGCAGATATGGTGGTTGTGCATGTCTCTGAACCCAATCTGCTTCCAGCTTTGTTTTTTCTCTCTCTCCCTAGGCAGTGGCCTTCACCTTTCTGGTCCTACATGGAAATCCAGACATCTCTCTACAATCCAAATTTTGATTGGGAATAGAAGGAAGAGGCCAGGGGACATTAAGTATCCTTAAACTCTTACTTTCTTGTAATCTGTCACTATACTTTGTTGTATGACTCATTGACTAGAACATAGTCACATGGCTACACCTGGCTATAAAGGAGCTTTGAAAATGTAGGTAAAATTGCTTATATTTGCTTAGCTCAAAATCTTACTTTCTATGGAAAAAAAAAGACAACAGAATTTTAGAGGCAACTAAATTATCTGAGCCACTTATTTTCTTCCTGCTCTTCATGTTCCCTACACTCTTCTTAGTACTTAAAAAGTCGACTTTAAGTAGATTCTTGCCAAACAAATTAATGATGAAAAAAATAAATGGATGAATTAATGTAATGCATAAAAAGTTTAATATCTAAATTCATTTTAAGAGGTTTAAAAAAAAGCATTTCAATTAAATGTTAATGTCACTGAAACTTCCAAATCAACATGATCCAAATCAGTTTTCTCAATCTTCATGTGAAATATGTTGAAATAGAAGTCAATCCAAATTTTAAAATGCTAAACACTAAAATGAAAACTAAAAGTTTATTGATAAAAGTCATAGAGATTGTGGAGAAATAAATGCACCAATCAGCAATAAATGATATCCTAGCTATCAAAAAAAAAATAATAATGAACACAATGAATAGGTCCCATTTTGTGAGGTGACTGCATACCTGGAAATCTGTGTATCGCCCTGCAGATGTCATCTCCTTTCATCTTCAAAACTACTCCAGACATTAGGCAAAACCACTCCAGAGATGGAGAACTAAACTCCACAAAAGTTAGGTGAAATTCTCATGGTCACAGGAAGTAAGAAATGAGTTAGACATGAAGCTGGCTGCCTCCCAATCCTTTCTGCACTCTGAGAATGTCAGATACAAAAGCAGGAAATGAGATTGGATTGGCAGTTGGGAGCCAGATTATGGGTGGTCTTGAATTCAGGCCAGAGAATTCTGTTCTCTTCTGACACAGATTTGAAATTGTTATAAATGTTGAAGAACGTGATAAGTAGGAGATCTTAAGGATATTATCTTGAGAGCTAGCATAGGAGCTAGTGGAAAGTGAAGGAGGAGCAGAAAGGTTGATTCAACACTCCCAGTTTATCTGGAGTAAGTTGATGTCTAGACTACAATTGTAGCAGCAGAATTCAAAACATGATTATAGATATGGGTATGTTTTCAAATGGAAAAAGAATTTGCAGCACAAAGGATCTGTGGTAGTCTCTGAATCCTAGATTTCAAGTGAGGATTAAAAGTCCATTAAACCATTGCCAAAATCCTGTTCTTTCTGGCATCCCACAAACTCATCTACCTATCAGCTCACCTTTGCCCAAACTATTCACTAAGTACAGCAGCAGAAGCTTATACACTGTCAGACCAACATCTGGGGGCTGAGCCTTCTAGGTCTTACAGGGCAAAACTCTCCCCAAAGTCCCAGTTTAAAGTCAAAACTAGAATGGAGAGCTTTGCTAGCAAGCACTGATAGCCAAGGCAACTGTAGGTTCCTCCCACATCCATATGCCATATATTCAAGTACTGAATCTTCACTTGAGTTTCCTTCATCCTTTCTTCTTGCAAGTCTTTCCCATGGACAAAACTACTGTCCCAGACATTTGAGCATTTTACTGGTGTCCCACCTACCTTCTCTTGTTTCTAAATACGAACCACCTCATCTTCCTGCTCCTAGACCTCACTTATGTTTTGGGGATCCCCATTTGAAACCTCAGTTCCAAAATTTGAGCCTATTTTGACTCTTAGGCTTTGGGGCTTCCAAAGAATTACTTTGTAGACCAAATCTGAGAGAAGCTGTTGTTTATTCAAATTGGAAGGACTTAAATCTGGTCCTAGAATATTCTCTCCTTTCCCTGACCTTAGATGTTCCATGCTCTTAGATAGGAGCAGTGAGTATAATCATATAACTTATGAATAATTATTGAGGGTATTAGATTTTAGGAGTCAATGGGTTACAAATGTTAAACTATCCTATTTGAATATGGAGATAAAGGACAGGAGCTTCTGCAATAAGTAATGCCTGAAGTTCAGACTTGAATGTCCTGCTCAATTTAAGTTAGGACACAGAAACAATTGACCAAAATAATGCAGTAGAGAGATAAATGGAAGGAAGAAAATGAGTTAATTTTAAAACAGACAAATAGACATAGAAGTAAGCTGAAATTTGACCCTGCTGTGAAAATTGTGGCAGATGCAAGTTTTATAAAGAATGAAATTTTCAGTATCAATAGCAACTGAAGAGGTCAAAGAGTAAAGGGCTTGATAAAAGGATAGTAATCTCTAAGAATAAAATTTATAGAGAACAGTGGAAAAATAGATTTTAAAGAATTAAGAAGATAACATGAAAATAATACAAGCAGAAAATGTAAAATACTCATAAAAACTAGAAAAGTGGGATGAACAAGTTGAGGATAACTAGAGAGGAAAACTAGGTAAAATAAAGTTTTGGTTTTCAAGGCAAGAACATCTGTATTAGTCTTGTCACAAGAGTAAGCCCAGATTCCGGGCGCGGTGGCGCACGCCTGTAATCCCAGCACTTTGGGAGGCTGAGGCAGGAGGATTGCGAGTTCAAAGCCAGCCTCAGCAATGGCAGGGCACTTAGCAACTCAGTGAGACCCTGTCTCTAATAAAATACAAGAAAGGGCTGGGGATGTGGCCCAGTGGTCGAGTGACCCCAAGTTCAATCCCCAGTACCAAAAAAATAAAAAAAAAAAAAGAGTAAGCCCAGAATAATCCATCTCTGACTTGATTTAGATACTTCATTAAGTCATTTGCAAATATTTATTGAATAACAATAACAAAACTAAGAGTGAATACACAGTTATCTGGTTCCAGATTTATTAAGTTATAAAGTCTTGTTTTCTTGCTAACTCAGGAGTTTCTCTGAAAAATCACTCTCACACACACATACTTTTTTAAAATTTTTTTAATTGTAGGTTGAACTCAGGAGCACTTGACCACTGGGCCACATCCCCAGCCCTTTTTTGTATTTTATTTAGAGACAGGGTCTCACTGAGTTGCTAAGTGCCTCACCATTGCTGAGACTGGCTTTGAACTCGTGATCCTCCTGCCTCAGCCTCCCAAGTCACTGGGATTATAGGTTTGCGCCACCACCCTGGCACTTTTGTTTTGTTTTGTTTTGTTTTTTCCCCTATATCAGTGTTATGGATTGGATCTGGAATGTACCCTGGAAACTCATGTGTTGAAGACATGGCTCCCCAATGCAGCAATGTCAAAACATAGTGCTCTTTGGAAGTGATTGGGTCATGAGGACTATACCTTCATCATTGCATCAATCCTTTTGATCAGTTAATACTTTGTAGTACTAGAAACTTTATTGAGATATAATTCATATATAGTTCATCACCACCATATGCCTCTCTGTATATACAGAATTGTAAAACTATCACCACGATTCATTTTTGATCATTTTCATTACCCCCCCAAAAAAAAACCCTACACCCCTTAGACATGAGCTCCTAATCTCCCTATCTCTCTCAACCTCCAGCTCTAAGTAACCACCAATAAGCCTTATCTTCATAGGTTTGCCTACTCTGGACTTTTACTGTGAACCAGTTTCTTCCCCTTAACATAGTGCTTTCAAGGTCTATTCATGTTGTCATATGTATCATTTCTTTTTATTTATTTATTTTTATTCTAATTTGTTATACATGTTTGCAGAGTGCAATTCACTTCATATTACCTATAAAGAGCACAATTTTTCAAGTTGCTGGTTTTACATAAAGTATTGTGTCTTCATACGTGTACTTAGGGTAATGATGTCTAACCCATTCTACCATTATTCCCATCCCCTTGCCCCTCCTCTCCCTCCCCCTTCTTTGTTCTATTTAAAGTCCTTATAATAGATATTATATGGATATACTACATTTGATTTATCATTTCATCAGTTGATGGAAGTTTAGAATATTTCCACATTTTGCATACTATGAATAAGTACTATAAACTTATTCACAGGCTAACTTTTTGCATGGATATATGTTTTCATTATTCTTAGGTATATATTTGAAGTGGGCTAGCTAGATCATGTAGTCACCCGTTTAATCACACAAGGAACTGACAGAATGCCTTTGAAAGTGGCAACACTATTTTACATTTCCACTATCAGTCTATAAATATTCCAATTTCTCTACAGATTGCCAACATTTTTATTTATCTTTTTTTTAAATTCTAGCTATCCTAGTAGGTATGGAGTGATATCTCATTGTTTTGATTTAAATTTTCAAAAGTTAATAATGAGGATACATATATTTTCATATGCTTATTGGTCATTTGTATATCTCCTTTGGAGAATTATATATTAAGATCCTTTTCCCATTTTTAATTACATTATGTCTTTTTTTATTATTAATTGCTTGTATTTTGGTATCACCTAAGAAACTATTACCTAATCCAATGTTATAAGGCTCTACCTCTGTATGTTTTTCTAAAAGGTTCATAGTTTTAGCCCTTATATGTAGGTCTTTGATTTGTTTTAAGTTAATGCTTTGCAACATTTGAGTTGCATGTGGCTATCTAGCTGTTCCAGCACCATAGGTTGGACATAAAGTTGTTTCTCAGTGTCTGTGGGGGACTGGTTCCAGGAGACCCCCCTGAGACACCAAAAGCCATGAGTACTTAAGTCATAGCATTTGAATATAACTTAAGAACATTCTGCTATATATTTAAAATCATCTCAAGATTACTTATAATGCCTGAAACAATGCAGATGATATATAAATAGCTGCTGTACTATATTTTTTAGGAACAATGGTAAGAAAAATATCTGTACATGTTCAGATGCATTTTGTGTGTGTGTGTGTGTGTGTGTGTGTGTGTGTATGTGTGTGTGTAGCACTGGGAATTAGACCCAGGGGTCCTTACTGAGATACATAACTCTTCTTTTATTTTATTTTATTTTTAAAATAGGGTCTTGCTACATTGCCAAGGATGGTGTGAAACTTGCAATCCCCCTGCCACAGCCTCCCTAGTGTCTGAGATTATAGGTGTGCACTCTCATGCCCAAATCACGGGTGCATGTTTTTCCTCCTGTATTATCAGTCTGTGGTTGATTAAATTCACAGAAACAGAATCCATGAACAAAGATTGCCAACCCTGCTATTTTCCCACACTGAACTATTTTGGCATCCCTGCAGATCAATAGACCGTGATGGTGAGAGTTTATTTCCAGGTTTTCAATTAAATTCCATTGATCTATTTTTCTATTATTATGCCAGAGCCAGCCTGTCCTGTTTACTATAGTTTTGTAGCAGGTTTTGAAGTAAAAAAGTGATTCCTTCAACAATTTTCTTTTTGTTTCCAAGTTTTTTTTGCTTTTCTGGCTTCCTTATATTTAGGGGTCAGATTGACAATATCTCCAAAGACGTCAACTGGTCATTATTAGGGTGCTACTCTTTTCCAAGACCTGAAGGTAGACTATCTTAAAACTTAAAGTATACTTATCCAAAAACCTGGCCACATCAGAAACTTCTACAGTAAGTGGCACGTGTAGGTGAGTCCAGTCTAGTACCCGAGAGCATTAAACCAGTGGTTTGTTTATGCCCCACTGTATCGTCCTCTACTGTGCTGGCAATCTTCCTGCTTACATATGTCATTACCTAACAAAGTTTTCAAAGATCAGTTATCAGAACACATCCCTAATCTTGTCAGAAGTTGAAAATGCTTCACAGCTGAAATACCAATTTCAAATATAATCCTGAATGAAAGCAAGTTCCTGTTTATAGTGCTTCTTTGCTAATTCCCCTCATTGCTGCAATTCTTTGACCCCAGCCTCTCAAAGTGTCTTTTTCCATGCTTAATGGATGACCTCACTTCATGAATTAGTGATTAAATAAAAAACTGCATTCTTCACCTTTCTACACCTGCCTCTACATCCATCTTCTCCTTTACCTCTGCTACTGTGGAGAAGTGTTACTTCTAGCACATAAAGAACTTTACGTTCTGCCTCTCATTTTCTCTTGTTGTCTAAAGATTTAAATTTTCAGAGATTATTTTCTCTCTCATTATCCTTTACTGTCTGTCTTTTTCTGCAGGGTCATTTCCAAGAGCTTACAAACACACTTCAATATCTTCCTGCTGTATATAAAAGTAGACCTTTCTTTGATAGCACTATCTCCTGGAGCTTCTGTTCCAAGTCTTCACTCCCCATCTCAGCCATATTATTAGGCAAAGTTGCTACACACACTATCTCCATGTCTGCTTCCTCTTCTTTCCAATATGACTTATATTGACAGTCATCTTAACACCAGTAACTGCCCTTGTTGGGAAACTCAATGGCCACACTTCTTCCTTTATTCTATAACATGTTATCAGAAGCCTTTAAAACAATTGACCATTGTCTCCTTCTTGAAATACTCTTTTCTTTTGGTTTCTAGAAGAATGCTCACCCAAATATTTCTCGCCCCGCCTCCTGTGTTGCTCCTTCTGAATCCCCTCGGCTCTTGCTTTTCCTCTATTGTACTTGTAACCAACAGCATTTTAAGGACTCATTTCTTGGTTCTCTTCTCTTTACATTCTCTTCTTGAATGATCCTGTGATCCCGATGGATTTACATTCTACACTGTGCTGGTGTTTCTCAGATATGTATGTATCATTCTTAGCTACATCCTCCTTTGAGAAGCAGTGTAATTTGGTGAATAATCCCCTAAATATGAGATGAACTACATTGGAAAATTTCTCTGGGTCTTATTTTCCCCATCTGTAAAGTGGTAATAATAGAAGTACTTGTTTCATGAGAGTATTGTGAGAACTAAATGAGTTACCTGTGTGAAGTTAGTAGAACCATGACAGGAACATGGAAAACTGTCAAAAGGAGCTGGTTAATGTTATGATCCTTATTATGATGAATCTTATGATCATTATTACTGCCATTTAGTGAATGTAAGAAGATTTTGTCAGTTAAAGTATACATTTTCTAAGGAAACACTATGATTGCTCCAGGACAGAGATAATGCTTAAGACTGAGGCAATAAAAGGAGGATAAATGGATGTGACCTTCTGAAAAGCAGAATGCTAGGGCCGTTGATGGGCCACTGGAAGTTCTGTTGAGAAAGATGACAAAGGTGACTCTAGCTCCCCATGCTGCCAGCTGCTGAGAGGGTCTTTGAGGTTTCTTTGACTTTAGTCTTTACAATAACATCATCACCTTAAATATCCTAAGCATATCTCTTCTTTATAATCTAAATGGCCTAATATTGTCCATACTTGTCCATCTGTTAAATTACTTAGGAAGCATTTCTGTAAGCATAATGGCTGAGTCAATAAGAATAAACAATTTTATGTTTCTTGACAGAATATTTATGTATGTTTTCTGTAAGTAGTGAACCAATTCACATTGCTGCCAGCAAAGTGCATGCAATTGCAATCTCACATGTATTGGTTATTAACAAAAAGAAAATGTTTACTATATGTTTATTGTGTCTTATGATGAGGGTATAAAGTGTGGTCACTGTTGTGGTTACCAAACAAACAGAAAATGGTTTGTCTCAGGTCCTGGGATTGTTCTGCCAGGACTCTTTGTGAGACTTAGCCTTTTATAAAAAGGGATTGTGTACAATGAATCAAAATGCATTCTGCTATCATGTATAACTAATTAACAAATAAAATGAAATTTTTTAAAAAGGGATTAGAAAATCAACTTAAGTCAAAGGTCCTGAATTCTGATAGTGTGGCTAAACATGTATGATAAAATAATAATGTGTGCTAACATTTAGTGGTATACGTATTTTTTTCAAGGGCAACTTTTTACTGAAGTGACATGTAATATTATTTTTATATGATTTTGTGTTATTTGTTAACAGAATTCAGTCTCTAATGTTTTAGTAGAAAGAACATACTATTGACTATAGACAGACTTCAAATGAAAATTCATCAATTTCTAGGAGTTGGATTTGAACTGTTTTCCAACTTTATAAGTAAAACAATGCCTATTTTTATAGTGTAATGTGATAAGTAAATAAAATAATACATATGCAAATGTTTGATACCTTCTTGCTCATTGATGGTCTTAGAGGTTTTCTTTCCTTTCTGGGTGCTCTGTCTTTTCAATATCACTGTTAGTCATTGGCTTATATGCACATCCTGGCTTTGTCTCTGAGTAGGTGAGAAAATAAGGATCATAAACTTTTCCTATTTCAAACTGGCAAAGCAAAACAACCCTGTCCTTATATTTGCATATAGAGGGTTGTCAGCTATGCAATTTGTCAGCAAACTTCCTGTGATCCAGTAGCTTAGGTTAAATGTATTTATTCAACTGAAACAGATTTATAGACCATGAAAAATCCATCAATGATGAGCATTTTTTTTTCAGATAGAAAAAAATGCAAGCATAGGTATCTTAGGAATAATACTTTCAAAATAACCTTACATAAAAATAAGGGGAACTAGAAAACAATTAAATATGACTTCCTCCCTCACTCTATTCAATAAGACCCATTCCATCTGAGATCATATTGACTTCAAATTTTTTTTTTGCTCTTTCAATGTGTAACCATCTATTTCTCCTTTGAATATTCCATTATTACATATGCCTTTCACAAAGTTTTGATGAAAAATAGTCTATAGTAGTCTCATAAATGTGTTTCTCTCTCCAGATAAGTTGTCTGAAGAATGAGGATCACTTGTTTCCCTATCTTGCATCTCCTGGAGTAACTACCACAATGACTATGCTTACAGTAAATATGCAAGTTCTACTGATGATCGTATTACTCAAATCCAATACTTCATGAATGTTTTTAACAATGCCACAAAGCTGTTCCTATAATTATTTCTAACAATTAAACTTTGGAATCCAAGCAAAAAGACCAATATTAAAGAAATAGTAAAGTCATGAATGGTCCATATGTATATAATGTAGTTGTTAAAATCAGACTTCAAGAATTTGTAAGAATTTGGAAAAACTTATAATGGAAAATAGAATACAAAAGTTATATTTAATGTATACCTCAATTAGTTTCAGAAAAACTACACAAAAAATAATTTGAATACTTCTGATTTTGACTTTGACAAATTAGTTTAGAGGACTTTCCTACCCAAAGCAAAAATTGGGGTGCAGAAAACAAGCTATGTGAAGGCTTTGGAAAGCCACCTTTATAGCCAGTATTTGATGACCCAGGATACTGAAGAAAAGAAAAACCCATTGATATGAGCCTGTCCTTCTGTACTGTTTTTTCCCTCAATCTTATTCTTTAAGAATAATAGGGTCAAATATCCAAAAAGCCAAGCAAATGGGGAGGCTAAGAGGCAAAGAAGCAAATAGAACTCATGGCAGTTGTCAGAGCTGAAAAAACCAAAACCACAGCTCAGAGCAACCACATAGTCTGGACCTAGAGTGTCAGTATCCTGGAAAGAAGAGCTGAAGAGCAGAGCTGTAACATTCTGTATCCTTTTACAGCTCAGACCATTTACTGAATTGTAAGCTTCACAGGTCACAAAAACTAAGTCAACAGAAAGTGGCAGTTAACAAGTTAAAAATCCAAGAGTTCTGGGAAGAATCAGTGCTGGGGAGACAATGAGTCTGCCAATGAGGAGAAAACCTTGTTAAGACTCCTCAATCTCAGTTGAACCTACCGAATCATAAACTCAGTTTGAAAAAAGTTCAATCCCAGAATGGATGTAAGGAACCTAGGCTGACATCTAAACTGCCTGCCAAAAGCAAAAGGAAGTTGAACTGTGAAGGAGATACCTTCCAGACCTCAGAATTATTCTATAATGAAGCCCAGGCTTGAATTAAACACCCCCACACACACAGGGATACCAAGATTAAGGGGAAAAAGATAACAGAGACAGTCCAAAAATATATGTAGATATTTAAATTATTAAACACAATCTTAATAATTTTTTGATTATCACATTCAAAACATTTTGTGTTTGATTATCTATATTCAAAATCCAGAAGAGAAAATGGAAACTGTCTACTGTAATAATGGTATCTATTAAAAAATTAGTTGAAAAAATTAAAAAAAAAACATACTCTCAATTTAAAAACTCAACAATTATATTTGTCCACAAGTAAAAGAAGGGAGAGTCTGGAAATTTGTATCAGAAGGAATTGTGTAGGCTGAAGATACAAAAAAATCATGGGTAATATTTTTTTTTAAATAAGAGATATTTAAGTTGTAGAAAAGTTCTCATTGATGTGTAATTTAGAATTACAGAAGAAAAGTAGAGTGAAGAGGAGAGCAATAATAGGACTTTCAAAAATGTGATGATTGTATTTGCATGCACTCTTCCACCAGCAGGACAGGAGAGTTCCAGTTGGTCCCAATCCTTGCCAGCACATAGTATCCCTCAGTGTTTTCATTTGTGCCAGTCTGGTGGGCTTATAGTGGTAACTATTCTGGATTTAATTTGCATGTCCAATACTGTTGAGTGTAATTTGATATAATTTAACATCGCTCCTATCAAGAACGTCCTTGACCAAAATTAAATGAATAAATAAACCTCAAAGCAACAGCTTACAATTAATGGTTAAAAACTAAGTAAAGGACACTTAAAAGTCAACCCCTGATAAAAGGCCAGCATTTATGGATATGATAAAGGAGACCCCAAAGCAAACAAAACTTTAGAAAAGCAGCATGTTATGTAGAAGGGACACCTGGGGATGGAGTGGAAGTTTTTTTAGAATTTAAGAAAAATTAATTCCTAGAAGAGAAAATGCATGTTTTAAATGCTTCTGAGAGATCGGATAAGATGAAGAAAGATGTGTGGTCATTGGATTTCTCAATAGGTTATCATAGATGTCTAAAATTGGGAGAGGGGAAGTCAGTGGAATAGAGAATCTTAGAAAGAACTGGAGACAAAGAAAGCAAGTATGTGTGTGCAGAATCTCTACCTACAAATTGGCCATGAAAGAAAGTGGGGACTTGGAAAGGTAGATGGATGAAATGGTGTCAAAAAAAGGTCCTATAGGTAAGTACCAAGATACAATATCAGCTGCAACAACCTTGAAGAAGAAAAATAAAGTTGAAGACCTTGCCAAGTAACAAGACTTACAAAGCTACAATAATTAATAGAATATGGAATTGATTCAAAGGTAGAAAAAAAAAGTCCAAAGTAACAGAACAGAGAATGTATTTCTTATGAAAAGAAATTAAATCTTGACCTTTATGTTATTGTATACACAAAATTAATTTCCAAAGTGAAATAAAAAAAATAAAATTTCTCAGTGATATCATAGAAGAATGCTTTTATTACCTTAAGGTAGATATACTTTGTTAAAATTCAGAGTTCTATTTATCAATAGATACCATTAAGGAATTAAAAGAACAGGCCATCGAATGGGAGAAGATATTTTCCATACATGTAGCCAATGAAGAATTTATACCCAGGGTACATAAAGAATTCAGAGAAATCAATCACATAAAGCATGGTTGAGAATTGGGCAAGATATTGAACAGCATTTCACAAAAACAGGGTATACAGATGGACAGGAGATATATCAAAAAGAGTTCGACAATAGGAGACATGCAAATTAAGGCCACAATTAAATAACACTATATATCTAACAAAATGGCTAAAATGTAAAACACTGACACATATGTGTTGGCAAGGGAACTCTACTACCCACCCTGTGGAAGTATAAATTAGTGCATCACTTTAAGAAAATGGCTGGAGTTGCAAGTATCTGCTAAAGTTGAACATGTTCAAGGCTAATAATAACTACAGAGAAAAAGCCTGAGACTGTAATAAGAAAAAGGAAGGAAATTGAACCCCAGACACTAATAACATGCTTTCAAATTAGAATTTTTGATGTTAGCTCTAGTCTAAAACCTACTAGAATATTAAGAGGATGGGAAAATATTAGAAAGCTGATGATAATAATAACAATAATAATTTAAAAACTACCCCTAAGAAATGAACCAGGCAATGATTTCAAAGAGAGTTCTTGAAGACTTCACAAATATAGATAATTGTTATGATATTTCATTTGTCTCAAGACACAGAGAAAAATATTAAAAATTTTTAAAATTATGTTTTAAAAACAGGCAAGTACAGAAAAAATGTTAAAACAGACATTCTATCTATATTTATACTCAGAGTAGCAGATGTCAACATTTAGCCACATCTTTGTCAACACTTAGTATTCTCAGACTTCTATAAATTTTCCAATCTGCTTAGTGTTAGTTCTTCATTCTTATTTAAATTTATGTCACTGATTTTTACTGAATTTTAGCAACTGAAGTGGTTATTAAGTTCAAGCTTCCTTTTTTTGTACTTTGCTGCTATATAATCATTCATTCATAGTTGTATTTATTTTTTTCCTGTGAATTTGTAGAACACAAATTCCAGATAATATCCTTTGGCAGAGATACATGTAGCAATTATTATACTTCTCATTTATCTTTAGTCTTTATTTATGGTATAGATTTTAACCAAAGCTATTAATAGTTTTATACTCAAATGTCAAAATATTTTCCTGTATAAAGTGTGCTCCTTAGTTCTGTATTAAAAAATCTAAGTTGATTTTTCTAATCCTTTTATCTCATTTCTTAAATTTTATTTTTTTTTAATTCTATTTTTTCAGGAATTTGCTCATTTTTATTTTTCAAACCTCCCATTATATATTTCATTTGAACTATCATAATTTTTAATATTTTATAGTGCTTACTTGCTATGGAAATGATCCTTACATAGCTTCCTCATGATTGCTTAGGATTCCAGAGTCATTTCTTAACCTTGATCTAATGGATAGATGCAATGATGACTTATGTTCCTAGCTTGCCTGTTGTTTCCTTGTCTTCATTCCCTCTGTATGTCTACTTCCTTTGGTTCTTCAGGTAGAAGGTTTTCCTCAAATATCTAACCTGATAAAGCCAATAGGGGCACCCTGTGCAAAGATGTGCATTGACCGATATATTGATTGATGGGTGACATGTGGGAGTTAACTTTTAAATGAAAAACTCTACAATAATACCACTGTAGATATCGTTAGTTTTGCTGAAATAAAATTTTAATTTTAAGGCCATTCCTCCAATGTCTACCACTTTTATGTCTCTCCATACATTTCCTATTGTGATTCTGAGGGTATGTTTTCTTGAAGCTATATTTAATATTTTCTTTTTATCTCCCATATTTACATTTCTACTTTGAGGTATATAATTGATATTTACATTTATTCTTCATGTTACTCAGATGGTCCTTTTTTAAATTAGTGCATTATAGTTATATTTAATTATGAGATTCATTTTGACATACTCATAAATGCATATAACATAATTTATTCCATTTCAATCCCCAGTAGTACCCTCTTTCCTTCCCTTCTCCCTCCCTTGACTCCCTTCCTCTACTCTACTTCTATTAATTTATTTTTAATTGGTGCATTATAACTATAATACAAGTGGAACTTGTTGTGATGTATTAATACATGCACATAGCATATTTTGGTCAATTTCATTCTGTAATTCTTTGCCTTTCCCATCTCTCCTCCCTACCCATTAATCAATCCCATTGCTCTACTCCACCATTATCCCTTCTAGTTTCATGAGATCCTGCCTTATTTTTAAATTCCTTATGTTTCTCTAGCTTCTGCATATAGAGTAAACATTCTACCCTAGAGTTTCTTACAATAAGAGGTCCTATGTCTTGCTTTAATTAGAATCAATATGTTTCTAAATTCACATTTCCTGGGAGAACATCAACAAAAACAAAAATAAAACAAATGGATTCCAACTGAACTGACTCCCTGAGGTATTATGTCCATGAGTCTACTCTAGTCAGTTGTGAAAGAGGAAAGAATTACCTTTACTTACCTAGACTTAGGTCTTTGGATAACTTCACAGTGACAGAAGTAACAGGGCTTGGAGACCACAGAAAATATCTACTATAAATTACAAATAATATTTGCAAATAATACATTAATTCAGGGATCTAATACTGAAATCCATGGAATCCCCCCATTTATTTATTTTATTTATTTATTTATGTATTTATTGAGAAAGAGGATGCATAAGCCCCTTGAAATTACCTGTAAAATTTTCTATGCTTGGGCATATATCCATTTCAAAAGTGCTCCATGATTTTCTAAAATATAAGGAATTACAATTTGGATTTGTATCTATATGTGTGCAAAAAATTTAATTTAACAAAACTAGCAAATAACAAAACAGCATGTAGAGTATGATCTAATAATGCATAAAGATTGAACCTAGGCCCCACTAAAGCTAGACAAGCACTCCACCAATAAACTTGAATATTGGTTCTGTATCAAAAAGAAATGAATAAAAAGGTAATGTGGAGATGAATGATGATAATAATAATCCTGTTTCCTTGCAAGATAATCAAAGCAGATCTTTGGGGTTAAAATCTAGTCATGTGTTGTCTTTAAAAACTAACTTCATAAACCAGACTAATGAACAACCTGATCAAGAGATATTACATCAACTGGAGTAATGCATTCAGTGTGCTACCGTTTTATTTTGGCTCCAAAATAAGTAATGCACCGCTATGATACATTTCCTGAGGAGATAAGTGATATCATCCAGATTTTAAAAGAGTCCGTGCTAGGCAAGCAGAGCATTGTTAGAAAAATAGCCTCCCAGGACTCATTTCCATGAGCATAAAAGGGCATCAGGTGTGAGAATCCCTATCCCCTGTAGTCTGCCCCTATGTAAACCACAAATAAGCTGCCTCTGCAATGAAAATTTTAAGTTCTTAATGATGTGCCTGCCTAAGTAAGAAAGGGGGAAATCTGACTATTACAAAAGGATTCTCATTGCTTCTGTGGGGTGACCAACAAACTAAATGAAACAATATTCCCCTGCTTGACTTTGCTCTCCTTCCAATTAATTTTTCATAATTACTAACATCTCTTTATATGATTAAGATGGGGGAAATGGAATGTTTTGAAGAACTCCTAATAGCACAAATTAAGCTTGGCCTTGTTAATTTATTTGATGAAACTTCTCTTCATTAAGGTGATTCCTTACACCTGAGCTTTGATATGCATACACTGTGAGGGTGTACTGAACCCACCAACTCTCCCCTCTGTCCCACCCATGCACAGCCCACCCTAGCTTTCACCTTCATCCTTTAAGACATGGGACAAAACAACATCCTCCCTTTGGAGTTATTTTCATCTTTTCAAATTATTAGGTACTCACTCCAATAACTTCATATTTTAGTATGTATTACAATACATATTATTTGTATGTAAGGTTTCACTGTGTATTACATGATATTTTATTTTACTATGTATTACATTATGTTTATTTATTTATGTTTCTGTCTCCTGTGAATTTCTTGCAAGCAAAGCCATACCATTTCTATTTGAATTCTTGCTACTTTCAAAGAGCTCAATAGACACTTAATAGTGAAATGAAGAAATTGGAAAGTGACCTTCGAGGCCAGGGGGAGCTATATCTTGGTTCTTTTCACTTTTAAAGGTAGAGTACCTATGTGAAGATGTAAGTACTAGAGTTTAGAAGGCTTTCTCCCGGAAGCAGTAAGAATTAGCACCCCCTCATTGGGTGATGCTCCTGATTAACAGCAAGGGGAAGAGATTAGCATCTATATTCTCTTATATGGGCACTTTGTTCTCTACCCTCTATCCTTGGGTAGTCAGGAAGAGGAACAACTTTTCCTATCCCAATCCAGTATTAAATTCCTTTTGAATTTTCTCATGTTCTTCATATCCTATTTAAATTGCCTTGGTTTTCTTTCTGTTCTCCTTTTCCTTTTTTCTTCCTTTCCAATCTTCTCTCCTATAATCCAGCTTCTGAAGAAGAAAAGAAGGATGCTTTGGATTGTGAAGGGCAGGAGACAGGAAGTAAAGTACATAATTTATATTTCTTTTTGTTATTACCTCATAAGCATCATTTAAAAATTATTATAAATTTTTATCTACGAAAGTGTCATTCAGAAAAATAAGAAAATGCTGGAGACAGAAACAATTCCTAAGAATCTATAGGATGCACTCAGATATCAAAATCCCATGATAGCATTTTCATAGCACCTATACACATTCTCCCTCCCATATATTTTAGATTACCTATCATATTTAATACAATGAAAATCTATGTAATATTTTTATACTCTATTGTTTGTGGAACAATTACAAGAAATAGTTTGTACATATCCAGTGCAGATGCATTTTTCCAAATATTTTTGATCCACTACAGATGGAGAGGGCTGAGTTCAGCTTCAAATTTGTCAGTTACAAACAAAATTTGATTGTTTCATGCTTCTTGTTAGGGGAAAAAGAAATACGCCAATTCAATAATACTATTTTTTTAAATATTTTCTTTTCCTGATGATAAATTGTCAAATACATTTCTCCTCTAGGCAATATAAAGAAAGCACTCGTTGCTAAAATGCTCAAGGCCCATCTTCTTCTCACCCTGCAAAACAGGAAGATACTAGAGCGCACTGCTAGACTTAGTCCTGAGATAGTTCCTCGGGGTATGCACCCTGAAAAATTCCCTCCATTTAAGTGTGGCCTGAGATCAAGATAAAATAATACTCTTATTATTAGGTGACATTATGAAATACCCTTAGTCAACTAGAAAGCTACTCCCATCGTAGCTTTGAAGAAATAAGCTGCTGTAGCATGAGAGGGCCCTGTTACTAGAACCTGAGAGTGTCTTCTAGCAGTTGAGAATAACTTCTGGCCAAAAGCCAGAAAGAAAGCAGGGGCCTTAGTCCTACAACCACAATGAACCAAATTCTGTCATCAGTTTGAATTGTGTTGGAAGCACACTCCAAGCCTCAGATGAAACGGCATTCCTAGTTGACACCCTGACTGGTTTCCTGATAAGAAACTGAGCAGAGGACCTAGCTAACCCATACCCAGAGGGGTAACAAGCAAAACTTATGAGATATTATACATATTACAGGTAGGTGGCTTGAAGTTACTAGTCTATAGCTTGTTGAGCAATAACAGAAAACTAATGCAAACCTCCCACTAGAGTCCTCCACATCTGTGGCTAGTGCCTTTCCTGTTGAGTGGGAAGACTCATTTCAGCCTTCCTTCCCTGTAGTCTGCTATCAACTACAGTATATGCAGAATGACTACTTCCAGGATTCTAGCTTGTGGAGGACATTGCTTTCATAGTTTCCAGGGATGGTGCAAGTCTTTTTTCTTTCTTTTTTGTTTTCCATTTTATTTTATGTTGTTGCATTTTATTTTATATTCCTAAAAGAAGATGTAGGCAAGAAAGGCATATGAATAAACTCATGCTGTCATTGTACTTTGCTGCAGGGCCTGACTCTGGATCTATGTGGAGCAATGCTTATCTAACTCATTGTGCAGCAAGGAAGTCCTCACATAGAATGCTATGCTTTGGGACAGAGTGCTATCAGAACACTGGCAAGCGCCATTTCCTTGCTGTTTTGAAAGGAGTGATTCCCCTGTTGGTGCAAGGTAGAGCTACATGGCAGTTTCTGAACTCTAGGTGTCTGGCCAATCATGACTGTTATATGTAAATTGGCACATACCCACTATAAAAGCTATTTTTTGTTGTGCAGTAAAGCAGATGTTGTTCTCTGAAGCTGTCACCAGAGGGATTTCTCTTGCGCCCTCAAGCTCCTACAGTCAATGCTGGAAGGGCAGGCCCCTCAGCAATACTTGAAGTTCTGAATTTGTTTCCTGAAATCACTTCAATTTTTAAAGTAGACAATGAGCTGCATTTTTAAAGGGGTAGGTATCCAAGTTAACAGAATATGTAATTCTGTCATATTTTGAAACTGTCATAATTGTAGCTAACAGTTGATGAACAGATAATTTGTTATCTTAACCATGATTCCTTTTTTAGAAGAAGAGGAAAATGTAAATTGGGACCATTGAAAAAATCAGAATGCATGGTTGGACAGCTATTAGCTAATAGCTACTTTTTAAGAATTAATATTATGGTATTTGAAATATTTTTAAATAAATAGATGATGTCACTCATAATATTTCTCACAATATTTCTTAACTTTTTAACTGAACAAATAATATCAACACAAGAATGAAAAAATATTAATATTGGTCATGAAACATAGGGAAGAATTTCTAAAAGTATATTCCTAGGAGTCCTGATTATGCCCCTTGTTAAAAGCTTACACACACATAACACATTGCATAACATTTTATAATCAGATAACTTTAGGGGGTGGTGGCTTAAACAAAGTTTAAAAAATGCCTTCCGAACTTTTTGGAGGCTTGTTATGCATTGAGATTCATTTGCATTAAGAAATTTCTAGGAAATCATTTACATAGCGTTTCTAAAACTTCTATTACCACAAAACATGAGCTGAAATGAAACAAAAACTGTTTCCAAGAAAAGTAGGAACAAATTTTAATCATGCTTCTGCTAATGCCTAAATGAGGTAATTTCTAATGCCATTTTTTTGAGTAAAATAGGTGGTTGAAAGTTTTCCTTCCTTACATTCTTTTCCAGAAATTAATAGGTTATTCAAAATAATTCTGATAGCATGGAAAAATTTCAAACACCATCTCCCCAACAGGATTTATATACTAACCATGTCATATTTATAGAGTTAGTTTATAGCTCATTTTTCCTGTGTGCAACTTCTAACTTCAACCAAGCAACATTTTTTAAATTTATTTATTGGTTCCTTTTAGTTGTACATGACAGAAGAATCCATTTTGATATAATTATACAAACATGGAATATATCTTATTCTAGTAGGACACTATTCTTGTAGATGTATATGATGGTGGGATTCACTGTGATGTTTTCATATATGTACATAGGAAAAATATGTTAGATTAACTCCATTGTCTTCTGTTTTGCTATCTCCCCTCCCTTCCTTCCATTCCTCGTTGTCTGATCTACTGAACTTCTATTCTTCCCGCCTCCCACCTTATTTAACTTAAGGTATGTTTTAATCCATGTTAAAAGAAAATCTGAAGTCTGTTACATAAAGGAAGATCTAGATGGAAAGCCAAGATTTTTTAAAATAATGCTGAATGTCACACCCTACAGTGTTTAAGAACGTTATAAATTATTCAAAACTCTAATAAGCACCTTTTCTAGTGAAACTGTTTTCTGCTTTTTTTTCTTGGGGGTAATAGAGGTTATTTTTTGAAGATTATGCAAATTATTTTCTTTATCTCAATTTTGCTTTATTTCTGTACAAGATAATTTTTTAACATTGACTCATTCATCCTGATTTGTAACCTTGTTTATTTACTTATTTGCATTTTAATATCTGTTTCTTTCATTCAGTTTTAAGCTTTATGAGGGCAAGGAACAAGTATATTTTGTTCACTGCAAAATTCTCAATACCTGATACCTCCAGGGACAAAATTGTCTATAAACGTTTACTGAAAACTTGCATTAATTAAATATTTATTAGAATAAAGTTTAAGCATTGGTCATAAATTTCATCCTAATCCAATATAGGGTAGTAGATTCACTTGTCACCAATGAGCTACCCTCCTCTATAAACTAAATCAGAATCTCTATATTTTACACATGTGCATACACACAATCATGCATAGACTAGCTTGAATCTCCAGGTCAATCTCCAGGCTTCAAAAATGAAATAAAGTGGTAAGGAGAGACTGTCAGTGTGGCAGCCTACAAGCATTTTGTCCTAGATTTAGGAGTTGATATTCAATGATCTCCATGGGCTGGAGATTTGACTGAAGCTTCTATGAAGCAAGAGAACCAGCACCTCTTCATGGAATGCTATGCTGAAATTTCAATGCATTTATCTTAAACAGAAATGTTTTCTTTATCCCTGAGAAGCAGCAAAATGTTCACTAGCTCACGAAGGCTATTTGGATGGTAAAAATTCTCACCAATAAATCAAAATCCCAGTCTCTTGTTGTCTATAGATACAGGTCCAAATTTATAATAGCTTCATGGTACAGAAACTGAAAACTGGGAAGCTGATATGAAAACAATTCCAGGATTACTGACACTGGTACACCCCCTGCAAATGAAATATAGAGAGCCTCTGTAGGATCACTTTCACAGCACTGTGGACAGATAAGGACCTTGTTCCCATGGAGGGCTAGGTAGGACCCCTTGTAAGAAATAGAGGAACTTTGCTGAAAATATGCCCTGGAAGAGGGTATATATCCTTGGAGGCAGGAGAGGTAGGAGGATACCAAAATAATCTAGGAGAGATTTAGCCAGGTGGTAATAATGGAGGTGATGAGAACTCATGAAATCAACACAAATCACAAATTTAAATCAGACAGAAAATGCTGATGTGATGTGGGATATGAAAGATGCTTGTGTCATGTCAGTGATCAAAGAGCAAGGTATCAGGGAGAAATAATGATCCTGAAACTGGTTGGACCCAATTACAAAACATCCAACCACACACACACACACACACACACACACACACAAAATTGAGAGATTAGGAGAAACTGACAAACATACAGTAAAAGTTGATAATTAACATGTTATTCTTAGGAATTAATAGAATTTGTAGGAAAAACTTACTAAGGCTAAAATAAAATATGAAACTACAATATATAAGCCTGAGTTACACATAAACTAATGCCACATCTAACCAATATACAAAACCTATTTTTCTAAGCAATTGTGGAAAAAATTGATGTACCACAGGGGAAGTTTCAACAGATAAGATTTTTCTGAGCATGCTGCAGTAAATTTTTAAATCAGTTCCACATACACACAAAACAGTTCAACTCATGTATTTGCTTTTTTTCTGACATCTAGAGTACTAAATGTTATTTAATTATTGAGATATGAATTTTCTCTGTGGGTCTGGGCAACATGATTTGGACATCACATTTATTTCTATGCCTCCAATGAAAGATTGGTGGTAGTGCTAAGTTTACAGAGGAAAATTTCAGAAAAACTTAACTATACTTTCTAAGTGAAGCAAGCTCATATATATTTTAAAAACCAAGTTATACATGCTTGGTCTTATTTCTTATGTTTAAACTCTGTTGTCTCTATTAATACAATTCTAAATTTATATATACTTCACCACAACAGCCCTTTTGCTTCAGAAACCTTCAAATGGTTTCTAACACAATGACAGCATCAACCAATTGGCTGATATGAAAAACTTAAGACAGTGCATTGTTTATGTCTAGGACTTGGGAAAAGAAAGACCTTTTGACACTTACTTTGAAAAAAAAAAGTGAAATCACATTTTTAGATTTTGTTTTGATGGTAGGGACTTCATTCTTCAAAGTTCCACAAAGTGACCTACAGGACACAAGAATCTTAGATGCAGAGCTGTTAGGATCCTGTAGTGGAAAGAATTGACCTATGCACACAGAGTCTTCTGACATCTGACACCCCATTGGCACCATAGCTGACCTCTGCTCTTCTCATTACCAAATATATCAGAAGAATTTTCCCTTTTTTTCACTTTTCTCAATTTTTTTTCTGGAAAAATCCACAAGAGACCAGTTAAGAATAACCTTTTCAACAGTAAACAGGCATGTTTCCTGAAATGGGGAAAAATGATCCTTATAGATAAGAACCTCTTATGCAGAAACAAAAAGATAAGAGCAGAGGGATTTGAAAACTTACCTTTTAAGACACTTGAAACCTGATCTTGAAGTTTCAAAAGATTTCTGATCATAATTATTTAATGCATCCAGGCAATACTGAGAAAAACATAGTAAACTTAGTCTTTAATAATAACATAATTATCTGTGCTGAGTAATTTTAAAATTATTTAAGCTGTTTAAGATACTCATTGTAAAGTGTACATTAATACACACTAAATGATTAGAACACTTTTATTTTAGAATCCCATTTTATAAATCATAACTCCAGTTCAAATTTTCACTATCATAAAAACGGCAAAAGAGTTGATAATAAGGGTTTCCAGGGTAACACTCTTTTTTGTTTGTTTGTTTGTTTTTTTTGATGTTGTTTTGCTCCACTTGTGAAACTACCAAAAAAGAATTTTTGGTATGGCTGGGTAAATGCTATGGGGTCAATATGCTTGCTGATTGAATCTGTAAAGATGTCTGAATTATGTTGGAAATGAGAGAACTAGGTGGCATAACATTTAAAATAATGGAGAGCATTAAAAATGAAACAATTTAGTGATTTTCAAAAATCCTTAAATATTTAGTTTGTTTCATTTCTTTGCCTGCTGTATAAATTCCCTTCATCAGAAGGGAAAAAATTATATACTTACAAGCACCTAGTGAAAAATAATAGAAGCAACTATTTCTGGAAATATAGACAAGCCTCCTACCAGGAGGCTAACAGGATGATGAGGCAGGACAAAAGGTCTAGCAACAGATAGATTCAATCCCTAACTCTGGACCTGAAGGGAAGTAAACAGTATTGTCAGAGCCAGAGAGCTGTAGCCATGAAGAAGGGCTATGCTATGAACCTGCTGTCTTGGAGTCCTGGACATCAAATAGATATTTCTGGATCATCATCACTATCACCAAAAAATTTATGCAAATTCTTGGGGTTCCAATGAACCCTCCAGGTAACACTGATGCACATTTAATTTTGAGAATCATGATCTATAAAAACCAATACAGTAACAGCATCATGGTGAAGCAGATAATATTAATACTGAAAATTTTCTCCTCTACACATCCTGTCATCTGCTAGTTTTCACTAGCAATCTAACTGAAAGCCAATAGTCAAAGGAGCCCTGGAGATATAATTTAGATGCCAGATTCCTAAGGCACAGAGAGGGCAGAGATAGGCAAGGAATGGAGGAAGGTGGGAAGATGCAACTAGAATATGATCAATAAACCCATCACTCAAGAGAAGCTTGCCTTTTATATCTATGAGCCAAGCTTAATGCTTTCATTAGGCAGTTGAAATCTGAGAGATTCTGCAGGGTTGAGCTAGAGTCGCTAAATTATTCTTGATATTTCTTTACCTTATGACAATTATTGAAATCTTAGAACACAATCTATACCTCAAGCTCTATGTATCATTACTACAGTTGGGTTAATAATTCCAGAAGTGTTTTAAGGCTGTCCATTTTAGAAATGAAGAAAACAAGGACTCACAGTGTTTAAATAAATTGTTTGAAGTTCCTTAGCTAGTAAGTGGCAGAGCATCCAGACATTTTTATGCCAGAGCCCATGCTCTATCCATGACAAAATACTGCCACTTACACAAAAATAACCAAATTACACTATGCATAATCCATTGATGTTCTTGTGTTGAAGAATTAAACTTGCTTTGCTTCATAGGATGACTCCTGATTTTGTCAGAATTTCAATTTAAGCATTTTCCTGAAATAGATAAAAATGAGTTCAGGTTTTCTAAGAAACTGTATGGTCACTCTCTTAATATGGTAGATAGACTCGGTTCCTCTTAAAAATGCAATCCTGGATGTAAAGAGCAAAACCGATTGGATCTATAGATGGAGAGGCATTCCTCACTGCACCTACCAATTCTAGCAGAAAACGCAAGTTAGACTCCAATCTCAAAAGGTACATTTTCTGAAAAATGTGTTAGAGGGAAGAATTCCTCATGTTCCAGACCTAAGGGCATATCTTGATAAGGTTGTAGAAATTTAAGGTGGCATTCTCTAAAAAATTTTTTAAATAAAAATACTTTCTCATTATCATTACTTAGAATAGAACATTTATTACCAGCCCGTGGTGCAGACAATCCATGTGGAGAGTATGCAGCATATGTAATTAAAAGTCTCTCTGCTTGGAGGTGCTTCGTGATTAATGCCTCAGGTAGGCATTTTGATTCCTGTACTAATAGAACCTGACTGGCTCTGAAACGCTGGTGTTGTTCAGGTACCTCAGGAGTAATAAAAGGTTGCTCTTGGCTTATTGCACAATTCCTTGAGTCATTAATTATAGCTGCCCAAAGTGGAAAGTTTATAATTAAACATATAATTTACTCTTCTACTTTTGGATGAAGTAAATTAAGGCAATTAGATTTCTTTTGATTAAGCATATGGAGCCATTTACAAAGTGCACAGGTGTGTACAAGCAGAAGGTGGGCTACAAAAACATCTATGTTTCAAGTGTGTTTTGTCACTTTGTTGTCACTCTCTGGCTGAAGTAATTATGTTAATCCATTTGAAGTGGATTTCTTTGGTTTTCTGGTTTGCCGCTGCTTTGTTTATTGCTTTGCATCCTTAGGTGCTTAAATAGCAGCAAGTAATGATCAGGTGTAAGTACCAGCTAATCACAAAGATAATTTTGGCTAGTAACATCCACACAGTATCATTTTGGTAACACCCTCTGTGCCATTCAACCCACATAAGTCCCATAGTGCACGTAATACCTGAAAAACTACAACTGGAGAACAATTAAGCATGTTAACAGTTTCATTGCATCAATATTCTTTTTCAGTGTTTGCAATCTTCAAAAAAATCACATCTATCTTCCTGCTGTTTGTGCTATGTTATGTGTTATTGGTTCAAACCCAATTTGCTTTTGTCAGTTAATTTTTCTGGAAGGATATTCCTCCATGTCTCATTGAGGAAAATATTTCCATGTCTAATACAATTACCCCCTAAATATCAAAAGAGAATTATCACAAGAGGTTACTACAAATCCATAATGTTGCAACCATGGTTTGTAAAATTAGTAAAAATGTCTCTTACATGAATGTGCCATTATTTTCTAAGGGTATGTATATTCCATTATCAATAATAAAACAAACATAGTTTTAAAAACACTATTTAATTTATAGACTTTTTTCTTGTGTATTTTCTTAATCAATAACCAAAAATTGTGTGATTGCTATCTTGTATAAAAATTATATAATTATGATCTATATGTGCATCTAGTCTATATTTTTCAAATATTTTAATGGTCAAGAGTGAAAGGGACATCTCACTAAGATTCACTACCTTTCTTCCTCTTATCACATGCCTCAGCCAGCTAGAGACAGTGACTATAAAAACTGCATGAAAAGATAATTTGCTTGATGGACAGACTCCAGGATGACTCTACAATATCTATCTTTTTGTATCATGTGTTTATGTGATCTCTCCCGCTTGAGTGTGGCCAAGACTTTTGACCCTACTACTATTTGCAAATAGAATATGGCAAAGGTGATTTCACTTCTATGATTACATTACATAGGTTTGTAACTGTCCTTGGAGAAGATTCTGACCCTTACTGTGTTTGAAGAAGCAAGTAGCCATGTTTGCATGCCCAAGAACTAGGGGCAACCTCCAACTGACAGCCAGCAACAAACTAAAACCCTCAGTCCTATAACTATAAGAAAGTAAATAATGCTGTAGCCAGGTAAGCTTGGAAATTGATCTTTCCCCATTTGACCTTGAAATTAGACCCAAGCACTGGCCTACATCATGATTTGACTGCAGTCTTGGGAGACTCTAAGAGAACCAAGCTGTGTCCAAATTTCTGATGAACAAAAACCAGGCAATAACTGTTTGTCCTTCAGCCACTGACTTTGTTGTAATATTGTTACATGTCTGCAAAAAACTAACATATTAGGTAAAGGCAAGTCAACAAGAAAGACAGCAAAAACAAACCCATTGTTGTGGAAACTACAATCTCTCCACCAATCAGACCAGCTTAGCTTGAAAAACTGAGATAACATGGTTTCATTCAGAGCAATAAATATAAGATAAATTCCTCCTAAAACCTCCTGGAGTTTGATATTTTTATCTTCATCCCATTCTATTTAAACTCTTACTAATGATAATCCAAAGGCTCCTGTTGATGAAAGCATTTCAAGCAGCTGGAATATTTTTAAAATAGACTCTTGCTACTCTGGGTCATCATTGAAAAGATCTATCTCAGGTTCATGAGAGAAATTTGTGAAGATCCTAATAAGTTCCAAGTATTTCTAGAGTTAGAACTAAAATAAGTTTAGTGGTGCTCTTCTGCTTAGGAATGCAATAGAGGCAGATGCATCTTCTGCAACTCCTGTAATACATGATTCAGTGAAATTCTTGGCCTGGCATCTCTTTATGGAATCCACTAGTGAAGACAGTCTTGATGAATCACATTTCCCAAAGAAGTATTAGAATAGGTAAGATACCAAAATCAGGGTATACTTTGCTACCACCAAAACAAATTGATGACTTCCAGTTTTAGCTTTGACAGTTGAAAATGTTGGAACTTATTACAACAAGAAAATGATTTTAAAAATTAAAAATTAAAGAATTTTCTCAGATCTATCAGAGAACTGAGGTTGTAAAGCAAGCTACTACCCTACAATTTCTAGAGACATATGAATGCAGAGTCACAGAAAATATCTGTTAACCTAAAGCCTATACCCCTGGGGCCATAAACTGGTAGCAAAACAAATAATAATCTTGACAAAATGCTAAAGTTGAAGATGAATTAGCATTGGAGCAAAAAATTCCTAGGGGCCAAAATTGTGTAGGTTTTACTAAGTTTTACAATCTACTAGGTTGTCACCATGAAGAATGAAGAAATACTGTTTCCACTCAGACAAGGAGTGGGGAGAATCAACCACTAAATTCTCCATGAGAATATCTACACGCCAGAGAATATGACTTCATTAGAGCCTTATCTCATTTGGAGGAAGGTTATTTTCCCAACTCGAAATTCTTTTAATTTTCCTGTCTTACTAAAGAGAGGGGGTAAAATTAAGAAGCACCCAACAATGCTCAAAACCCAGAGATGTAAGCTTATTAAAAGACTGATAGCTAATCACCATACATGCAATAGAAAGCTTCCTCTTCCTTACTCCTAAATATCAGACGAACGAGCACAAGTAAAACTAATACCTGTGGATAACAGCTTTAAGTGGTGCAAAATTCGTGTAAGATGATGTTCTTAGAGAAGCCAAATACAACAGATAAAATCAAGGACACTAGAAGAATTTGAAGTTTCTGTATACCTATGTTTCAGATAAACATTAAGCATAGCCCTACTCCTAGAAAAACTAACCTAAAACCTCACACTAATAGCTTTTTTTTTTTTTTTTTTTTTTTTTTTTTTTTTTTGTGGTACCGGGGATTGAACTCAGGGGCACTCGACCACTGGGTCACATCCCCAGCCCTTTTTTGTATTTTATTTAGAGACAGGGTCTCACTGAGTTGCTAAGTGCCTTGCCATTGCTGAGGCTGGCTTTGAACTCGTGATCCTCCTGCCTCAGCCTCCCAAAGTGCTGGGATTACAGGCGTGCGCCACCATGCCCGGCACTAATAGCTTTTTAACGCAGTTCCTATTACTTAATATATAAAGGAAAGCTTTCAAAAATAAATTGAAAGAAAAAGACAAAAGACAAGAAAAACTCACAATCTTAAGAGATAAAGCATCACTGAAACCAGAATCAGATATGGCATATATCTTGAAATTCTCAGTCGAGAGAATTTCAAATAACTATGATTAATACATTAAAGGCACTTGTGGAAATGTGTAAACAATATGCAAGAACAGAGTGTTAAGATAATCAGAGATAGCAATTCTAAGAAAAAAAGTAAAAAGAATACTAGAACAGAGGAGAATGAAGGGAAGGGAGGGGTGGGAAACGGAAAGACAGTGGAATGAATCTGACCTAACTTTCCTATGTACATACATGAATGTTACCACAGTGAATCTCATCATCATGTACATCCACAAGACACTAAGAAAAAAATAAATTAAAAAAAATACAAGTAAATAACAGAAAGAACAGTAGAGTATAGGAGGGAATGGAACTGAGGAAGGAAGGAAAGAAGGGAAAAGTACTGGTGAGGACTGAATTAGAACAAATTATATTTTGTGCTTTTCTAATTATTTCAGAATGAATTCTATTATCATGTGTAACTAAAAAAATAATAAAGGATAGTAGAACTAAAAAACTCTGAGGCAGAAATGATAGGTGTCTTTGATGGGCTCATCATGGGCCAGGTAACATGGCCAAGGAAAGAATCATTGAACTTGAAAATATGTCAATGGAAACTTACAAACTGAAATGAAAAAAAAAAAAGTATGAATGAAATGTAACAAAAAATTCTAAGGAATTTAAAAATACATAGCATAGGTAAAATTAGAATATCAGAAGGAAAAAGAAAAACAGAGAAGATAAAATATTAGAAACATAATGTCCAATAATTTTACTAAGTTGATGACAGACTACAGAAAACAGACCTAGAGTGCTCTGCAAACACTAAGCAGCTTACACACACACACACACACACAAAAAAAAAAAAAAAAAAAAAAACACAGAATGCACGTAAATACACATCTTCATTCAAATTTCAGAAAGCAAAACCAAGAGGGAAAATCTCGAAGAAGCACTGGGAGTAAAAGACCTTACTACAGAGAAACAATTAAGAGAATGACATGAGACTTCCTGTCAGAAACCATGCAAACATGGAGAGAATGGAGAAAACTATTTAAAATGTTAAAAGACTAAATCCTCTAATGTATAATTACATATCCAGTGAAATAATCACTAAAAATGAAGAAGAAATAAACCCCAGAAGAACAAAATTTAAGGAAATTTATTGCCAGCATATCTGTTCTGCAAGAAATCTTAAATCTTCTTCAGGGAGAAGAAAATTGTATTGATCAGAAACCAGATCTATTAAATAAAGGAAAATAGCAGGGAAAAAAAGAAGGTAAAGTTTTCCTTATTGATACTTGAGCTAAAAGAAAAAATCAATTGAAGTAACAATAACAGTGACACACTGAGTGATTATAGAATATGGTTAAATGAAATGAATGACAGCAATGTAATAAGGGATAGGAAAGAAAACTGTGAAATAGTACATTATAAAATGATTAGACTAATGTAAAGTAGTAAATCAGTTGCTTTAGGCCTCTGTGACAAAAATACCAGAGGGTAGCTTAAAGAGAGATTGACATTCTCTTAGGCTATATATCCAATATGAAGGTTCCAGCCCATTTGGTTTCTGGCAGAAACTTTTTCATATTTGCAGATGGCCAATTTCTCCATTAAGTCCTCACAAAGCCTTTCTTCTGTGCATGTGTGTGGACCATACAATGGGGTAGGAAAATGCAAAAGCTCTCTGGTGTCTCTTCTTATAAAGACATTAATCCTATAGGATTAGGGCCTCCCTCTTGTAATCTCATCTAATTCTTATTACTTCCACCTCCCAATAAAGCCAAGATCAATCAAAATCTATTAGGTGGAAGGAATAGGGATCCAAAATATGAACTTTTCCAGATGGAAACATGAACATTCAGTCCATAACAAGTGCACTAAGTATATATATAAACATACATACATACATATTACTCTGGGTAACATCTAAAAAAGTTTAAAAAGAAGCAAAAGTGATAAGCTAGGAGAGGTCATAATAAGGAAGCATATAAAATGCTCAATGAAAACCCAAAAGGCAAAGGAGGTACAAAGAAACAAGGAACAAATATAACAAAAGAGTTATAAACATGATAGATACTAATCTGACCAAATCAATAACCACCTAATCAGTTTAACTATGAATGGTCTTAACATGTTAATTAAAAAGGAGATTATTCAAATGGATGAAAGGAGGCATAACTGTACATTCTACAAGAAATCTACTTTAAAAACTCAAATAGGTTAAAGGGAGGAAGATATGCCATGCTAATACTATCAAAAATAAAGAAAGAAGAGCAACTATATTAATTTTAACCAAAGCAAACTGCAAAACAAAGAAAATTATCCAGGATAATTAAGTGCATTCCTATTGATAAAGGGTTTAGTTCTCCAAGAAGATATACCATTTCTTAATCTGTATGTACTTAAAAGAGCATCCAAATTTGTGCAGTGAGGATTGATAGAACTAAAAAGAAAAAGACAAATCCACTTTGTAGTTGAAGACTTCAGCACCTAACTATCAAGAATCAACAAGACAGCATGAAAAAGCAAAAAGAATATAATGCCATCAATCAAATAGACCTTATTGTACTTTTAGAGTATTTCATCCCCAAATAACAACTATACATCCTTCTCAAGCTGTCATGTTACATCCATCAAGGTATACCACATTCTGGCCATAAAACACACCTTTATAGATGTAAAACACTAGAAATCATATCAGCATGCTCTTATACCACAGTGAAATTAAACTAGAAATCAATAATAAAAAGACAGCTGGGAAATCCCAAAATATTTAGAGATTAAGCAAAACAATTCTAAATAACACATGGACCCAAAAATAAGTCTGAAGAGAAAATTTCAAATATTTAACTAAATGAAAATGAAACTTCAAATCACTAAATTTTGAAGAATGCAGTGAAAGTAGTGGCTAAAAAGAAATTGTGGCAGTGAACACATATTAGGAAAGAAGAAAAATATAAAATTAAAATCTAAACTAGAGAAATAAGAACAATGTAAACCCAGAGCCAGCAGAAGAAAAGAAATAATAAAAATTGTGTGGAAATCAATGAAATCTAAAACCGAAAAAATAGGGAAAACGTTTTTAAATGCAAAAGGTGCTTCTTTGAAAATATCAATAAAACTGATAATCCTATAGAGAACTAAACCATGACAAACAGGGAAAGCACACAAATTACCAATATCAGAAATGGAAAAGGGTCATCAGTACTAATCCCATAGGTATTAAAAGGATAGGATATACAGAAGTACTATTAAAAACTCCATATGCCAAAATTTGATAACAGAGATGAAATGGACCAATTCTTCAAGAAACAAACTACTAATACTCAGCAAAGAGGAAAATGGGAATCAACATAGGTCTATACATATTAAAGAAGTTGAATCAAAAAATTAATAACTACTAAGCAGATGGTTTCACTAGTGAATTTACCAAGAATTTAAGGCAGAAATGATACAATGTCTCCTTAATTTCCTTCTGAAAAACAGAAGCAAACACTTCCTATTTTATTTAGTGAGGTCAGCATTTTGTTAATAATCAAACTGAAGTACATATATAAAAACACAAATGGTGTGAAAATACTTAATGTAAAACCAGTGACTTGAAAAACTGTGCTCTTTATATGTAATATGAAATGAATTGCACTCTGCAAGCATGTATAACAAATTAAAATAAATAAATAATTTTTTAAAATAATCAAACTAGATAATTGCAGGAGCCCTGTTTGGGGAGATGGCTTAAATTGCGGTGGACTACGGGCTTTGGCTTTGGACATGTTTGGGCATTGGCACCTTCCGTACTTGGCCCGGGATCTTGCGAGACTTGGCTGGAGATCTCGAGGGACTTGAGCGAGATTGCGGATGAGGTCTGCGCCATTTTGGAGGTTAGAGGAGCGTGGACGGCGTGTCGGGGTGTAGTTAGAGCCAGAGAGAAAAGTTATCAGAATAAAGAGCTGTTTGTTTCCAGTTCGTCTCTAAACTTCTTCCCGCGGCTTCTTTGCTCCAAGCGGCCATCGCTTCAGGCGACCCAAGGTGGTGGCCTGGACGGGGAATCGACACGGCAGGTAAGAACTGAGGAACCTCGCAGGAGTCTCTAGTCAGAGCGGTTAAAATGGGTTTGAAAATAACTAAGACCCAAGTGTACAAGGCTCTTGATGGATTCTTTGATATAGCTGAGTCAGTTATTAGTGAGGAGAATTTGGAAAAAAAGTGAAAGTGATCATGAAAGCTTGGCCTCGGCTGAGTCAGTTAGGGCCAATAAGGATAGTATCAGTGTGGGCTCAAAAATGACAAAGATCCGAGCTGCTAAAGCTATTCAAGATTTATTAGAGATAGTTCAAGGATACATGCTCTCAATTGAATCCGGGACTCAGGATGTTACTGAGTCAGTTAGGACCAATGAGAGTAGTAGTAGTGAGGAGGAATTAAGTAAAAGTGATTCTGAGAAAATGAACAAAAGGAAATTAAGGAAGACCAAGATAAGGGACCATCAAGTGGAGGAACCTATGTCCTCCACTCCCCCATGGGTGGAATCTATTACAGAAAATATGAAGGGTATCACTAGGCGTTTGCATACCCTAGAAATAGAAATATAAAAAGTCTTTCTGAGCGCTTATGCGCTCTCGAGGGTAACTCACAGATACGTTGGGAACTGCCAGTATTTGAATATGAAAATGGAGAGAGGGGCCACCAGTCAGTAGATTTCAAAACAATAAAAATTCTCAAAGAGGCAGTAATGACATATGGACCCCAAGCTCCTTTCACGTTGAGTATACTGGAGTCCCTTAACACCTTTAGCTTAACCCCCTCAGACTGGAAACGTCTATGTAAAGCAACATTAAGTGGGGGACAATACTTGGTTTGGCGATCGCAATTTCAAGAACTTTGTATAGAAACAGCTAAAATAAATGCAGATGCAGGATTTGGAGACCATAATATAGAAATGCTCACAGGAGAAGGGCCATTCACAGACTTACAGGCTCAAAAATATTATACCCCAGGAATATATGCTCAGATAAACGCAGCTGCCTTAAAGGCATGGAAAACTGTACAAGGACCTGGGGATCTACAAGGTAGCTTGTCCAAAGTAATTCAAGGACCTAATGAACCATATGCTGAATTTGCTGACCGACTTTTGAGAACTGCAGGTAGAGTTTTTGGAGATGTTGATCAAGTTATGCCATTAGTTGTTCAATTAGCATATGAAAATGCTAAGAAATATTGCCAGGAAGCCATCAGGCCATGGAGAAATAAAAAGGATCTTTCCATATATATACAACTATGTAAAGATATAAATGATGCCTTTGTCACAGGGAATATGATTGCAGCAGCTGTTAGAGATGCTGTCCCTCAGAATTTCACAAGGACTCAACCTAGACACTATAATCAATCAGGATATTCCAGGAAAAATTATCATAATCAATCAGGCTATTCTAGGCAAAATCCCATAAGAGAAATAAGACCAAATTCATACCATGCTCCAGGTTGCTGCCCCAGGTGTAAAAAGGGAAATCATTGGGCCAATAAATGCTATTCAAAATTTGACATCCATGGAAATCCTTTGTTCAGGAATTCAAAAAACGGGGCACGGGGCCCAATGCCCCGGGGCCCACAAATGTACGAGGCATTGGAGGAGGAGTATCCTCAAGCATCCATTCAGATGCTTCCCCGACACAACCCCTATTACCCATCCACTCCCTCGCCAGAGGAACAGGAAGAAATGCAGGATTAGACCTCTGTTCCACCGCCCGAATAGTGTTAACACCTGAAATGGGGGTTCAACTGATTCCCACAGGAGTCAGGGGACCTCTTCCCTCAGGGACTGTAGGACTTATTATTGGGCGAAGTCCTCAAAGCTTAGTAGGTTTGCAAGTGACCCCAGGTGTAATAAACTCAGACTACAAAGGGGAAATAAAAATAATGCTTAGCTCACCCCAAAGTATAAGTTCTGTTAATCAAGGAGATAAAATTGCTCAGCTGCTTCTCCTTCCAAATTTACATAATTCATTTAAAATGAGTATGCCTCAAAAAGGGAACAATAGAAGATTTTGTTCCACTGATTCGAGACCCATGGCTTGCTGGGTTCGAGACTGTACTAGGAGGCCCATGTGTAAAATAAGAATCCAAGGAATAGAAATGGAGGGACTTATAGATACTGGAGCTGATTCCTCCATCATTAATTTACGACAATGGCCCAAACACTGGCCTCTGCAAAAAGCTTCAACCAGTTTAAGAGGCTTGGGATATAATAACCTCCCAGAAAAAAGTGCAGTAATTTTAAAATGGGAGGGATGATGAAGGACATAAAGGAACATTTCAGCCTTATGTTTTACCTAACCTACCAGTTACTTTATGGGGAAGAGATATTTTACAACAAATGGGAGTACACCTTGCAACCAAACGTGCAGGTGTTAAATGTGAAAATATACAGGGTAATCTTAACCCTAAAAGAAATCATTATCAAAAAGTACAGGGTAAGCTTAACCCTAAAAGAAATCATTATCATATAGGAAAAAGACATTTTTCTTTGGGGCCACTGAGAAAATAATTTTGAAAATACCATGGCTTTCTGATAAGCCAGTGTGTGGGTCCCTCAGTGGCCCCTATCTAAAGAGAAATTACAAGCGGCCCACCTACTAGTTCAGGAACAATTAGAAGCAGGACATATAGAACCTTCCACCTCTCCCTGGAATTCCCCCATATTTGTGATCAAGAAAAAATCAGGAAAATGGTGATTATTACATGATCTTAGACAAATTAATAAAACCATGCAAGTCATGGGCCCTACTCAACCTGGACTTCCGAATCCTGTAGTTATTCCAAAAAGTTTCCATGTTATTAGTCTTGATATAAAGGATTGTTTCTTTTCTATTCCCCTACATCCTCTGGATGCCCCCAGGTTTGCTTTTTCAGTGCCTTCTATTAACAATAATGGCCCTGATCAGAGATATCAATGGAAGGTTTTGCCGCAGGGAATGGCTAATAGCCCCACCATATGCCAAATATATGTGGACAAGGCTATCCAACCCATTAAAAATAAATATCCAAACCTCATGTGTCTACATTACATGGATGATATTTTACTGGCCCACCCTAATCAAAAAATCTTATTTAATATATTCAGTGACGTGGTAGAAAATTTTAAAAAATACGGATTATATATAGCAGAAGAAAAAGTTCAAACTAGATCTCCCATATTATATTTAGGATTTAAAATCATGGATACTTTTGTTAGACCCCAAAAAATTTTAATAAATAAAGAACATTTAACCACCCTCAATGATTTCCAAAAACTGCTGGGAGACATTAATTGGCTCCGCCCTACACTAAACCTCACTACTGGCCAATTAAAACCTTTATTTGATATCCTTCGAGGGGACCCTGATCCATCCTCACCGCGAACACTGACTCCAGATGCTAGGAAAGCTTTAAAGTTAGTAGAAAAAGCCATTGAAGGAGCTCATTGTGACAGATTTGATTTAACTCAACCGCTGATATTGATTATTATTTCTTCACAATATACACCCACAGGAGTATTTTGGCAACAAGGGCCTTTATTATGGATACATTTGCCCGTCTCTCCTAAAAGCATAATTGAGTCTTATACCTCCATGGTGGCTAAACTTATTCTTCAAGGACTTAAAACTTCTACTAAAATATATGGCATTCACCCTGCTACTATTATTACTCCCTATTCATCGTCACAGATTGAATATTTATGATTCAACGATAATGACTGGGCTATAGCTAGATGCTCTACCTCTGCAAATTTTGATAATCACCTTCCTAAGTCTCCTATATTATCTTTTTGTATTAATCATCCTATTATATTTCCACAGGTAATAAAAAATCAACCTATTCCTAAGGCGTTTAATGTATTTACAGATGGGTCCTCAAATGGTACTGCTGCAATAGTCACTACAAAAGAAAATATGACTTACATAACGGCACACAAATCAGCTCAACTAGTGGAATTGGAAGCTGTGGTAAGAGCCCTGAAAAATTTTAGAGACCAGCCCATAAACATTTTTTCAGATAGCCACTATATTGTACAAGCCATCCCAAAATTAGAGTTAGCAGGACCAATAGCACCTCATACTCCAGCTTTTAAATTGTTTTATCAAATACAAAAACTTTTGTGGGCAAGAAAAGAACCTCTATTCGTAGGCCATATTAGAGCACATACTAATTTGCCTGGCCCCCTCCATGAAGGTAATCAAAAGGCTGATGAACTTATAAAAACAATATTTATACTTTCAGCGCTACAACAAGCTACTTTATTTCATTCCCAGTTTCACGTCAACAGCACCACCTTGCAACGTAGGTTTAAAATCACAAAAGAGCAAGCCAGAACAATTGTAAAAGATTGTAAATCTTGTATGACACATTTGCCCAATCCTCATTTTGGTGTTAACCCTAGAGGATTAATGCCCAATCATTTGTGGCAGATGGATGTTACTCATGAGCCAAGCTTTGGAAAATTGCGATTTATTCATGTAACCATAGATACATGCTCAGGCATGATTTTTGCTTCCTTACATTCCGGAGAAAAAGTTAAAGATGTCACATATCATTGTTTACAAGCTTTTGCTGCATTGGGCATCCCCAAAATGCTTAAAACAGATAATGGCCCCCGCATATACGTCCTCATCTTTCAAACAGTTTTGCGCAAAATTCAACATATCCCATAAAACAGGCATCCCATACAATCCTCAGGGTCAGGGCATTATTGAAAGAGCAAACCGCACACTGAAAATTATGTTATTAAAACAAAAAGAAGGAAATTGGAAAAGTCCTAAGGACAGATTGGCAGTTGCCCTGTTTACCTTAAATTTTTTAACTTTAGACTCTAATGGTTATTCTGCTGGAGACAGACATTGGAATCCACACCAACAACATAAACCCTTGGTTTACTGGAAGGATGTTCTTTCAGGTACATGGAAGGGTCCAGATCCAGTATTAATTTGGGGGAGAGGATCTGTTTGTGTTTTTCCAAAACACGAATCCTCTCCAATATGGGTACCATCTAGATTAATAAAGCAGGTACCACATCAAAATGATCAAGATGTAGTTGTTGAGGAATCAAGATTAATAAAAAAGGTACAAAATCAAGAAGACCAAGATGAAGATATAGAATGACTCCCTCAAAAGTATCCTTCAAAATGTTTCACAACTCAAGAGTCATTCCTCCCGGCCGGGACAAGGAGATCTCTCTTTAGTGTGCACACAATTGTATTTTTTTTTTTTTCTTTTTATACATGTCTATATCTGTACATTTGTCTACATTTCATGTTAATGTGATGTCACAAATATATGTTTGTATGTTGTTCGTCTGTCCAGTGTGACGTCACAAAGAACAAAGCGCTTATGAAAAAGAATATATATATATATATGGATCCAAATAACTTTAATTCATTTTAGGTTAAGAGTATTCAATTTAGGTAAATAATTTTATAAATGAAGGTACTTTCAATTTTGATTATAGGTATCCCTGGGACTTCTCTTTAGCAAACAATATGACTAGTGCTATATAACCTAATATTTTGGTGTTTTGACATAAGATTGTTTATTTGTTATTAACTTCATTTGTTTAATAGCTGATTAATTTCAATTATCTCAACAGGTAAAAAATTGCTGTGTATACAGAGACTTGAGGGTTCTGGCTAACAAATTATTTCTCCAAAGTGCCTTTAGCTTTTCTTTAATCTATCTTTAATACAGTAAATACCCTCAGTCTTTCTTTCTTTTGTTCTCAATATGATATTTTGCCAACTTATGTTTGTGTGAGCTCAAACAACAATGTGTGTGAGCAGAAATCAACTTTAATTTTCTAATCTAATAATTCTGTTTTTTAGTTTGACAACTCGACTCTTCACTCAATGCTGAAATAACACTGCCTTTCCTTTAATAATTGATGCTTGAGTTTCTAGGTAGAGGGCCCTGAAGATTTGCCGGTGGCATTATCTAGATATAAAAAAGACGGCTGCTGCTACAGCTGCAGGGAACGTGGTCACCACAAGCATCCCTGCTGCTCAAGCATCAAACAACCTTACCAACAGTGTGGCCTCTGCTCTACATACATGGGACCTCCTACATCAACGTGTTATAACAAATGGACATTTTGATCTTTCATTGTTTGGGACTTTACGGGACAATGCCTTGCGGACATTTGTCCAGAGAATTCAGTGTGTTACTTGATGAACTTAGGGCAACTAATTTGTTTAAACAATTTGATATGCTATACAATTTGGCTCGTCACCAAAAGGCTTGTTGCCTTAAAGCCGCACCATCTCCTCACAATTGGACGACTGTTAGTCATCATACACAGTCGATCCTAAAGGGCTCCATTGGATGGCTGGTTAGCCAATGACGGGTAAGATCCCCAGAGGGGGACAACCTAAGACAGGCACAGTCGCACGGGACAGTCTCATGTGGCCGACATATCAACCTAAGACAGGAGTCAAGGACACAGCCTTGATTATCCGATGACGGGTAAGAATGTTGGTTGCACATAGACGTCCTAGAGCATTACCTCTTTTAAAACAAAAGGGGGGAAATGCAGGAGCCCTGTTTGGGGAGATGGCTTAAATTGCGGTGGACTACGGGCTTTGGCTTTGGACATGTTTGGGCATTGGCACCTTCCGTACTTGGCCCGGGATCTTGCGAGACTTGGCTGGAGATCTCGAGGGACTTGAGCGAGATTGCGGATGAGGTCTGCGCCATTTTGGAGGTTAGAGGAGCGTGGACGGCGTGTCGGGGTGTAGTTAGAGCCAGAGAGAAAAGTTATCAGAATAAAGAGCTGTTTGTTTCCAGTTCGTCTCTAAACTTCTTCCCGCGGCTTCTTTGCTCCAAGCGGCCATCGCTTCAGGCGACCCAAGGTGGTGGCCTGGACGGGGAATCGACACGGCAGGTAAGAACTGAGGAACCTCGCAGGAGTCTCTAGTCAGAGCGGTTAAAATGGGTTTGAAAATAACTAAGACCCAAGTGTACAAGGCTCTTGATGGATTCTTTGATATAGCTGAGTCAGTTATTAGTGAGGAGAATTTGGAAAAAAGTGAAAGTGATCATGAAAGCTTGGCCTCGGCTGAGTCAGTTAGGGCCAATAAGGATAGTATCAGTGTGGGCTCAAAAATGACAAAGATCCGAGCTGCTAAAGCTATTCAAGATTTATTAGAGATAGTTCAAGGATACATGCTCTCAATTGAATCCGGGACTCAGGATGTTACTGAGTCAGTTAGGACCAATGAGAGTAGTAGTAGTGAGGAGGAATTAAGTAAAAGTGATTCTGAGAAAATGAACAAAAGGAAATTAAGGAAGACCAAGATAAGGGACCATCAAGTGGAGGAACCTATGTCCTCCACTCCCCCATGGGTGGAATCTATTACAGAAAATATGAAGGGTATCACTAGGCGTTTGCATACCCTAGAAATAGAAATAAAAAGTCTTTCTGAGCGCTTATGCGCTCTCGAGGGTAACTCACAGATACGTTGGGAACTGCCAGTATTTGAATATGAAAATGGAGAGAGGGGCCACCAGTCAGTAGATTTCAAAACAATAAAAATTCTCAAAGAGGCAGTAATGACATATGGACCCCAAGCTCCTTTCACGTTGAGTATACTGGAGTCCCTTAACACCTTTAGCTTAACCCCCTCAGACTGGAAACGTCTATGTAAAGCAACATTAAGTGGGGGACAATACTTGGTTTGGCGATCGCAATTTCAAGAACTTTGTATAGAAACAGCTAAAATAAATGCAGATGCAGGGTTTGGAGACCATAATATAGAAATGCTCACAGGAGAAGGGCCATTCACAGACTTACAGGCTCAAAAATATTATACCCCAGGAATATATGCTCAGATAAACGCAGCTGCCTTAAAGGCATGGAAAACTGTACAAGGACCTGGGGATCTACAAGGTAGCTTGTCCAAAGTAATTCAAGGACCTAATGAACCATATGCTGAATTTGCTGACCGACTTTTGAGAACTGCAGGTAGAGTTTTTGGAGATGTTGATCAAGTTATGCCATTAGTTGTTCAATTAGCATATGAAAATGCTAAGAAATATTGCCAGGAAGCCATCAGGCCATGGAGAAATAAAAAGGATCTTTCCATATATATACAACTATGTAAAGATATAAATGATGCCTTTGTCACAGGGAATATGATTGCAGCAGCTGTTAGAGATGCTGTCCCTCAGAATTTCACAAGGACTCAACCTAGACACTATAATCAATCAGGATATTCCAGGAAAAATTATCATAATCAATCAGGCTATTCTAGGCAAAATCCCATAAGAGAAATAAGACCAAATTCATACCATGCTCCAGGTTGCTGCCCCAGGTGTAAAAAGGGAAATCATTGGGCCAATAAATGCTATTCAAAATTTGACATCCATGGAAATCCTTTGTTCAGGAATTCAAAAAACGGGGCACGGGGCCCAATGCCCCGGGGCCCACAAATGTACGAGGCATTGGAGGAGGAGTATCCTCAAGCATCCATTCAGATGCTTCCCCGACACAACCCCTATTACCCATCCACTCCCTCGCCAGAGGAACAGGAAGAAATGCAGGATTAGACCTCTGTTCCACCGCCCGAATAGTGTTAACACCTGAAATGGGGGTTCAACTGATTCCCACAGGAGTCAGGGGACCTCTTCCCTCAGGGACTGTAGGACTTATTATTGGGCGAAGTCCTCAAAGCTTAGTAGGTTTGCAAGTGACCCCAGGTGTAATAAACTCAGACTACAAAGGGGAAATAAAAATAATGCTTAGCTCACCCCAAAGTATAAGTTCTGTTAATCAAGGAGATAAAATTGCTCAGCTGCTTCTCCTTCCAAATTTACATAATTCATTTAAAATGAGTATGCCTCAAAAAGGGAACAATAGAAGATTTTGTTCCACTGATTCGAGACCCATGGCTTGCTGGGTTCGAGACTGTACTAGGAGGCCCATGTGTAAAATAAGAATCCAAGGAATAGAAATGGAGGGACTTATAGATACTGGAGCTGATTCCTCCATCATTAATTTACGACAATGGCCCAAACACTGGCCTCTGCAAAAAGCTTCAACCAGTTTAAGAGGCTTGGGATATAATAACCTCCCAGAAAAAAGTGCAGTAATTTTAAAATGGGAGGATGATGAAGGACATAAAGGAACATTTCAGCCTTATGTTTTACCTAACCTACCAGTTACTTTATGGGGAAGAGATATTTTACAACAAATGGGAGTACACCTTGCAACCAAACGTGCAGGTGTTAAATGTGAAAATATACAGGGTAATCTTAACCCTAAAAGAAATCATTATCAAAAAGTACAGGGTAAGCTTAACCCTAAAAGAAATCATTATCATATAGGAAAAAGACATTTTTCTTTGGGGCCACTGAGAAAATAATTTTGAAAATACCATGGCTTTCTGATAAGCCAGTGTGGGTCCCTCAGTGGCCCCTATCTAAAGAGAAATTACAAGCGGCCCACCTACTAGTTCAGGAACAATTAGAAGCAGGACATATAGAACCTTCCACCTCTCCCTGGAATTCCCCCATATTTGTGATCAAGAAAAAATCAGGAAAATGGTGATTATTACATGATCTTAGACAAATTAATAAAACCATGCAAGTCATGGGCCCTACTCAACCTGGACTTCCGAATCCTGTAGTTATTCCAAAAAGTTTCCATGTTATTAGTCTTGATATAAAGGATTGTTTCTTTTCTATTCCCCTACATCCTCTGGATGCCCCCAGGTTTGCTTTTTCAGTGCCTTCTATTAACAATAATGGCCCTGATCAGAGATATCAATGGAAGGTTTTGCCGCAGGGAATGGCTAATAGCCCCACCATATGCCAAATATATGTGGACAAGGCTATCCAACCCATTAAAAATAAATATCCAAACCTCATGTGTCTACATTACATGGATGATATTTTACTGGCCCACCCTAATCAAAAAATCTTATTTAATATATTCAGTGACGTGGTAGAAAATTTTAAAAAATACGGATTATATATAGCAGAAGAAAAAGTTCAAACTAGATCTCCCATATTATATTTAGGATTTAAAATCATGGATACTTTTGTTAGACCCCAAAAAATTTTAATAAATAAAGAACATTTAACCACCCTCAATGATTTCCAAAAACTGCTGGGAGACATTAATTGGCTCCGCCCTACACTAAACCTCACTACTGGCCAATTAAAACCTTTATTTGATATCCTTCGAGGGGACCCTGATCCATCCTCACCGCGAACACTGACTCCAGATGCTAGGAAAGCTTTAAAGTTAGTAGAAAAAGCCATTGAAGGAGCTCATTGTGACAGATTTGATTTAACTCAACCGCTGATATTGATTATTATTTCTTCACAATATACACCCACAGGAGTATTTTGGCAACAAGGGCCTTTATTATGGATACATTTGCCCGTCTCTCCTAAAAGCATAATTGAGTCTTATACCTCCATGGTGGCTAAACTTATTCTTCAAGGACTTAAAACTTCTACTAAAATATATGGCATTCACCCTGCTACTATTATTACTCCCTATTCATCGTCACAGATTGAATATTTATGATTCAACGATAATGACTGGGCTATAGCTAGATGCTCTACCTCTGCAAATTTTGATAATCACCTTCCTAAGTCTCCTATATTATCTTTTTGTATTAATCATCCTATTATATTTCCACAGGTAATAAAAAATCAACCTATTCCTAAGGCGTTTAATGTATTTACAGATGGGTCCTCAAATGGTACTGCTGCAATAGTCACTACAAAAGAAAATATGACTTACATAACGGCACACAAATCAGCTCAACTAGTGGAATTGGAAGCTGTGGTAAGAGCCCTGAAAAATTTTAGAGACCAGCCCATAAACATTTTTTCAGATAGCCACTATATTGTACAAGCCATCCCAAAATTAGAGTTAGCAGGACCAATAGCACCTCATACTCCAGCTTTTAAATTGTTTTATCAAATACAAAAACTTTTGTGGGCAAGAAAAGAACCTCTATTCGTAGGCCATATTAGAGCACATACTAATTTGCCTGGCCCCCTCCATGAAGGTAATCAAAAGGCTGATGAACTTATAAAAACAATATTTATACTTTCAGCGCTACAACAAGCTACTTTATTTCATTCCCAGTTTCACGTCAACAGCACCACCTTGCAACGTAGGTTTAAAATCACAAAAGAGCAAGCCAGAACAATTGTAAAAGATTGTAAATCTTGTATGACACATTTGCCCAATCCTCATTTTGGTGTTAACCCTAGAGGATTAATGCCCAATCATTTGTGGCAGATGGATGTTACTCATGAGCCAAGCTTTGGAAAATTGCGATTTATTCATGTAACCATAGATACATGCTCAGGCATGATTTTTGCTTCCTTACATTCCGGAGAAAAAGTTAAAGATGTCACATATCATTGTTTACAAGCTTTTGCTGCATTGGGCATCCCCAAAATGCTTAAAACAGATAATGGCCCCGCATATACGTCCTCATCTTTCAAACAGTTTTGCGCAAAATTCAACATATCCCATAAAACAGGCATCCCATACAATCCTCAGGGTCAGGGCATTATTGAAAGAGCAAACCGCACACTGAAAATTATGTTATTAAAACAAAAAGAAGGAAATTGGAAAAGTCCTAAGGACAGATTGGCAGTTGCCCTGTTTACCTTAAATTTTTTAACTTTAGACTCTAATGGTTATTCTGCTGGAGACAGACATTGGAATCCACACCAACAACATAAACCCTTGGTTTACTGGAAGGATGTTCTTTCAGGTACATGGAAGGGTCCAGATCCAGTATTAATTTGGGGGAGAGGATCTGTTTGTGTTTTTCCAAAACACGAATCCTCTCCAATATGGGTACCATCTAGATTAATAAAGCAGGTACCACATCAAAATGATCAAGATGTAGTTGTTGAGGAATCAAGATTAATAAAAAAGGTACAAAATCAAGAAGACCAAGATGAAGATATAGAATGACTCCCTCAAAAGTATCCTTCAAAATGTTTCACAACTCAAGAGTCATTCCTCCCGGCCGGGACAAGGAGATCTCTCTTTAGTGTGCACACAATTGTATTTTTTTTTTCTTTTTATACATGTCTATATCTGTACATTTGTCTACATTTCATGTTAATGTGATGTCACAAATATATGTTTGTATGTTGTTCGTCTGTCCAGTGTGACGTCACAAAGAACAAAGCGCTTATGAAAAAGAATATATATATATATATGGATCCAAATAACTTTAATTCATTTTAGGTTAAGAGTATTCAATTTAGGTAAATAATTTTATAAATGAAGGTACTTTCAATTTTGATTATAGGTATCCCTGGGACTTCTCTTTAGCAAACAATATGACTAGTGCTATATAACCTAATATTTTGGTGTTTTGACATAAGATTGTTTATTTGTTATTAACTTCATTTGTTTAATAGCTGATTAATTTCAATTATCTCAACAGGTAAAAAATTGCTGTGTATACAGAGACTTGAGGGTTCTGGCTAACAAATTATTTCTCCAAAGTGCCTTTAGCTTTTCTTTAATCTATCTTTAATACAGTAAATACCCTCAGTCTTTCTTTCTTTTGTTCTCAATATGATATTTTGCCAACTTATGTTTGTGTGAGCTCAAACAACAATGTGTGTGAGCAGAAATCAACTTTAATTTTCTAATCTAATAATTCTGTTTTTTAGTTTGACAACTCGACTCTTCACTCAATGCTGAAATAACACTGCCTTTCCTTTAATAATTGATGCTTGAGTTTCTAGGTAGAGGGCCCTGAAGATTTGCCGGTGGCATTATCTAGATATAAAAAAGACGGCTGCTGCTACAGCTGCAGGGAACGTGGTCACCACAAGCATCCCTGCTGCTCAAGCATCAAACAACCTTACCAACAGTGTGGCCTCTGCTCTACATACATGGGACCTCCTACATCAACGTGTTATAACAAATGGACATTTTGATCTTTCATTGTTTGGGACTTTACGGGACAATGCCTTGCGGACATTTGTCCAGAGAATTCAGTGTGTTACTTGATGAAACTTAGGGCAACTAATTTGTTTAAACAATTTGATATGCTATACAATTTGGCTCGTCACCAAAAGGCTTGTTGCCTTAAAGCCGCACCATCTCCTCACAATTGGACGACTGTTAGTCATCATACACAGTCGATCCTAAAGGGCTCCATTGGATGGCTGGTTAGCCAATGACGGGTAAGATCCCCAGAGGGGGACAACCTAAGACAGGCACAGTCGCACGGGACAGTCTCATGTGGCCGACATATCAACCTAAGACAGGAGTCAAGGACACAGCCTTGATTATCCGATGACGGGTAAGAATGTTGGTTGCACATAGACGTCCTAGAGCATTACCTCTTTTAAAACAAAAGGGGGGAAATGCAGGAGCCCTGTTTGGGGAGATGGCTTAAATTGCGGTGGACTACGGGCTTTGGCTTTGGACATGTTTGGGCATTGGCGCCTTCCGTACTTGGCCCGGGATCTTGCGAGACTTGGCCGGAGATCTCGAGGGACTTGAGCGAGATTGCGGATGAGGTCTGCGCCATTTTGGAGGTTAGAGGAGCGTGGACGGCGTGTCGGGGTGTAGTTAGAGCCAGAGAGAAAAGTTATCAGAATAAAGAGCTGTTTGTTTCCAGTTCGTCTCTAAACTTCTTCCCGCGGCTTCTTTGCTCCAAGCGGCCATCGCTTCAGGCGACTACAGATAATGATATTATAATAAAAAGTGGAGATCAACATATCTTTCTCATAACCATAGAAGAAAACATTTTCAACAAAATATTAGCAAACTGAATCAAACAATACTTAAAAGGAATTATACATCATTCCTAAATGGGATTTATCCCCAGTATACCAGTCTGGTCCAACCTTCAAACATCAGTTAACATAATCCATCTCATAACAGGTTAAAGAAAAAAATAAATGGGTATATTAATAGCCAAAGAAAATTATTGACAAAAACCAAGATCCACTAATGACAAAACCTCTCAGCTAACTAGGAATACAGGGAGATGTCCTCAACTGATAAAGATCATCATTTAAGTAGCTACAGTTAACATCATACTTAATGATGAGGAATTTGACACTTACAGGTTAACATCAGGAAATAGGCAGTGATTTCTTCTCTAACCACTCCTATTCAATATCATAATGGAAGTCCTAGATACCACAATAAGACATGAAAAGAAAATGGTCAGTGTACAGATTAGGAAGGAAGAAATAAAATTCTTTGTTTTCAGATGGCATGAGAAAAAAATATTTTCTACATTTTAATGTGAAAAATCCCAAATATTTAAATTATACACACCCATAAACATACAACTCCAGGATCTAATAAGAGAATATAGCAAACTTGTAGGATAAAAAATTAATTAACAATAATCAATGCTTTCCTCTATATACCTACAATGTTAAATTTTTATCTGAAATATTAAAAATTATACTATTTTTTAGTAATCATAAAATGAAATATTTAGGTATAAGTCAAACAAAATATATATGTAGTCCATATGAAGGAAGCAACAAAATGTGATGGAAGAAATTAAAGATCTAAATAAAATGAAAGATAGTTCACATTTATGGACTGGAAGAATCATTATAGAAAGTTGTAAATTGTCCCCACCTTTATCTGTAGATTTAATGCAATCCCAATAAAACCTTAGGGAGATATTTTTGAACAATGATAAAATTATTCCGAATATTTTAAGGAAAAACAAAATACCTAGAATAGCCAACCCAATGTTGAAGAAGAATGAAGTTGGAGGACTAATACAACATGCATTCAAAATTTACATGTAGTAATCAAGACAGATATTGATGAAAGAAAAAAAAAAACAAATAATACATAGAATAGAATATATAGAACCCATAAATAGACTGACACAAATATACTCAATTGGTTACTACAAAGAACAAAGGCAATTCAATAGTGAGAGAATAATCTTTTCAACAATGCTTATTGAACAGATATTCCTATGCAAAGCAAAAACAAACCATAAAATAAAACATACATAAATTCTGGAAGTTAGGAATAAATGTAAAAATACAAAACAATAAAATTTCTAGAAAAAAAATACAAGGAAAAATCTACATGACCTGGAGTTTAGTTATAAGTTGTTAGATAGAACACCAAAGCACAATTCCTGAAAGAAAAAAAAATGATTAGTTAGAATATTTTTAAATTAAAAATTTTTGCTATGAAAATGATATTGTTAAAAGAATAAAAATCAAGTAATAGTCTGGAATAAAACTCTTGTAAAAATAATATCTTGGAAAAAACTTGCTTTCACTATATACAAAGAACTCTTAGAATTCAACAAGAAAAAAAAAATTAAAAATGGTCCAATGATCTGAATGGACAAATCATCATAAAAGATGTCAAGTTAACTTAGGAAAAGATGCTCAACATCACTCTCATTAGGAAATTGCAAATTGAAATAATGAAAAATTGGCTAAAGTCTAAAAGACTGACAATACAAATCACTGGTGAGGATATGGAACAACAGGAACTCTCATTCACTGCTGATGAAATGCAAAATGGTGCTAGCATTCTGAAAGGCAATATGGCCAATCACTATAAAGGTAAGCATAGTCTTATCATATTATCCATCAATGGCATTCCTAGATATTCACCCAACTGATTTGATAATTTCTATGCACACAAAGCCTGTATATAAATATTTATAGCATGTAAGTATTTATAGCATATATCAGACAAATATTATTCATAAATACCCAAACCTGTATGAAATCAAAATATCCTTCAACCAGTGTATATACATACACTAAAATCACACACACACACACACACACACACAATCTTGATATACAAGTTACGTACATAAATGTTATAATACTACATACTACATACACACACAAGTTATAAAATTATACAATATTTTGGCAAAGGAAAATCTATACGGACAGTAAAAATATTAGTAGTTACCAGAATTTCAAGAGAAAGAAGTGCAGAGTTAAATAGGTGATACGAAAGGGAACTTTTAAGGTTGTGAAACTATAATATATGAGATCTTAATTGTGGATAAATGACACTCTGCCTTGTTAAAATTCACAAGTATTTACAACACACACACACACACAAAAAAAAAACCCTAAGGTACATAAATTTAAGCCATATAGATGGTCAGAGAAATCCCAGGATGGAATACAAAATGTGACAAAACAATCTAACTGAATAAAAAACTGATGACAGAATCTCACTTAAGGTATCAGAGGACAAGGTTTTAACCTATGTAACTTTGGAAGTGAGTGAAGTCTATAAAATTAAAGACAAAATTTGCTGTACAAAACTGTGTTCTAGCTAACAAGGTTATTCTCCATGGGTATACAAGTTAACAGTTCTGATTCTTTGAAGTATATATACTGGAATTGAACAATTAAGTAAATGGATGGCAGATTGTGGGAGCCAGTTTCCTCATTGTTGTGGTGAGCATTTACGGATAAATAAGAGGACATGGCTACAATTATTCATGTATTCATGGATTAGAATTTGGACATCAGTGTGGATTCATGCTTAACTTCATCAGATACAAATGTTTAATATAGAAGTGTGTGTGTGTTTATACATAAATTAATATATATTCATAAGTTTCCATGCTCTGTCAGCACTCCTGTAGCAATGAGCATACACATACCTTGGTTTCTAATATCATTATCCAACCAAAAGAAACCAAGCTCCTTAGAGAAGTGGCTAATTGTAGAACATAGAAAAAATACAAGATGAATCTAAAGTCAGGAAAATAAAGGAGTGCTGGAAAATTTTTTAAAAAAAGAAGAGTGCCACAATGATGAGGCATGGTCAAAGGGAAACAGAAGCCAGTTGGAAGAGGTCACAATAGACATGGCTGGAACAATTTGAGTAAATATATTAAGCAAGATTGGATTTTAAATGAAAGTATAAAATATCCATGATGTCATCAGATATAAATAAATGAGGGCAAACAGACAAATCTCTCTTGCAGAAGAATCCCAAATTATTTAATGTAGATGTTTCACAAGGAGATGGAGCATACCTCCCTTCTTCTAAGTAGGTGGTACATAGTGACTTCTTTCAAAAGAGTTCAGAATAGCCAAAAGAAGAAGAAAAAAAGTGGAAAACAGTGGAAAATCCATACACACACTAACTCTGGTTGTTGATCAAGATCAGTATCTACAAACATGATGTGGTGAAAATGGTGCTTAACTTTATGGTCTTCCTCCTCCAAACAACATTAATCATGAGAAAACAAAAAATAAATATAAAATAAATCTCAATAAAAGGACATGTTTACAAAACACACACACACATTATCAGTACTGTTTAAAACTGTCAAGTTCATCAAATATAAGTCTAAGAAACTCCCACAGCCAATTAATAGTCTATTGCTACAAATATCCCACACTAATATGTTGTTAACATGGGAACCTGAGTGTGGGTATATGAGAACTCTATGTACTATCTTGTAATTAATTTCTATGGAAATTTAAAACTAAGAAGTTAAATTAATTTTTTTTAATTGTACCTAATTGCTTTGCTTTAAAAGAAGTAGCAACTTCATTTAACTCTGGACTTTTTGACAGTGCCTGAAAGTGGAAGTGTATTATAGTATAGGTCAGCCTTTCAATGAAAAGAGGGCTTCAAACTCTGTGGAATGTCCCACATTTGAGGTGGAAACAGATATCTTACCCACTTCCTCTTTATTGCACTTTAAGTCCAATATTTTTCTAATGAGGACACTTGGAAGGAATGAGTTGGAAAAGAATGACTGCCACACTGTCTCAGCAAGGGAGATTTTAAGATCATTTCTCTTTTCATCCTTTGTTTTCCTCTCCATCTCAGAACTTGTTATACTGCTTTTCTGTATGGATTGTACAAGTGAAAAACTCCTATGTGTGAACTCACAATATACAGGTTCTTTACTTGTGGACTTTACCCAGAAGCATAGAAACCAGATCTGAGCAGCATCTGGACAAAGCATTGCCAACTTAAAAGAGTGTCGGAGACATGAAACTCGCGCCTCTGGAAGAGTCTAATGGCTGCCATCCAATATCTATTCCCACTGTCGTCCTTTCTATAGAATCCTCATTTCACTCAGGGTGGCCATGTGGATAGCCCAAAACAATTCCTCAATCTCCGAGAGAGTTGCAGTTGTCTATGTTACAGTCACAGTTCTGTCCAATGCGATGTGATTGGTGGGAAAGTGTTTTTAAAGGGAGTCTGAGGCAGCTGGCATGAACCACTTTTTTCATACCACTTTCCCTTTCTCCTGCCTGGCACATGCTTGCAGAGCTGGTTAGAGAGGAGAAAAAAGCAAAAGTGGAGAAGAAAATGGTTCCTGTGACTGAGACAACGGATACATGCTACCATGGCTGAAGAGAAGCAGACATCTGTGTTCTAAATGACACTGTGGAGCCAGATGCAAGTCCAGGACAGCTATCTTGAACTTTTTACTACATGGGAAAACAAGATTCTCATTCGTTCAATTCATTGATTTAGGTCATATTTATTCATAGCTGAATATAATTCCAATCTTTTTTCCCTCGTGGCTGGTGGGAGAATTTTAAGCTCATGTTGTCGGTAGAAAACAGGTGTCTCCTCTGCTATCTTTCTCTGCATATGGTTAAAGTATCTTTCCTGCTGACTTCGAGCAAAACTACACAGGCATGGTCGCAGCATGTTGTTATATTTGGGGGTTAGTGTTTTATTTTCTGTTAATCCTTTTCTTTCTGAATGACTGGGAGGATCAGAGTAAATATTGATTACTCCAGAGAGTGCTAATGGCAGTGTTTCTGTCCAGAATCAACCTTGGCAGATAAGTAACAAAGCTGCTTTTCTTAATGATCTTTCTAAGCCGCATCAATTTTTTCTCCCATCTCCATAACTTTATCTCTGTTTATTTTTATAACATGACAAAGAAAATACCAGTGATCAAAGGCATATTGTAAGAGCATTCTAAAGGCACATACATTGGCCTTCAAGCTTATGCAAGTTGATTAAGGACAACTAACTATGGTGCAAGTGAAAGGATGTGTTTTGGCTTAGTCCCCCTCCCTCAAAAACAGCTGGTAGTTTTTTAAAAAAAATTATCTCAATAGGTCTTGAGTAGCATAATTAATGAAAAACTGAATGAAAGCCTAGAATATAGGTTTTTCACCTTGGCTCTGACTTCTCCACCATCTAGTTTTAGGTACCTGAACATAAAATCAGTATCATTTGAGAGGAAGCAAATTATTGGCCAGAGTGGGAGTGTTTAAGTGTGGATACTGCTTTTGGCCCAAGAAAGAAAAGTGAGGGTTGATAAAAGGAATGGATGTTCATTCAGCCCACTATGATTGTACTAGTTCTGAGTTAATACAGATAGTTCATTTATATACTCCCTAAAATCTTAGAGGGATAATCTTCAGCTCATTTATCATACATTAAGACATCTTAACTGTAAAACTGAAGTGGGAAAAAAAATCTAACAAGCTCTAAGCTGTTCAGATAGTCATTCCACTCATTTTCCCCCAAGGAAATGCTGTAGAATCTCATTCTTAATGCTGGATCAAGTTACACTTTTAGAGTGACATATTATACAGTTAACTGCATTCACAAAAGGAATAATTTGACCCATAGTATTACAATATCTAAGGCATTGCAGGTTTTCTTGGATAATAATCATAATCCCTAGAATTTGCCTGTAGTGACTCTTTTTTATTTTTTTTTTCCCAGAGCTATAAATGTATTTCAAATCCACTATTCCGTTTTCTTGAAAAACTTTCTCATAAGCTTTGGCCATTTTCTGCCAGGCGCAGTGGCACAGTTTCTAATCCCAGCGACTCAGGAGGCTGAGACAGGAGGATCAAGAGTTCAAAGCCAGCCTCACTGAGACCCTGTCTCTAAATAAAATATTAAATAGGGCTGGGGATGTGGCTCAATGGTTGAGTGCCCCTGAGTACACCCCCTTGCCCCCTCAAAAAAGAGATGGTCTTTTTATATTTAATTGACAGAGAACCAAAAGACAACCAGACACACTAGATGAGAGGCTGGAGGCTGTCACACAATAAACAGGCCTTTGGCTCTCTTTTTATCCTGCTCAGTGAGCAACCTCATGAACTACCCTCATGCCTTTATTTTTTCTTTCATCATGACACATATTGACTGTTCTTCTATCACTTAAAATGAGTATGGCTATATCTTCTGTTGATGATTCCTGAATCTAAATCTTCCATCATCACCTTGCATTCAAGTTACAAGCCAATAGTTCCAGCACCTTATTAAGCCATTTTTTTGAAGTTAATCTGTCACCTCAAAATCAATATGTAAAAGATTGAGCCCTCCTAAACTGGCTTTCTCTATCACCTCGTGTCTGCCAATGACACCACAATTTTCTGAGTCACCCAGGCTTGAAAACTTCAAGTTGCCTTTGAAATAGATAAAGTGTAAGTATCCTATTTCCTTTCAAACATATATCCTATAAATTGCAAAGCAAATTTTTCTTTTGGGGGGTTTATGTCAACTATTTCTTCACCGTTACTTTCATGAGGATTTCTTTCCTCTTCAATCCCACTGACACCATCTTATGCTAAAACTGAGGTCAGCTAACTTTCGCAGGAAAGAGTATTTACTTCTCTGCAGGCTATTTAGTCTCTGTTGCAATATTTAGCACAATGGCTTATTGCATTAAAAAAACTGTATACAATATGTAAATTTAGGGGCATGGCTGTGTCCAAAAAACTTTATTTATAAAACACATAGCTATCAGTGTTTGGCCCACAGGCCAACCCCTTCCCTATCTTTGCCACCATACAATGAGATCATACTTCCTGCTTGAAAACCATCCCCCCTCAAACAGCCATTTGTGGGTCAGTAATCTTTAAGAATCATTTGTCTCCATTATATCATTTCTCAACTAAACTTTCTCAAGTGGCCTTCAAACAGAGGTTGGCATAACTCTGGGGTCAGGAGCACAGGGTGGGCAAAACGATGTGCTCAATAAAACACAGTGAAAATTCCCATAGGGACATTTGGACTCAAGGTTATTTGGGAGAAATTTAATAATTTAAAAACAAAACTAACAAGGACACATTATGATGTAAAATGTAAATATGACAAAATTTTAATATAAATAAGACACTGTTTTAGTTCAATATTTTTGCCACTGTGACAAAAAGATCTGGCAAGAAAAATTTTATAGGAGAAAAAGTTTATTTGGCACTCACAGTTTACCGTGACAAGTCCTTGCTTCCCCGAATATTGAAGTATAACACCGAAGAAACACTCCAAGGCAAGGGTAGAGTGGAAAAGGAAAGGCTTTATTAAAAGACAGCAGAAAAAGACTTCCCCCAGAAGGAGAAGGGGACCTGGAAGGCAGGAATCCCTGGGAAGGGGAGGTCTTCTCCCTTTTATATCTAAGGTCTTCTTTTCTTCTCCCTAGTCTCTTTGCTTATCTCCTCCTGTCCTACCTGTGATGGGAAAGCCAAAAGGTGTGACACAGGTGGTCCCATAAGGGTGGGGGAAGAGTGATCTGGCAGGAAGGGCTTAGAGCAAGTTGATTAGCATCTCCCTGTTTGCTGGGAGCTGCTTCATTAACATTCTTCAGGATGATCCCTGACCTTGCAGACACTGACATTTTAATCTCCTAGGCGTTGTTCTGGTTTTTCCAGGGCTCAGGGGGACTCCATTTTCTTTATGGACTCCATTTTCTTTATTAGATTGGATATTTAGACCCAATTTACTTAACTACACTCACTACCTATCTTTAAATCTGGCTTCATCAGTCATAAATGGCTAACTCCAGGTGAGGCAGAAACATCCTGGCAGAAGGGTGTGAAAAACAAAAGCAGGACCAGGAAGTAGCAAGAGCTCTACTCACCAGGGACAAAATATATACTCCAAAGGTACATTCCCACTGATCTACCACCTCCACCCACATCCTATCTCCCTACAGTTAGCACACAGTTAATCCATTCAAGCAAATTAATTCACTGATTAGCTTAAGGCTCTTATAATTCAATCATTTCACCTGTGAACTTTCTTGCATTATCTCACACATAAGCTTTTAGGGGACACCTCATATCTAAACTATTGCAGACAATTTATGGATTTAGGGCTTACCAGTGTCCTTCAAGGATTTGTCCTGGGGCTGCAGAAGCTGGCTCCCTCCCTCCCTTGGTTATTAAAATTTCTTAATACAAAAAGTTGAAGAATCACCCTCAAGCCTGTCAAGTATAATATGGATTATTGTATTTGGTCTTCCATTTCCTGTGACCAGTCCTACCTCACCAATCCTACCATCAAGTTAATATTTTATTGTCAGGTCATTTCTTTTTTACTAATCATATCTGCCTCTTTTATAATGCCTCCTCTTCTTTCTCCCTAAATCCCACCCAATTTATTTCCCAATTCAATACCTATTTGTTCCATTAACATTTCTCTATCAAATTCACCCATTCCTTGATTCAGCAGATACTGACCGATCATTAATTTTATCATTAATTTTATTTTGTACCCACACTATGGGTACAAAGAGAACAAAAGGAAAAGTACAGTTATTGGCCTAAAACTCAAATCAACAACTCACCCAAACAGAAACATCACCTTAAAGACAAGCTAAGATCAAAGTCAGCCAGAAGTCTATGTCTGTTTTTGCATTTCAATGCTCTTTCAATTGTAATACATTGCCTAATCTACTTCTCATTGAATTCTTCTAGCTTTATGTTCTGTAGTACAGAATATTACATGGATACACACTCCAATATGTGCATAAACATTAAATATTCCCATTTACTTTTCTATATGTTCATGGGCATATATATCATTGCTTTGTAGGTTTGCATTTCATGTTTATCATTCATCTAAGTATACTCTATATTATTCCTAGAGTATAAGAAGCCAATGCATATTTTTTATCTTTTGAGAATTAAGAACACCTGAATCCACAATCCTTAACTATCAGAACTTAGAACCAAGGACACCTGTGTCAACATGCCTTTTCTATTTGTTCCAAGGCATTCTAGCCTGCAAAAACAAAACAAAACTTCACTGTTTGTTTCAGGAAATTCCTAAATACCAATGCCTCCAGGTAAATAATTTGTGCGTCTAGGCAAACAGCCTCTTTCTCAAGAGTATGAATTGTTCACCTGGGCAAATAGCTGGCTTGCCAAGCAGGAGTTTATCAAGTTCTGTTTTCAGATATCTATTCATTCATATCTATTCATGAATAGATTACCTATGATGGTTCCCTATATTAAACTATTTTGCTCTGACCTTTGCCCAATGCAAGTCAGTCTCTGCCATGAAAGACTCACCTTAAACCATGTGAGCTCAGATCCCAATATATGATAAATTTCTTTCCAATATTCTCCTACAATACAGATTCTGGTGGGGTTTTTTTGTTTGTTTTTTGACGTTGTTGTTTAAATGCTATCTTTTCGTAGGTTTGAATCTTGGGCTTGAATCTGGACAGTTGCCCTCCTTGAGCAGCTGATTAAGTTCATACACTAAGCACTTCTTTACTGGGTGCTCCTGCTTCTGGTCCCTATCCATCTACCCGAATTTTTCCATGGCTTAGTACCAGACAAGTAAAGACAGTCAGTCGCGATGTGCTCCAGCCAGGGAATTATTCAAGTTAGTCCATAGTAAGCCCATGAAATCCAGCTGACTCCATGGCTCTTACCATACTCAAATAAAGTTCTAGCTTGATACTGGTCCCACCCAGGAGACCTCTCTTATACAGCTATAATTAACAAAAAGTTCTTTTTTTTCCTTGAGTGTCATTTCAATATATCCTGCCATCAAATGAAATTTAAGATTATATAAAATACCCCCAAGATACTACTAAAGATACTGTCAAGAAGGTACTGTCTCTTGCTACAATAGTATAATAAATTTAGCTTTGCTGATCAACAGCCTATTCTAATGCCCTTTTTAGAAGTTCATAGCCAAATACTCCTGTCTCCTAGATTAGATTACACAAGAATGGAGACTTTGCTAATTGGCGAATGGTAGATAGAATGTTCTTTCAATTTATTTAATTCTTCTAAACTACAGATGCAATTGTTTCCCCTACAGAATAGGTATAGTCCTGAATATCTTGTCACTTACCAATGACTTACCATGGTATATTGGCTATTCATTACAAATCTAGTTCCTTATAAAATATTGGGTTTAAAAAAAAAAAAAAAAAACAAGACACCATTAAAATGTTTTACAATTTTAGAAATTTATTAACAAGACCACCAAAACATCAAGAAAACATCCATCCCCTAAATCTGTAGGCGAATAGAAGGGAAAAGGTTTCACTTAGCACTTGAACCAGACTCTGTGGGAGACAATTTCATGTGCTTTACTGATGTAATCCTGTCTACAGGCCAGGAAACAAGCCTGACCCCTGATTCAACAGATGAAGAAAAGGACTCTCAGGAAGGAGTTTGTGGCTTCTTATTTGCATTAGCAGGTTTTACCATTTCTTATTAACATTCAGACCATTTTCTTCTACTGAATGCCTGCTCTACATCAGCACTTCACACAACAGTGTAAGATAGATATTATTATCTCCCATTGGCAGTTGAGGAAATAACATTCCAGGTAGGTAAAGTGGGAGGAGGGTGGTCATAGGAGCAACCTAATGGATTCTAAAGCTGCTCCTTGGTCTGCACCTCCTGCCAGACTCAGAGTAACACTTAAAAGGAAGTTTTCAACTTCCTCCTGCCTGGATGGTGTTAGCAAAACATAGCCCATCCTGTGACTCTTGTCAGTCCAAGCACTCAAGTGACTCTGCTACCCCACCAGTTGTTTTGCAAGTGTAACTTAAAAGTTCTTCTTGTTTTGTCTCCAACTCTTCTTTTTCTCTCCTGCTTTTTAATTTTTTTTTTTTTTTTTTTAATCAGGTGATTTACATTGTAATTCAACAACTCTATGAGGAATGTGTTACACTTATTTAACAGATTTTAAAACCCGGGCTTTCAGAGGTTAAATGACTTACTCAGTGTCAAACAGTATGCAAGAGATCAATTCCTTAATTTGAAACATGTATAATCTACCAAAGATTCTTATTACACGCTTGGTGAACTAAATTTTGTTACAGGTAAACGTTAGTCTTATTTTAGGAATGGGGGAAAAAGACCCAGGGAAGTTAAGCAACTTCTTAAAGTTCACACAATGAGTATTACAAACAAGTCAAGCATTGGAATTTATATTTGAATCCTGAGCATCATTTACTCAAAGTGTGACCTTGATTAAATCATTTTATTATTTGGTGGATAGCTAACAGGTGGATAGCTAACCACCTTTGCCACATTAACACTTTTATGTTGGTTTTGTTTAATAAAAGTCCCTGCTTTGTTCTCTTCTGATTTTAAAACGTGAATCTGTTGTTTCCCTTTCTTGAGATATAACTTCAAAACCTGGTTCTGCTTGTGTTTCATTTTCCCCATGGACCAAATAGGAAAAAAATGATGATGCACTAACTGAAAGAAATGATCATGCACACAGAAATGATCTTATATTTTCAAAGCTTAGCATATTTTGAAATAACACATCCTGCTTACTAGGAGAGCAGCAACAATTAAGAGAGCAAAAACAATACAAACAGAAAGCAAGCAACATCAGTTGCTTGGATGCCTTTAGTCATTGACCATCTTAAACTCACCTTCATCTGTGATCATAATATACGAAGAACATTGAATTGGCGGTACCATCAGTAATTGAAATTCACCCATGTGTGATGATAATGCTTTCAGAAGATTCGGGAGTTCTTGTACAAACATTGAATATGTCCCCATTAAAATGTGACTAATACTTACAAAGGAATGAGGTCATTTTTCAATACTGAGCAAGAAATGCTGTTCAGTCAAAGGGGCACATTTCCACATTCAGGGAACAATAAATACAAAAACACAAATCAATAAAACACACTGACATCCTCACATTAAAAAAATGATAATATTTTCAGAAACTTTTCTATGAGAGTAATTTCTCATTTTGAAAGCATTGGTGATAAGTGACCCCTGTCCCTTTTATCATCACCCCATGATGCAAATTTTAGAGTTCTAGTCAACTGGATTCGAGGCTGAAGCTGGGGATCATTTAATACATTTTAATTGAACTTTACAGAACAATTGAGACTATAGTGAACTGTTCCTTCTTTAAACCCACAGTTTTATTATTGTCTGAATAATTTATTTGGCCATCAACTACGCATTGGGACATTTAGTGAATCATTATCTTGACTTTTTAAAAAAGATATTATTCTTCTCTCATCTACCAACATAGTTTTTTTATATCCTTGAAGGTAACTTTAATACATTGAAACAAAATGTTTTTTTTTTTTTTGTTTTTTTTTTTTTTTTTTTTTTTTAAAGACTTTTTTCTTTTAAAAAAATACAGCTTAGGGGCTGGGGATAAGCACTTTTGCGCGGCCCAGGTTCGAAGAGCACCACATACAAATAAACGCATTGTTTTTAAATATTTTAAAAAATACAGCTTAAACTTAGTATGATTTATAAATCTAGTTATTTTGGAAATGGCATTTTAGAGAACTTTGGTTAAATAATTTTCTTTAGTCATTTTAAATTAAACTTATAAGTATAATCAACCTTGTTTTTTTGTACTCTCATTGTCTACCTAATAAACTAAAGTTTGCCCCATAATTAAGTAATTCTTATTACCAATTGTACTTATGACTTTATTCCTCTTAGCATGTCAACATTACTTATATTAGTAAAAGTGCCTTATAGTTTTTAACTTAAAATCACTAGTTTAAATAAACTACTCAAGTACATATTTTAGGTTGCTATCAAAATAAATTATCTAATATAAAATTTTTCTTTATTGTTATAGTTTAAGCACTTGAATATATTACCTATTATACCTAAAGTTTAAAGAAAGTATTCATACCAAGTTTTTTTAAAAATTATCTCCACTATTTATGTCTTTAATTATAATGATCTCAAAGTTAAAAGAGCATTTACCCACTAATTCATCACTTCCGGTAATACACAGTGACCTTCTCAACACTTGCAAAGGCCACACACAAACATAATTTTTCTTCAGCCCCAGAAGGAGCAGCTCAGGCCTTTGTGTAGTCACTTTGACCACAAAGACCTCATGCCGTCCTATGTGTTTACCTAAGTTCCTATTTAATCACAGACGTTTGAAATCTCCACTAAGAGTACAATTAACTTATTTTAGTACTTAAATTTCATTGGCATTTCGCTTTCTTAATATATTCTAAGTGTCCTCTCTGCTGGTTTTAAACTGGTAGAATGCTTTGTACCACCATATAATCGATTTATAGTACTTTTTAATTTGACAGAACTCTATATTATTTTCATATTTTCTTTTCTTATCTGGCAAAGATGATTATTACAACTACTGAGAGGAGATCCAAATGGCTTCTGCTTATCTCTCAAGTCCTTTTCACACTCTGGAGTCCAGCTAATGGTAACTGAGGACCTGAGATGACCCCTGTAGGCATACCTCATGTGTTTCTTTCTTTAGTTCCCCAAAACTTGACATGCAGAGGATCCCAAATAAATTTTATTGATTAGACTAATGACTCTATTCTAGCATAAGTTTGGTGGACTACAGTCTGGCTTAAATATTCTCCAGGTGAAATGATAAAAACATAATGGGTCAAAACTAAATTGGATGGAATGACGGATACATGTTTCTTACATCCTTTAGGACCTTTCTGTTTATTTGCTACCTACAGGGACAGTGCTTCTTAGAAGGGGTATAAGTGCTTGCTTATAGGTGGGTCTAGAAACAACCCTTTTATTCCTCCCAGTGGTAGATTTACAGACTTTTAAAAATTAAACTTCTCTTTGTAGATATTTAAAATATTTGCTTAAGGGGAGATTACTTTTATGAAAAAGCTTTTCAGTCTTAATGTTTATTATATAATATTTTCTTTTCTAATCTATAACCAAATGGACCTTATTTGCTTGTTTAATCATGTATTTATAATTACACAACATATTCGATAATTTCTTTGACTTCAAGGTCAAAAATTTTCCTTAACTTTGAAGGTACATTGGCCAAAAATCAATATTCCAAACTATACATTTTTTTTACTGAAGATTTCTGGGCACCCTAGGTTGATTTTACAAATTATTACATGCATCTGAAAAGAATCTTGCCTGCCAAATTATTTTCCCTATGAAGATAGTTAAATGTATTTTATTTTAGTGGTACTTATTTTACCTTAACAAATATAGAAATTTAAGTTCCAAAAGTAAAAACAGAACATCTCCCTCTTCAAATTCTTCTACTTTTCCTGGTCCTAGATGGAAGGAACCCTCTCAGTAATCCATGTGATGACAATTTTTCCTTTGGGGCTATCTGCTACCCAGAATATTAAAATGTCCTCAGAACTTCCAAAATTAAAATATTTCAATCCAAATTTCTGATGTTCTACCCTTCTAAAGATTTGGGTAGGTCAGCAGGACACATAAGCATATCACAATTATCTTTCCCACACTTACAAAATTCAAAAAAATACCATGAAAACTTCAAGAAATATATAGTTTTCCCTAGCACTGGAAACAAATCCAAATTTTTGGCCTCTACCAATTCCTAATGCTTTGCAAGAGATGTTTTCAACTAAATTTATAACTCCATTTACAATCTAAGGTACTGAGTAAACCTGTTCTGGTTCTCCTCATAAATCTAGATCCCCACTAATGCCAGATTGCATCTTCTATAGCCAAAACCACTGTTTGAGGGCCTTGCCACCTTACAAGATTTCAGAACACGTAAGCCAAATGTTTCCACCAATGAAGTTGCTGAGTGGTTTTAACTGTAGAAAGTAAACTTATCCTTATTAATGTAGGATCCTGTGAACTCTAAACAGGACTTATTTTAGCAGTCCTCAATTGTACCTGCAGTTGAAATATAACCACTAAAAGTTTGTCCCATTGGCTAAGTCCTTCTCTTCCCCATTTCTTTCCATTCACTAGTATTTATCTAGCCAAATCTTGGTAAGCCAAATACATCAAAAGTTGTCATCTTTTCCTGTGTGTATGTGTGTGGGGGGGGTGCTTGTGTGTTTAAAGTGATGAGTAGCAGAAACACATGATCTCTAAAATTGAAACCCCATTCTATCTAGATTCCCAGGTTCATTCTAGGGAGTTATGCACAAAAGGAATACTGCTCTGGATGCCAGTGAAATCTCCTAGATAGAGTAATTACACATTCCAGTTTTCTTGGGGGTACCTCCATTCTAGTGAATTAATATGTGCCTGTCTCTTTAGCTCTCAGAAGTTTCTAGGTTTGTGAACACATATTTCATGGTTTTTCTACTATTTGTAGGTTGCATCAGTCCACATTTAAATGGAATGTCAAATTTGCATGAGCAGAGAAACTTACACATCAAAACTTCTTTCTTGGCCGCTCTTTCTCTAAACCACACCCAAATCATCCCAGAGGTAAGCAAAGGTGTGTTCAAGAAAAAGTGCTTCTACTTTGATAGAGTTGAGTTGGGAAATAGAGCAGAAGCTGAGGTCTTCCTAGGATAAAAGAGCAGTGAGCATCGTCTGTGTATAGTAATATCTGACTTATCGTTTGCACAGCATCAAATTAACCCATAAGATTTGTCAAGATAATTGGAAAAAAAGTGAGAGGAATAAACAAATCATTTTTCATCTAAAATTCTTCCTACTCTATGATAACTTTTGTCTTTCCCCTGAGTCAATCATAATATTACTATACATAGAATAAATACATATGCACTAGAAATAAACTAAGGTTGTTCTGCAGGGCTATGTTTATCCTGTAAGATACCTTCCTTGTGGACATCCTGTAGGATACTTTCTTGTGTTCCTTATAACAACAGCCTATATGGCTGAGTTGGCAATAGTGTTCTGCCATTGCCCTTTTTTTTATGCTGTGAACTGCATGCATAATGGGTCAGTGGCTGGTCTTGAACTGAGAACTCAAGAGCCATTCTTCTCTTGACATCAAATGGAATGGCATCCAGTGTTCTGTAAGTTCTGTAAGTGAAAATCCTTATAAATCAAATTAAATTCCAGACAAATTTCTTCAGTAATACCACATCATATGTGCCAACACTCAATTAGGGGGAAAAAATAACCAGCCAATCCCCCCAACATCAAGAAAATTATTTGAATTTTTCTACAATTAGTCTTCAACGTGATTATTTTATTTTACCTTGATTCAGGAAGATAACTTTTGCATTCCCTAAACATTAATTATGGCTGGATTTTCCTCTTCTCTGTGATAGCAAATAGGTAATTAGATGATCAATTCCAGCATCCTGCCACTTATCTCATTGGAGACATTTAAAACAATTAGCTCATCTATTTGTTCCCTTTAAAGAATACCAAGCATGGCTCCCTGTGTCTGTTTGGAGGAATTATCACTAAAAGTGCCAAATGTGGGAAATAAAGTGCAGTGTAGCACATAATGGGGTACAATTCACAGCCAACAAAATGTTAGATCTGAGGGAATCCCCAATGGCTCCAAGCTTCTGTCCAAAATACCCCTCACAGGTGCAAGATTCAGGGAGAATAAAAAGATAACGAAAGATAAAAATAATTTTTCTTTAACAATTTGTCATTGATATTCTTGTTTAGCATTTAAGGCTATAATTTTGTTATATAAAATCTTGGCAAGATAATGAAACATAAAAACACATACTAAAAAAACTAAGAACTTTTATTATTGAAAAAAAAACATGAAGGATATTTTTAAATTATAGAATCTGTCTCCATCTTATCTAGATTCATTCCAAAGATCTACAGATAATCCAGCCAATCAGAATGAAGAAAGTATTGATAATAAAGATAAATATTTGGGCAGTAGGTTTAAATAATTTTGAAATTTTGTTTCTGTTGGTGTATTTTTATACAAACTGGATTGTTTGCAAAAGTTTTTCAGGCATGGAGTTTCATGGGATACAAATAGAGAGCAAGTAGCTTCCATTTTAAAACTGGTTTTATTTGAGCATCCTTTAATTGCTAAGGGACCTATACAGAAATTGTTTTGCTTGAAAAACCTTGTGTTTTCCTGGTGTCATTGATGTAGAAGTTAAAAGCTTCTACTTCTTCTCTCGGGTCAGTACATCAACTGAAAATACCTTTAAAGAGGACAGAGGCACACAGCAATTCATTTTTTAAAGTTGTAGAGAGAATGTGCATGGGGAAAAACATATATGATGTTTGATAGGATTTTTATCAAGGGAGGAAAAAAGATGACTGTGAACCATGTAAGAACTCAGTCAATGTTGGGTTTACCCAACTTAGGGTCTCCATGGTATGATTGAAGTTCTAAAGAAAACCCTCTGCCTCAAATTATTCTTCCCCAGAAGCCAGGACCTTTACCTCTTAGAGTTTTGAATAATTTTGAACTTCAGAAATCCTGTAAAACATATTGAGCTATTAACAACATAACATCCAAACTGTGGGTGATATTGCAGCTCAATTGCTACTGGAAAGAGACAGGTCCTTAGTGTGACAGAGGCTTAGTGTGACAGAGGAAAAGGATTGGAGGGGAAAAATAAAACCCAACAAGGAAAAGGATAGACCTAAGGTGAATCTGGTCTATATCGTCATTTTGCCTTAGGATTCCTCAAGGAAAAGACTGTTGGAACTCTTTAAACTAGATATTTGGTTTGTTTTAGGTTTTCACCATGTATTAGTTTTCCTAATCAATCATAAATAGAAGATGGGGAGTCCCCTATATTTATCATCAGTCCTAATGTATTTTGGCTATGGCAATGGGACAGGCTGAGGTAGGCAGAGCAAATGTTTGAGTTTCTTTCCATGTCTGTCTGTGTGACTCAGAGAAGTCATTTAATACCTCTAATGTTTATTTAATTTCTAAGTGATTATGAGATTTGATAACCATATGCAAAGTACTCAGCCTGCACAAAGTAATCAGCAAGTGGTAATTAATATTCAGGTGTAGCAGAATATTTGCAGTAGCAGTTGCTTGGATGGAGATGCTCTTAGAAACGTACCTTGCCTTCAAACATTTGGAAATAGAACTGTATAATCTGTGATTCCTGCAGGTCAAAGTTAGTGGTCTCATTCTCAAAATCAGAGTTATACTCAAGCAAGTAATAGTTGGACAAATTTCTTGAAATAAAGGTCTATCCAGAGTTTCATGTTACCCAGAATTTTAGCTTAGAGCTATCAATAGAACAGAGGATGGGGGAAAATTGTGGTTTGGAGCAATCATCAGATGAATAGTACAGTTGTAGATGAATGTGCATTCTTCTACTAAAATTAAGATGTTCTTTGTAATTGTTCTTTAGGCTGTCCACTGTGTTGATTGCAATTTTTAGAGTCTAGTAGCCTATTCTCAACTTAAGTGTTAATTCCTATTTCTGTGTTTTATGATTACCTCATTCTTCTATCACTTCATTTCAGAGTTCTCAGTGATAGATCTTACTTGCTTTTATTTCTTCCACTTTTTAAAAACTATGTAATTTGGGGAAATTCTGTGTATTTTTTGTTCTTTTATCAGTACTTGGTCTACTCCTTTCTGGAAAGGAGATCAGTCACTTGTCTGTTAGAAATATTTTCCAGCCAGGACCCTCTTCTGTGATCTGCAAATTTCACTTTCATCTCTACTAACATCCACATTCTTTGGAGGAAAGCTTTTCATTTTTATGATCATGCCCTTCTATTCAATTTATAAATTGATGATTTTTTTTATCATATGTGAGCATGTAATAGAAACAAAATTTCTTCCCAACCACATTACTGGTCTGCTTTCTCTGGCCTTCAGTGAACTGTCCTTGTATAAGCCCCATGATGCCATACATACTTTTAATATCAATAAATATCGTATTAAATACTGCATCTTTCCAAAAACATCTTATTTTCTTCTGTCTTACAATTATTTCCCTACTCTCTTTTCCTTGTTTCATGAGCATTCATACAGTGTTGTTATAAATAGCTAATATTTAAATAAGATTGATATTTAAATAAGATTTAAATAAATTGAGCATGAGAACTAGTATACATTTGGTTGTTTTTATCATCCTGTGGAGCTACTATAGGAATTTGTTTGGTTATTTTAGTTTTCTAGTAACCAAATAATCTTCCAAGTCATAAAGTAGTAGTCTTTAAATTCTTTAGACTCATAGACTACAAGTTTGGAAGACTATCTAAAAAAGTTTCCAGAGCTGGTCTGGTAACCACTAGTTTGCAACCCCATCCTCTAAGAAAGCCCCAAGTTAGTTTCTCATACTGTTTTGTTCTAAGGTAAGTCTGCTTATGCCTTTGAGTCTGGATTAAATGAAGAATTTAGCTACTCTTCAAATTAATTACAGATAATCATCATTGATATTTTACCAACAGCAATGTCAAAGTAGTCATTTGGAGAAAAAAATTCTGATTTTTGGCAGGAAAAGCAGAAGAAGTGAGTTGGATAGAGCTGAGTCATTAATCAGAGTTTGGGACTTGAGACCCACACAGGGCCTTCAACCATGACTAAACACAAAATGTGTCTAAAAGAAGAGTGATTTCCTTAATTACATTTTAGATAAAAGACTCTCCAACCTAACCTCTTCCAACTCATTCCATGTTATCTCACTGAATATCAGATTTGCAAAATGCCTTTAAGAAACAGTCTTCAGAATATCATATCATTATAGCTTCATCTTAAATGGGACACACTCCTTCAAGACAACTTTAATTTGAAATAACTAATTTTAAAATGCACCCTTATTACAGAATCATAACATTAGGAAGAAGATTTCATCTATTTTACTCCATTGTTGTATTTAATAAGAGGATACTGAGTCTCGCAAAGCATAAGTGATTTCTGTCATAAACCTAGTGAATGACAGATTTGTGACCAAAGAAAAAAAAAATCAAGCTTTTTGACAACATGGTCTCAGGAATTAAGATAGAATGACCTGCCTTTCTTTTCATTTTATTTTTTTGCAGGGTGGGTAGAAGAAGTGGGTGGTGCCAGGGATTGAACTCAGGGGCACTTGACGACTGAGTCACATCCCCAGCCTATTTTGTATTTTATTTAGAGACAGGGTCTCACTGAGTTGCTTAGCATCTTGCTTTTGCTGAGGATGCCTTTGAACTCGTGATCCTCCTGCCTTAGCCTCCCAAGCCTCTTGGATTTGCTGAGAGACCCTTTAAACCACTAACTAGTTACTTAGGAGTATTTCCAAAGTTGTAAATTTTTATTCTTCTATTTTTGTTTGTTTGTTTGTTTGGTGGTGCTGGGGATTGAACCCAGGGCCTTATGCATGTGAGGTAAGCACTCTACCGACCAAGCTATATCCCCTGCCCTTATTCTTCTTCTTCACATTTTTACTTTCAATTTAAATTGTCTTCAAATTCTTTTTTTTCCCTGTACATAATTCATATAGATAACTTAGGACTAGGTTCTGACCTCTTGACAGACATCAGTGTTTTTTTCCCCTGTACTGTGGATATTTTTGCCATTGATTTCCAACTAGTGATGGGAACATTCAGCTCAGGAAATGGTCCTATTCTTTTTATTTAGCCAATTGCCACTCCACTCTCCCTTTGCTTATCATCATCATATACATAATGAGACACCACTTACCCTAGTTTCACTGTAATATACTGACACTGGGAACATGCTGGGCTGCTGTTCCCTCATCTCCCATTATAGTTCATCTTTCCAGAAATCTGCTGAAGCACCAGCATTTCCACAGTCATGAAAAAAAAGATAGCCTTAATAAGAGAGAAACTGTTCAACAAGTGCCTGTCCACCAAGTCCCAACTCATAGATTAACATCTTCCACTTCACCAACTTATTTTTAGAATTGTACTTTTTCACTGTGTTATTGGCCACAAGTCTGAGAACAGCAGGGTTAATATAGCACATGGTAGAGTTAGCCCATCTGTTCAGGTTTCCATCCAACCATGTCATTTTATGAGCTCTCACTAGGAGATTTTTGGTTATCCAATTTGTAGTACTCTCTAATATAAACAGCCTGGTATCACTTGAGAAGCTCAGTGAGCCAAGCCAAATGATGTGAAATTGCTAACAGCAAGTACAGTTAAATTAGAAATGCTTAAAAATATATGTATTACATATAATTTTCTCTTCCTTTTACATTTGGGACACAGGTAATACATGTTTATTATAGAAAAAGTTGAAAATAAAAATAAAGAGAAGAAAGATATAAAAATCACCCATAAGTCCACTTCCCAAGAAAAGCATTATTATCATGTTGGTATATATTATCCAAGATTTTATCAATTTGTGTGTAGAAACATACAAAAAGGACTTACAAAAATGCTTTAAATACATTTAAAAATAAGTTTATTTTCACCTCACAATATAAGATAGATATTGTCTACTAATATGTGAATTTCTCCTTAAATATTGAATATGTATGTATTGAATATGTATGTATTATATTTATGTCCAGATGACAATTTTTAAGCTGGAAGTAAGTTGAAATTACTGTGTAGTTGATTAATATGTACAGGTTATTGTCACCTATTTTAGTTTAAAGTTTTCCTAAGAAAATTTAAGTATAAAAACATTTTAACTGGGTGCAGTGACACACACCTGTAATTCCAGCAGTTTGTGAGGCTGAGGCAGGAGGATCATGAGTTCAAAGCCAGCCTCAGCAAAAAGTGAGGCACTAAGCAACTCAGTAAAACCCTATCTCAATACAAAATTTGAGTTCCCCTGAGTTCAATTCCCAGTACCAGAAAAAAAATATATATATACATATATATATGTACATGCATATATATACATATATATACATACATACACACACACACACACACACATATATATATTTTAAACTTAAATAAAAATGGTTTCTTTATAGTGTCTAATGCTGAGGACCAAAGTAGTTTCTATTTTGTGATTTTATCAAAATTTAAAAACAAATGAATGGATTGACATGTGGATTCCTTAGCATCACTGATTAGGCAAGTGATTTTATACCTTTCTTAACTCTAAACGCTCCTTTAGTACACCAAGGGAAGTGCAAGCACACCTACCACAGAAGTAGTGGGCTTCCTCTTTAGCTGTGGGAAGGCTAAGGGATGCCCACGCTGGATAAAGCAGACTGTGTGGGGGAAGTGGAAACAGACAAGTCATGTTGCATTACAAGTACATAAGGCAGGTTCTGTTCTTTAAATTAAGGTTTATTAAAGGTCTCTTTACTTATAGTCACAAGATCTTAACTAAAAGTGGAACCAGACTACAGAACCTTATTTCCCATTTCATTTCCAGCAAACCTTTTATGCCCAGGCCACATAGTCATGAAATTAGTTCTAAAAAAGTATTAAAAGCTTTTTCTTCTGACAAGAAACATTTAATTAGAGCAGCAGAGATATAATGCCTCCAGCAATCCCAGCCCTAATCTCCACAATGTTCCATTTTTGATGGAAAAATTTTGTGCTGATTTCATGGTGACTTCCTGGAAAAAGTTGACAAATTTCATGGTCATTTCGTGGATTGGAAAAAATGCAAACAACAGTGATTTAATTATTATTTTATAATAAAATCTCAGTTTCCAAAAAGCTATCTCTGTGTGTCAAGATTGAGGTGGTCTCATCTGTTAAGTCACTGTAATTTCCATTTCCAGTAAAGTTTCCCAAATGAGTGCTTAGGACTGCTATCATTCACCCTACACAGATAGCACACCCACTTCAAAAGAATTAGAGAGGTGTAAGAGCCTTAATGAGGAGGTAGCTAAGATGGCAGCTGGCTGAGAGCCAAAGAGGAGGCGTTTAATTGTTTTCTCCTGACCTTAATGTAATCAACTAAGAATCTTTCTGTGCCCGTGAACACTGTGTGATGCACCTGTAAGTTGAGCTTGTGACACGTGTATACTTGTTAAGGTGAAGAGTATTTAACCAGGTAGGGCTGGCGAGAGGGGTGGTTGGAGTTGGAGAGAGAATACAGAAGAGAAAGCAGAGAAGAAGCAAGAATAAAGAACCTACTCATTCCCAGTCTGCCTCCAATTTCTTTCCCGCGGTATCGTTGCTGCAGACGGCAACAGCTGCAGGCGGCAACAGAGAGGCATGTCCAGGAACCATTGTGGCAGAGGAAATAGAATGTACTGCCTTCTGCTGCCATGCTAATTGCCATTCTACCATGCCCAATAAAGATTAGAAGAAAAAGAAAGTACAGCGTGTATGGGTTACATATGAGGTGCCTCTCAAAGCTTATGTGTGAGACAATACAAGAACATTCAGAGGTAAAACGAATAGATTGAGTTGTAACCTAATCCATGGATTAACTGATTAATTAATCTGATAGAGATTAACTGGGTGGTGACTGTAGGCAGGTAGGGTATGGCTGGAGGAGATAGGTTATTGGGGACATGACTTTGGGGCTTATGTTTTGTTCCTGGTGAGTGAAGGTCTCTCTCTCTGCTTCCTGGTACCATGTCCTGAGCTGCTTTTCTTTGCCTTGCACTTCAGTCATATTGTTCTGTCTCACCTCAGGCCCAGAGCAATGGATTCCACCATTCATGGGCCGAGAACCTTGAAACCATGAATCCCAAAGAAAATGTTCATTCTCTAAAATTGATCACATTGGATCTTTTGGTCATATCAGCAAAAATGCTGACTAAAACATGGAAATTGGGGTTAGAAATTTCTGAGCCCTGAAACTCGAGTTCAAATTCAACCCACACATTTTAGAGAATCTTGCCATACAGAGTGAAAATAGGACAAAATTGGAGGAAGTCACTACATGTCATATCATACTCTGCCTGTTTTGGAAAATGCAGCATAGTGTTTCAACAAAAAAAATAATAATAATAATAATTAAGGAAAGTGGTTTTTGCCCTAATGTATACCTCATATGGAAGCTCACTCTATTGATAAGTAGTTTTCCCTAGGTCAACAGTATTTGTAGCAACTCTTTCAAGACTGGGAGTCTTGAATGCTAGAACACACGAAGGAAAGTGTGCAAGCCGCACGAATATTCCCTAACCTAGTTTTTCTCTAATGCATTGGCTTGAAACACTGAGCTGAAACAGGTGGTGCTGAAATGAAGGGATAGTCCTCTGATGAGGCAGGACACGCTCTACTCAGTGAGCAGTTTATCAGGGAAGAAATTGAGATTGACCATAGAATACCAGAGTAATAAAAACCAGACAGAAAATTTCATCCCTGGTGTATAAATTTTACCAAGAATTGAGACAAACTTGTAAAGAGGCTCTGTCCCTTGTTTAAACTTTGCATTGCTTAGTTTTCTGCTCTTAAAACTCAGTCTACTGAGTTTGTTCTTTTTGTAATTACTTGACGTCTAACATCAGGTTGTTATTAGTGATCTTTCTTCCTTTTTCTTGTAGGCATTATTACTATAAATTTCCCTCTTATGTCTGTTATTGCTATATCCCATAAGTTTTGGTATACTGTGTTCCTCTTTTCATTTAACTCAAGGTATTTATTTTTTATTTTTTAAATTTCTTCTGTGACCCATTTGTTAAGAGCAGGTTTTTAAATTTTCACATATTTATGTATTTTCCAAGATTTCTCCTTTTTCAATTTGTAGTTTCATGCTGTTGTAATCTAAATAAATACTTGACATAAATCAAATCCTCTTAAATTTGTTAAAATTTGCTTTAGAGACTACCATAGATCTATCTTGGCAAGCATTCTAGGTGTATTTGAGCAGAATGTGTATTCTGTTGCTATGGGATGGAATGTTCTGTTAGGTTCACTTAGTCCAATGTTTCTTATTAATTTTTCTGTCCGGATAATCAGTCCATGCTTAAAGTAAGGAGGGAAGTTCCCAATTACCATACTACAGTCTATTTCTCCTTTCAGAATACTTAATAATTCCTTTATGTATTTACATTTTCTGAACTTTGGTGGATAGATAGATAGAGATAACTATGACATATTTTGGTATATTTACCCCTTTATCATTATGTAGTAATCTTTACCTCATTTTATAGCTTTTGATTTGCAGTATTTTGTCTAATAAAAATATAGCTGCCCTTGCTTTCTTTCGATTTCCATCTGAATGGGATATCTTTTACAATACATTAATTTTCAGTCTATATGTGTCCCTGTTAGTAAAGTTGATGCAAGGAACTAGAAAAAGCAAAACAATCCAAGCCCAAATTAGCAGAAGGAAGGAAATAACAAAGATCAGAGAAGAAATAAATGAAATAGAGACTAGAAAAATAATACAAATGTCAATGAAACATGTATGATTGCACCAATGGTGTGACTCTATTTTGGGTACAACCAAAGAAGTAAAAAATTGTGCTCCATTTGTGTACAATGAATTGAAGAGCATTCTGTCATGTATAACTGATTAAAACAAATAAATAAATTAAAAATAAATAAATTTTAAAAGTCAATGAAACTAAAAGTTGTTTTAGTTTTTTTTTTTTTTTTTTTTTTAATGATAAAATCAAAAACCTAGGGCTGAAGGTGTAGCTCATTGGCAGAATAGTAGAGAGCTTGCCTGATTTTCCTGAATTCAGTACCCAGCACCTCAAGAAAGATATGGTAAAATCAACAACACCTTAGCAAGACTAAGAAGAAAAAGAACAACTGAGAAATAAAAGAGGACATATTATCACTGATAACAGTGAAATATAAAGGACTATAAGAGGCTGGTATGAAAAATTCTCTTCCAATAAAGGCTAACTTTGACATTCTTAGACACATACAACAAAGACTGAATAATGAAAAAACAGAAAATTTAAACAACCAATCATGACTAAGGATTGAATCAAGATAAAAGCCTTTTTATCACAAGGAAATGATAAGTGTTTAAGGTAATGGAAATGGTAATTGCCCTAATTTGGTCATTGCACAATGAGTGCATGTACCAAAACATTATGTTGTACTCCTTAAATGTATACAACTATTATGTGAAATCAAAAATAAAATAAAGCCCATAGATAAGATCATAAAAGTGTCCATGCATTTTTCAGAGCAGTCATCAATGGCAAAAACTATAGGAAAGAACAAACGAAAGAAAGAAAGAAAGAAAAAGTTTTTCCTCAAAGAGCCCAGACCCAGACAGTTTCACGGCAAAATTCTGCCAAACATTTAAAGAACAAATACTAATTCTTCTCATTCTTCCAAAAGTTGAAGTACAGGGACTATTTCCAAACTCATTTTATGAAGCCAGCATTATCCTGATATCAAAACCAGACAAGAACAACAAAGAAAGTAAAATAGATCAATACAGGTCAATATCTGTGATGAATACAGATACAAAATTCCTCAATGAAGTATTAACAAACTGAATGCAAGATCACATTAAAAAACTCATTTATCATGATTAAGTGTGATTAATCCCTGGGTGTTTCATCATATGAAAATCAATAAATGTCATATACCACATTAATAAAATAAAGGATAAAAATATGATCATCTGAATAGATGCAGAAAAAACACTTGACAAAATTCATAATTTTTTTGTGATAAAAACTCTCAACAGATTATGTATGTTTTCAGTAAATTATGGAAAGTACAGTAACTACAATATATGGACTTGAGAAAAATAAATTCACATGAATAAGAATAAAATTAGACCATTGTCTGAGACCATATACAAAGCAACTCAAAATGCGTTAGGGACTTAACTATAAAACTACTTAATGAAAACATTAAGGGAAAAAGTTCCATGACATAAGTCTGGAGGACAGTCTGAATCTACATATAGATCAAAAACCTTTGCCACATACCAGAAGAACCATGTGAATTATTACTATTGAGTAGTTTCTGACACACAACTTCACTGAACATAACCTTAAAAAAAAGGTATACCTAGATATTCCCTAGAAGTTTGATAATCTGAAGATAAAAATTCTTATATGCATCAATTTAAAAATTTGCTTATAAAGGAAGAAATCAGTATACCCTCAGAATTTCCCTTACATCTTTCATTACATAACAGAAAACAAATAGAGAAATATAAAAAAAAAGTTATTGGGAAAAAGCACCTTAACAAGTATTTGTACCAATATATTGAAGTTCACACATAAAACAATAAGTACACATTAATAGATATTTAAATATCCTTCAAATGTAGTTAACAAAGATCATCTGGGCATTTGAAGAAGTCAACCAGGAAACTGAATAAAAGGATCAAATACAAACATTAGTGAAGGAAAAAAGGTACAAAATGAATAATAAATTCATAAAAACTTTAAATTCATAGGTAAATGTGAGTAATTATATTATGTAAGAATACAAAAAAGGGTGCCCATGTCAGAATTTTTTTTAGTAAAAGTATGTATAATGTATATGTTAATGAACTACAACACAATGTCTGACTCCATTGGCAAAACAGGAAATATGAAAAGGGAAAGAAAAGAGGATGCACAATTTACTAGTGCCTTTTTGAAGAATATTCAAGAATTTCAGTATTTTTCTTGTTTTGGATTGTTAGATGTGTGTGTGTGTGTGTGTGTGTGTGTGTATAAAGGCATTTGTTACAAAATGATACTTTAAATAAATCAGCATTGGAATTTCAAGCAGACTACATACTGTTCAAATTGCAAGGATATTTTTTTAAAATGACAATCCATATAAAAAATGACAAAAAGCTTATATATAACAAAAACACCAGACAAGCAAAAGAGCTGCAAGTGTGTCTGTTTGGGCACAAGTGTAAATGGCATATGGTCATCTCCCCAAAACAAAAGCATTTCACAAAAAAACACTGATTTAGGAGGATGAGTGAAAGACACTCTTTTCTAAAGTGTCTCAGAAAGGTTACAATAAAAAAATGAGCAAAGATATGCCAACAGAAAAAGAAAATATGAGTATAATGGTGACATTAAAATACAGAAAATCCAATCTGAAATGTATTCTGAGGGAAAAAAAAAAAAAAAAGTTGTCATATTGATACCATACCAATGATACAGCATCAAAATACTAAAGGAAAAGCTGCTAAGGATATAATTTGAAATTGATTGTAAGACAAGTAATGGAAGATTTTAAAACATTGTGGTGTTGTCACATGGCAAAAGAACAAAATTTCTTTAATGCAGGTGCAAGATGCAGGGAACCTGTATATTCAACATGATTATGCCAAAGTGGATAACATATCAGTAAACCTCAGGGAGTTGGTCCATCTCCAGTCATAATGCCCCAGGCAAGTCTCTTGTATACCTCCTAACATGCTCATTGTAGCACTGTTTCTAATGATAACAGCCTAAATGTCCATCATAAGAAGAATGGATGTGTGAAATATTGAATATTCATAGGAAGGGCACTTTTATCAGATAAAATAAATGAATTCATGCTACATACATCAGACAGAATAGATCTTAAAAGCATAATAAATAAATGATAAAAAGGAAAAATTGCATATGATGTATAATTCTGAATTATGATAACTTTAAAATTAAAATATAATAATACATATTGCTTATGGATATATATATATATATGAATATTTAAATATAGGAATCAATGGACAAGAAGCATACATACAAAACTCTTTCGATGATTTTCACCTTGAAGAAAGAAAAATGGATTGCCAATTTGATTAGTCACCAAAGATCTTCTGGTCATTCTAGGAGACTTTTTATATTGTTCTATTTGTTTAAAAATGTGGCATAACAGTTCAAAGTTAGTGATCTGTTACTGTAACAATGATTTACAGTAAAATCTGTACTCAAGAAAACATTTTAAGTGCTTTCATAACAAACAAGAAAGAGGAACCGAAACTAGTTCTAGATTCAGCTTGGAATACCTCTTCTACCAGTTTAATTCTTTAGCAGAGGAAAGGTTTTAAAAGCAAACAGTTAAAAAACAACAAACAAACTGCACTTCTCTAGTTAAATTATTTCAGCTCTCATCCCAGTCACAGATTTTTCTGAAAATTTTTTAGATCAAGACAGAGGCTCTATTTGATGACTCTTCTGATCCTAACTCCAGTATACTGGTATTTAATGAGGAGAGACCCCATATTGGATAGGAATGAACCATATTACAGTCTGCATTTGATCCCATTCCAGTGAAAATCTGAAAGAGGACCATAATAAGAGAGAAAAGTAGAGGGAGGGAGAGAGAAAGGTGGGAGAGGGAGAGAGAGAAAGAGATAAGACAAATAGATATAATAGAGATGACAAACAGATGACATGGAAAATATCTTAGAAGTGATATTCATCTTTATTTTTCTTTGCTTAACAAGCTATTTAGATAGTTTTTACTTATACAGAAAATAAAAAAACAAAACAGTCAGATATTTTTCATTTATTGTTGATTTCCTTCCTTAATCTCTAACAATATCCTCCTATGAGCTAGAATATTTTACTCTCTTATTAAACAACTCCTTAAAAAAAAAAAAAAAAGGCTAAACCTCCATAAATCAAAACTTTGTCCAATGACAGTAAGTCTCAAGAAATATCCTAGGAGAGAACCTAGTATTATTTTAGTAAGTCCACTGTGGACAGATTTCTTTCCTCTAAAGGGAAAGATTCTTATTTCTTCAGCTGAGTAAGATTTCTGAGCCCTATTCTAGGGTGTTTGCTGGGGGAGCAGAATGGCCTGCACTATCTAAATTCATTTTTTCCATTATTTTGTTATCTGTTCTCTCAAAGCACTGACTCCGTATAAATTAAATGGTTTCAATTTTGTTTTGCTTAAACACGTTATGGAGGTGTCTATATATTTATTTTGAAATTAGCTAAATTAAGATTGAATTTTGGTTAAACATGGAAGATTGAACATTGGTGTTTATCGGTTTATAAAGGAAACCACTTTCAATTCCAGTAACATACTGAGAATAAATAAACAAGCCTAAAGGTGCAAGTACAAAAACAATGGGAATCCAAGTGACAGCAGATAGAGACTACAATATTGGAAAGCAGATATAACAGTGGGTAACTCACTCAGTAGGAAGTGGAAAGCGGAAACCTAAGGACAGGGTCTGGTGAGCTAACCAGGAGCCATATGAGAAAACAGCAAATTTATTCATGTCATAGAGGGATTTGGCAAAGAACTGAACATAGGAAAACCATTTGAAAGCTTAAGCAAGGAGCAGTTACAATTTCAAACCTCTGTCCCTTGCAACACAGGGCCTTCCCACTTATTGTCACAGAAGGCAGTGAGGGGGGCTGTGTTTTCCCTAGCTGTTTGCCAGGCTGAGGAAGCACACAAAGAGATCTACAAGCCTCACCCATGTCCCGTCCAATAAGCTTTTTGGTTGCTTCAGTCAACTACAAGAATGGATAAGTGACAATCCAACCATTTAAGGATATCTCCTATCTTGAAAGAGACAAAAACAAACAAAATACAAAAGGAGGTCATAGAAAACAGAGAATGCCGAAACAAGAAGAAAACCTATAATTATCAACTATAATATGTTTACATCATATGGCACTTAATATTTAATAGCCTCAAAGTGATGATAGAGAAATATTAAATAAAAGAAACGTAATTTTTTCAAAAAGGAAAACATGATAGAAAAATGAGAAATAGTAATTCAGGCATTGACAGGAAAAGAAAAAATCTCACACACACAAAAAATAGAAAATTAAAACTGAGAGATGAAAAACAAGAATAAAAAAAAACTTACAATCCAAGAGATTCAGCAACAAAATAATAATATTTATGAGAAGTGAAAACAGAAAATATATTGAAGAAAAAATTTTAAGTTAAAATGTGTTTTCTATAGTTAAAAGTCTCCAAATTGAAAAGGCCCATAGAATATTCAGAAAAAAATAAATTTAAAAAAAATCTTCATCATTGTGCAATGTGAAAACTCCTGAGCATATCAGTAGGTACTGAAAAGGATATGAATCTTATAGTATCATAAGACTACACAAGAATAAAAAAAGTACATGAGAGAACAATGGAGCAATGAATTAAGTGTTCTGAGTAAAAATTTCATTCATCCTAAAATTTATATGAAAAATCAAATTATCATTCAAGTATGATGATATAATAAAATTATTTTCAGGTAAGCAAATTCCACAAAATTTTGCTTCCTATGCATCCATTCTTGGGAATCCACTGAAGAATGTGCTCCAACAAATTAAAGGAGTTAACCAAGAATGAAATTTAGAAAGGGAATCAGCATGATGGAATTCTTTACACGCAAAGTACATAAAGAATGGCAGCAGCCGGGCGTGGTGGCGCACGCCTGTAATCCCAGCACTTTGGGAGGCTGAGGCAGGAGGATCGCGAGTTCAAAGCCAGCCTCAGCAATGGCGAGGCACTTAGCAACTCAGTGAGACCCTGTCTCTAAATAAAATACAAAAAAGGGCTGGGGATGTGACCCAGAGAACGAGTGCCCCTGAGTTCAATCCCTGGTACCACAAAAAAAAAAAAAAAAAAAAAAAAAAAAAGAATGGCAGCAAGTAGAGCTCCCAAGTGGAGGTCTGAGCATATGAAGAAATAAGCATAGGTTGAAGCAAATGTTAGGTAGTTCAAAAAGGGTTTGTTTCTCCAAGGTATTAAAATTAGCAGGCATGTTGCCATAGAAAGTTATAATACCGACATACTTATAATATATATCTATACACCCAATGACTATGAATGAAATGCCAATGAAAATTCAAACTAAAATAGTTACAAAATCAAGTCACTATTAAATGAAAAAAACATATGAAAAAGAAAGTATGATCACTATAATATGATGCTTGGCTCAACTATAAACAATATTTACCTATCCACAATAAAATACATGTGGAATATGGACTTAACCAAAAATACATAATTATATGAGAGAGTACAATAATGAAATTAAAAGATTTGTGTGTAGGAGATAAAACATTTGATAAAACCTTATTTTCCAAAGTAAGAAGTAAATAAATAATGTGTAAAATAGAACAATTAAGAAATAGGACTACAAACTTAAAAACAAAAATATATACTTAAATATAAGAAGAAAACTGATGAGTTGAAAATAATTATGCCTGAGGTGACAGACTGTAAGGTGAGGAGGTTATTAAATAGGCAAATGATTATTGCTATAAGATATGCCTATGTTCATGTATTACCATAGTAAAAAATATTAAATTAAAAGTTAAGGGGGACATGAATTTTTTAAGTATAATCATGAGGGTTTTTTTTCCTTTCCCCAGTAGTTTCCAGATAGGTGGTGAAAGAGTCCTGATAATAAAAATTGAGCTACCAGAGAAAGGAGATCATTTAAATGAACTCACTTCATTTCCTTAATTAGGTCTGATCCAGAGGTAGCAAATATATACCCATGGAGTCAACTAGCAAATATACCAAAACAAATGGGCAGGAGCCAACCATTCTTTCCTCTTCTCCCTCTTCTACTCTTCCCTTTCTTATATAGTTCATCTTAAGACAACCTTTATTGTATATTGACTCTCAGTGCTTATTCCTTGTGACACCTCTCTATTCTTTCTTAATCTCCTTGTCTTCCACTATTTGATTCAAAATATAATCATTTCCCTCTATTTTCTATCTCAAAAGTACCTCGCTAGGGCTAGGTTTGTAACTCAGTGGTAAAGCACTTGTCTCGCATGTGTGAGGCACTGGGTTGGATCCTCAGCACTACATAAAAATAAATAAAGACATTGTATGTCCATCTACAACTAAAAAAGTACTTTAAAAATATTTTTAAAAGGACCTCTCTAGTTTAAGACATCTTATCTTTTTATATCCCTTTACTTAAGCTGCCTTCATCTCTTTAACTGTTCATAGTCACATTCCTGAGTTGTACTTTGTCTCCTAAGAAAGGACAATATTGCAATCTGGCTAGAATTCACTATTTTGAGCAAAGATCTTGTCCTCACCACTATACACACACATACATACATATATATATATATATATATATATATATATATATATATGTATAAATAAATGTGTATATATAAATATATATATATGTGTATGTATGTGTGTATAAAATTTCTACTTCAAACAATAAAAAACAATGCTTAAAGAGAAGACAAGTTTAGCCAGGTGCAGTGGCGTACGCCTGCAATCCCAGCGGCTCAGGAGGCTGAAGCAGGAGGATCACAAGTTCAAAGCCAGCCTGAGCAAAAGCCAGGTGCTAAGCACTCAGTGAGACCCTGTCTCTAAATAAAATACAACATAGGGCTGGCTGGGAATGTGGTTCAGTGGTCAAGTGCCCTAAGTTCAATCGCTGGTACCAAAAAAAAAAAAAAGAGAGAGAAGAGAAGTTGGATGAGGACCCATTTAATGAGACCTGGTGAGATAACCATGAACAGGCAAGTAGAAAATAGCATAATCAAATGATTATCACCATCTAACTTAGCATTCATATACTTGAGGTGGTATTAACAAAGCAGCATAGTTATTTTTATCTTATGCATAAATGCCTTAAACTTCTATCAATCTATAAAACTAAAAATAGCAAGTAGTATACATTTAGAAATGATGTTCTACTTTTTTTTTTGCTTTTTTTTCTGAGCAAATATTCATTTTTATTAGTTACTAACCCTGCCACATTGTAAAATAATCTAAAAATCACCCTGTCATATTTCTATGAATGTCTTTATTTGAATAGTAACAGACAGATTGACTTAGAAAGGAAAACTTTAACACATAAGATCAATTTACTCAAGTCTTTGAAATGTTCTAGGTGAACTCTGTGTCTTTCCAAAAAGTGCACTCTCTATAGCTGAGTTTTTCAACCTTGTCTGTTCAGTACATTGCAGAATATTTTACTATCCCTGCCCCTTTATCCACTAGACACTAGTAATACTTCCCAGCTGTTACCACTGAAAATATGTCTAAAATTGCTAGATGTCCCATGAGAGCCAAAATCACTCCTGGCCGGGACTCGATGACCTACAGAAACAGATTGGTCTCAAAACTTTCAATTAATTCATATCCCTCTGCTTGTGTTTTCCTTCAAAAGCACAAAAGCATTATGAAATCTTGCATTCATTTATTTCACATATACTTAATGAGCATCTATTATGTTGTAGACCTTTTTGATAATGAACAAACAAATAAAGTAACTTGAATGATAATGCAAATGTGTAAGTATAAACTATAGTAGGTGATGTGATGTAGAAAAAATGAAATGGTGCTTTGAAAGAACAAAAGCAAAGCCTCAGATATAACCTGGGACCAAGGAAACTTTAAATGACATTTGAGATAATAGCTAAAGGATGTGAGGAATAAACTATAACACATAAAGGGAAGAAAGAATGGTGTAGCAGAAAAAAGAAATTGCAGGGACAAAATATCCTGAGATAGAAGTAAATATGGAAGCATTTTGAGGGAATCTAAAGTTCTGTGCAACAGAAATGCAGAAAGGATCAGGATGAAGCTTCAGAAGTAAACTAGCACCAAATCCCATGTAGACATACAGGCATTATTAAAGATTGCTTATTTTAATAGCAATGAGATTCTGTTGAAGAATTTAGTTAAACAGATGGTTGACACAATCCAGTGTACATTTTTAAAGTATCACTCTCTCTTCAGGATTGAAAACAGATTTTGAGAGGGTAAAAGTGCATTCAGAATGAGTTATGAGACCCACCACAGTGGTTCAGGTGAGAAGAAAGCAGTAGCTTAAATGCATGCTACAGAGAGGATGGAGAAAGAGATTCAAAATATGTTTAGGCAGTAAAACTGACAAAACTGTTAATAAGGACACCTAATTCTCTATGCTGCTGAGCTATGTACATTTGTTTCCAATGGGATGTACTCAATGAAGCAAGCCCAGTATTCTGTTATCCCAGAATAACTATGTCTAAGGGGAGACCCTACTTTGGCTCAGAACTGTTGAGAGTGCCATCAATACTTTTTTATGATTTTATAGGAAGTTGCAACAATGAAAATTATGATGATAATTAAATTTGTGTTGATTAGTTATCATTTTTCATACATTCAGAATGATTACTGGCCAGATGTTTCTATAACATATGATCTAGTGAGTGAAACTCTTCACAGGACCTAAAAAATGTTACGAGGGACACAAATGATGTATACAAAACCAAAGAAACACACAAAGAACACACTTGCTGGCAGGCAATTGAACCTGTATCAAAAACTTAAAATTTTCATGTCTTTGACCAATTAAACTGCCTTCAAGGTACTTATTTAAAGAAGTGGGCATGTTGGCAAAGAAATGTCAGCAGGTACACTCTTCAGAAAAATGACAATAGCACAGTTATGGAAACAGTCTGGGTAAGTAAGTGGTGGTTCTAGGCCACAGCAATGATCCTCAGGCCCTGGAAAACTAAGCCCTTTCTCCCTTGAGCAAGGGGAAAATAGTATCCACTCTGTGTAATATTGTCTATCCTCAGAGCTTCGTTTTTAATCTCAGTGGTTTAAAGATGCTACTGGAAGTGATTTAACTAAAACTTTTAATCCACAAATATGGCAAAATTAGATATGAGAGTAATTTCTAAAGTCTCAAACAACATTCCAATTTTTCTTTTCCTTCCTTCCTTTCTTTCTTTCTTTCTTTCTTTCTTTCTTTTTCTTGTGTGTGTACGTGTGCATGTATTTTTTGTGAACGAAATCCAACTGGTTTTCCAATTTCTCACTCCATTGGCAATCTTTCCAATCTTGGGCAAAATTTCACAGCCTTTCAAATTTTTACACAGTGGTTGCCAGAAGCATAAAACCATTGTTGTTCAAAAAAGAAAGGAGGAGATATGATTTATCTTCGATTTTCAGCATCCTCATTTCTTAACTCTTTCCTCCTCAGTGGGGGCCAAAGCATCATGATCTCTCTTTTTACCATATCACCAGAAATCAGAAAAACATCGGAAACACATCACAGCATGTTAATCCTCCCAAGAAGCCTGTATATTTTAACAAGAATTAAAGTAATAAGTTTAAGTGCTTAAAATAAAATTTGGACTATCAATGGACTTATAGTTGGGGGAAAATGCCTACCAATTACAAGTATAACCCATTTTCTTCTAATGAATATTTCAAAGACCCTTATACATCAATTTCTTTTACTCAATGGCCTTGTATAGTTCTTCTGAGATGAAATTTAAAGTTAGTTTTGGGAGAGATTAACATTTTATAGAGTGTCTTGCAATATTCAAAACTGGAGTTATACCAAGTCTGAGTGAAACATCCTCAGGATGGTATAGAAGTACAGTCCTACTCATTTGCTCAGAACTTCTTCTGTTGCTCACATGTACACAAAGCATTCCTAAATTTATTTATTTATCATGTTTTTCACATGAATTAATTAGCTTCACAAATGTTGGAGTATATTAAAATTTCAGATGTATTGGGATATAGGATGTAATTCAGGATAACTTCACCAGTTTTAGGTCAGATGATCAGCAAACCTTAATTCTATAAACAATCTTAATTCCCCTAAATTACACATTCTGGAGATTAGGATAGGAACATCTTTGGGAAAGGAGGACATTGTTCTACCTATCATAGGAGTTAAATTCAAATAAAGAACCTAAAATTCAAATACTTACATTGTGACTAACACATCTCAGATCCATACACATTCCCTGATTGCATAATGGGAGTTAGGTATAACCATAAAAGAAATCTAGTTCCAACCTGGTGAAAGTGAAGGGATTCAGGGGAAATTATACAAACTGTATTGAAGAAAATTCAGACTCTGATCAGATGAGATGCAGATAAGTGTCAACATGAAAGCTCTAAAAATATTTAGAAAATATAAAGGATTGAATAATACAGCACTCAATAGGATGATAAAAAGCTGGAGAAAGGGGGAGATTTATTACAGAAAACAAGAGTGCATTTTAAGTAAGATCTACTTTTGCTTTTGCTCTCAAAAAAATTTAAAATATTAAATAAGAGATGACAGATTAAATAAGTAAGCAAGCTGAGATAAAAGGGAACTTGATGGTAGAATAAAAATATTAGATGGTTGAAAATATAAAATGTTTTAAATAAATTTAAAAATACCACCACAATATTACAAAAGGTACTAACAACAGTACTGAAATTTGTTTCTGATACTTGAAAGAAAAGTCAAGACTTTTCCCACAATAGGAATAGGGAATAGTACCCATTTTATAACCTAATGTAAAGCATAAGCCGCTTCCCAAGAAAGACAGCAGCACTTACAATTTTGCATAGAATTTCAAAGTTCATGGATTCCCCTAAAAAACAATTTAATTTATGGATCTCAGAGGAAGAATCTCTTTTTTAGTGAAAGAAAATGAACTACAGTTCAGGACTGGAATTAAATAGGATCTATAAATAACTCCTTTTAAAAAACAGTAGGAACACCTAGACCTAGAAATATCTACTTAAATCTTTTGAACTTTGCTGTTAAGGAAGTGAATCTTCTAAGTATCCAGGGATCAGGTGGTATAGAAGAGATATTTCCAGAAGAAGAAGTTCAGCCTGGCCACTGATATCTTCTGTGCAATATTGGGAACCTCATGGGAAAATAAGGACCACATTAGATTGACCATCTACCCCAGAAATTCAGATGAACTAGCCTTTCCTTTGCACATTCACACTGTCCCTGGGTATGCTTTGGTTAGGCTTTTCTGGATTTTGGCAAAGTTAGCTAGATAAGCTACCTCCTAAGGTAAGGAAAAACCCCAAGTTATTTAGTTTCCTTTGGACTTCCTGACCCACCCAAGCATGGAGAGGAGCAACTTTACCTCTCCCTTGACTTCCTAAGCTCCTTTTATGATCTACTAACCTTGAAGAAGCAGGCTTACCCTATTTAACTCATTCCTTTTCTTGACTAGCTAAATACCCTTCATATAAAACTCTATCTTCTAATGTTTGGAAGCTGTTAGAGGCTGAATTGTGTCTCTCCAAAATTCACATTGGAATTCCTAATCCCCAGTAACATAAAATATGACCTTAGTAGTAAACAGGGTCTTTACAGAGGTAATCAAGTTAAAATGAGGTCAAGGGTAAGCTGCTATCCAAGATGACTACTGTCATCATAAAACAGAAAATGTTGATACAGAGACATGCATAGAGGGAAGATAACATAAATAGATCTAGGGGAAAAGACAGTCAAGGAGAAAAACCTAGGACAAATTCTATCCTTACAGTCCTCAGATTTAACCAACCCTGCCGACACCTTGACACCCAACTTCAGCTTTCAGAACTGCAAGACAATTGTTTCTGTTTATTTAAGTTAGTCTGTGGTACTTTGTTATGATAGCTGTAACAAAGGAATATAAAAGCTAATGTTATTTATAAAATCTTTTCTCTCTTGATAGTGATTTTTAAGACTACTGACATGATTTGGACACAAACACAAAAAGCCTAATTGGACAGTCAAAGCTAAGCCCAGAACATTTTTGTTATTGAGTGTTCACTGCTTCATTGAAACACTGGATTTCAATGGAAAAACACTTGAAAATATTACAAACATATGAAACACTCACACTACATTTAAGTTTGCACATTAAAGAAGCTGACCTCACACAAAAAATTACCACCAAGATTTCTTCTAATAAAACTTCTTTATTTCAAGGATAAAAAAAGTTTACAAGCTTCTAAGGAAACTAAATATGAATGTGAATATAAAATAATAGCTAACTTTTTTTGTTTTTCTTAATCAGGGATTAAAGCTAGAGGCACTTAAACACTGAGCCACATCTCCAGCATTTTCTATTTTTTTTTATTTTGAAACAGGGTCTTGCTAAGTTGCTTAGGGCATCAGTAAATTGCCAAGGTTGGCTTTGAACTTGGGATTCACCTGCCTCAACCTCCGGAGCTGCTGGGGTTATAGGCATGTGCCATTGTGCCCAGCAATAGTACTAACTTTTTACAGAGAAGAACAATCTGCTGGCCTTAAATATCTCTGCAAAAGTAGAGGCTGAACTACAAAGAAGAAATATTTTTCTAACCATAATTTGAGTACAATGACAAAAAGAAACACCAATAACACTGAAGAAATATATTTTTCTAACTATCATTTGAGTAAAATGACCAAAATAAATCAACGATAAAACATTGATAATTCTAAAAATTTTAAAATTGCATTATAGCCAAAATTAAAAGAATCTTGAAAATAAAAATCTCCCACATCAAAGAGAATGAGGTGTGGCTAAAGCAATGATCAGATAAAAATTCACAATTTAATCATTTGTATATGTAAAAAACAGAGAATAAATGAATTATGCATTCGACCTCTTAAAAAAAGAACCAAAAAAAAAAAAAAGAAAAGAAAAGAAAACCCAAATCCAACCTACTTTAGGCTGAATGTCTCTAACTTGGGGAGATAAATGATGAAAAAATGGGATTGCTATATGGAGTGAGACTTCAGGAAGTAAGATTTCAAAAAGTATTGGATGGAATTTTCCAAAAACATCTTAAAGAAAAAGATACAAGCAGTTGTATGTAAAAAGATGATATACTTGTGCATTATGAATACGTAAATAAATAATCTAAAAAAAAAAAGATACTTGTGAGAGGGGTAAAGTTGAGGGCAGGCCAAGTGAGATGGGGAAATAAAGTCACCAGGAAATAGTGTAAAGTCACTTCCCTTGTGAAAGGAGTTGACCCGTGGGAGATTTTCTTCTGGAACTTGGGAAATTACACATTTATCAATGACTTTAACTCACCTGCCACTCTCTATTTTGCTTTTATTCTGGGATGTTTTCATTATTAAAATATATTTTAATTGGTATGTACTAGTTATACACATTTGTGGGGTACATGTGGTACTTGAGTACGTGTAATCAATGTGTAATGATGAGATCCAGGTAACTGGTATATCTATCACCTCAGATATATATCATTTCTTTGTGTGGTGAACATTCAAAATCCTCTTTAATAGCTATTTTGAAATATTCAATTAACACCTTTTTTTTTTTTTAACTCTTACATCTCTTGATAAACTGTGTGTCTCTGTGTGCCGCAGGGGTCAGGAGAGGGTAAAGTACTCAAGAAAGAGAATACACAGGCTGAATAGCATAATGAAAGGGAAAGCTTGCCTCACCCTGATTCATTCTCACTTGTTCCAGGGGTGAGCAAACATCATTATTTTAAGTGCACTTGGTCCAGAGAAGCAGGCTTAGACCAGTAGTACTACTCAAAGAATAGCAGGGAGAAAACTGAAGACCCTGAGGAGTGATTCTGGGCATATAAAAGAACATATTACCCAGAGTCTTAAATTTCTGATACATTATGTTAGGGGATATAGACACTTTTTTTTTTTTTTCATATTTGCTTGATGCCTAGTAAACTGTAAGTACTCCTAACAAAGGAAGGAAGCATATCTGTCACATTCTGTGCTGTGTGCAGCACAAAATGAAGACTGTAGTAGACATTTAAAATCTTAAATGAAGGTGTTCTAATTGTCTAGAGGTATCCCTGGACATATGCTTCAACATAAGCCAGGAAGAGTGTGTTAGTCACCTTTTCTGTACTCTAAGACACCTGACAAGAACAACTTAGAGGAAGAAAAGTTTATTCTAGGCTCATGGTTTCAGAAGTTTAGTCCATGGTTGGACAGCTCCATTGCTCTGAGCCCAAAATGTGGCAGAACATCATGGCAGAAGGGCATGGCATGGCAGCTGGGAAGCAGAAAGAACACAAAGAGCCAGGATCAAAACATATGACACTCAAGGCATAGCATCAGTGTCTACTTACTCCAGCCATGTTTCACCTACCTACAGTTACTAAATGATTCAAATTATTCATCCATCAAATGCTTTAATCTACTGATTAGGTTCCATATCTCCTAATCTAACAATTTCACCTCCTGCATTAAATAGGAGCTTTAGGGTGACATTTCATAGTCAAGCAATAACAAAGAGTAAGGTTTTTCTTCCCTTTCTGGTTGCTAAATGCAGACTAGTTTTAGGCTATGTAATGTAGGATATAACAACCCCACACCCTGGTCTGTGAAATCTGAACAGAAACCTAAGTGTAAAGCTGGAGATAGCTAATTGAGTTATTGCTCATAATTAATCCTGGGAAATTTGGAAGCAGTCAAGACCAATTCTACTCTCAACATTTTTTGAAGTGAGTGACAGATCCAATGGGAACCTAGTGCAGCCAAGTGGTGGTTGAGGAGTAACTAACTGTCTGAACTGCCTGCTATTCCAGTTCCTGGGGGTAAATCCTAACTGTGTGCAAGTCCTGGGGACCCAGGAATAGAAAAGGAAGGCCTTCGATTTGACAACTGGGCACCAGTAATGGGACTTCTCCTTTAGTGGATTTTGCATAAAAATAAATTACTTCAATCAACTCACATGGGAAAAAGAATAAAGAGTAGCTGTCTTTCAGTTCCTTGGGAGCTCCAACCTAGCCTGGCCCCTGATTTTGGCTGAGACCAGGTACCATTCGTCTTGGTTCCTGTGGTATAGTTCTTATTAACAACTGCACTTCAGTGTTAGTATTGACTCTGTCCCTTTTCACTCTTAAAAAATGCATAAATTTACATGATAAATTATATGGTCATGTTTTATGAGTTGAATTGCTTCCCTTTCCTTCCTAAATAAATTAGAATCCTAATACCTAGCACCTTAGAATATAACAATATTGCCCGCCAACCTCCGCCCCAGAGGAGACAGCAAGGACAGAACTGCCAACTCTGCCTGAGCCCAGGCTGGCCCAGGGCAGTCCCGTTGAACTTCATCTGAGCGCGGTCAGCCCCAGGTCAGTCGCGCTGACCCCCTGCTGGTGAGCAACCAGGATCCAGCCAGCCCCACCAACCTCCAACACCCTGAGGAGGAGACAGCAAGGACAGACCCAACAACTCTGCTTTGAGTTCAGGCAAGCCCAGGGAAGTCCCGGGGACCTATATTAGAGAGCCTCCAGGCCCAGGCTCCAGCCAGTCCCACTGACCTCCTCCCCAGAGCAGGAGACAGCAAGGACAGAACTGCCAACTCTGCCTTTGCCCAGGAGGACCCAGGGCAGTCCCAGTGACCTTCACCCCAGCGTGGTTAACCCCAGATGATATATGTATTTTGAACAGACCAATTTCAAGCGATAAGAAGATGCCATCAGAAGCCTACCAACCGAGAAAAGCCCAGGACCAGATGGATACACAGCCGAGTTCTACAAGACCTTCAAAGAAGAACTGATACCAATACTCTTCCATTTATTTCAGGAAATAAATGGAAGCACTTCCAAACTCATTCTATGAGGCCAATATCACCCTGATCCCCAAACCAGGCAAAGACAATCAAAAAAAGAAAACTTCAGACCCATATCTTTAATGAATATAGATGCAAAAATTCTCAATAAAATTCTGGCAAAATGGATACAAAAACATCTAAAAAATATAATACACCACGATCAAGTGGGGTTCATTCCAGGGATGCAAGGATGGTTCAACATATGGAAATCAATGAATGTCATTCATCACATCAATAGACTCAAAGATAAGAACCATATGATTATCTCAATAGATGCAGAAAAAGCATTTGACAAAATACAGCACCACTTCATGGTCAAAACACTAGAAAAACTAGGGATAACAGGAACATATCTCAACATCCTAAAAGCTATATATGCTAATCCCCAGGCCAACATTATTCTAAATGGAAAAAAATTGAAAGCATTCCCTTTAAAAACTGGAACAAGACAGGGATGCCCTCTTTCACCACTTCTATTCAACATAGTAATTGAAATGCTGGCCAGAGAAATAAGACAGATGGAATAAATTAAAGGGATACAGATAGGTAAAGTATAACTCAAATTATCATTATTTGCTGATGATATGATTTTGTACCTAGAAGACCCAAAAAATTCCACCAGAAAACTTCTAGAACTTATAAATGAATTCAGCACAGTAGCAGGATACAAAATCAACACCCATAAATCTAAGGCATTTCTATTATCAGTGACAAATCCTCTGAAAGGGAAATGAGGAAAACTATCCCTTTTACAATAGCATCAGAAAAAAATAAAATACTTGGGAATCAACTTAACCAAAGATGTGAAATACCTCTATAATGAAAACTACAGAATACTAAAGAAAGAAATTATGGAAGACCTTAGAAGATGGAAAGATCTACACTGTTCTTGGATATGCAGAACTAATATTGTCAAAATGACCATACTACCAAAAGCACTATACAGATTTAATGCAATGCCAATCAAAATCCCAATTAACATTCCTCATAGAAATAGAAAAGCAGTCATGAAATTCATCTGGAAAAATAAGAGACCCAGAATAGCTAAAGCAATCCTTAGCAAGAGAAGTAAAGCAGGTGGCATCACTATACCAGACCTTAAATTATACTACAGAGCAATAGTTACAAAAAACAGCATGGTATTGGCACTAATATAGGCTGGTAGACCAATGGTACAGAACAGAGGACACAGAGACTAACACATATAATTTAAGTTATCTTATATTAGACAAAGGCACCAAAAACTTGCATTGGAGAAAAGATAGCCTCTTCAATAAATGGTGCTGGGAAAATTGGAAATCCATATGGAACAAAATGAAATTAAACCTGTCTCTCTCACCATGCACAAAATTCAACTCAAAGTGGATCAAGGATCTAGGAATTAGACCAGAGATACTACACCTAGAAGAAGAAAAAGTAAGCTCTAGTCTCCAACATGTTGGATTAGGCCCCAAGTTCCTTAATAAGAATCCTGTAGCACAAGAATTAATATCAAGAATCAATAAATGGGATAGATTTAAATTACAAAGCTTCTTCTCAGCAAAAGAAACAATCAGTGACGTGAATAGAGAGCCTACTAATTGGAAACAAATTTTTACCACACACGTCAGATAGAGCACTAATCTATAGAATATATAAAGAACTCAAAAATCTTAACACCAAAAAAACAAATAACCCAATCAATAAATGGGCCAAGGAACTGAACAGACACTTCTCAGAAGATGATATACAATCAGTCAACAAATACATGAAAAAATGTTCAACATCTCTGGCAATTAGAAAAATGCAAATCAAAACCACTCTAAGATTTCATCTCACACCCGTCAGAATGCCAGCTATTAAGAACACAAACAACAATAAATGTTGGTGAGGATGTGGAGAAAAAGGCACACTCATACATTGTTGGTGGGACTGCAAAATGGTGCAGCCAATATGGAAAGCAGTATGGAGATTCCTTGGAAAACTTGGAATGGAACCACCTTATGACCCAGCTATCCCACTCCTTGGTCTTTACCCAAAGGTCTTAAAAACAGCATACTACAGGGACACAGCCACATCAATGTATATAGTAGCATAATTCACAATAAACTGTGGAACCAACCTAGATGCCCTTCAGTTGATGAATGGATAAATGGATAAAGAAAATGTGGCTTTCTTCTTTCTGGATTGTTTAAAACATACAGGTTTCTTACCACAGAAATCTTTCCTATTTTTTAAGTTATTTCATGCAGATAAACCTTATCCTCTCAACAAAATCTCTAATCTGTGGGTTTACTTCTTGTGGTTTCAGTCACCCAAGGTCAACTGTGGTCAAAAATATTGAATGGAAAATTCCAGAAATAAAAAATTCATTCAAACTAATTAATTTTTTAAAATCCCATGCTGTTCTGATTAGTGTGATGAAATCTTGTACTATACCACTCCATCTTACTCCATACTAAATACATGTGAATTATCCCTTTTTTCCAATGTATCCATGCAGTATATGCTACTTGCCCATAGTGCTATCTCAGTTATCAGATCAACTGGCAAGGTATTGCAGTGCTAGTGTTCAAGTAACCTTTATTTTACTTAATAATGGTCCCAGTGCATAAAAGATGTATACTAGCAATACAGATATGCCAAGAGAAGCTTTAAAGTTTTTCCTTTAAGATAAAAGGAAAAAGTTATTGGCTAAGAAAACAGTTGTATACTGATGTTCTGAAGATCTAAAATACAAGATATACATTTAAATAAATTTTACCACAATGTATTACAATTGCTTTATTTTATTACTTATTGTTTTTAAGCTCTTGCTCTGTTTGATTTATAAATTAAACTTTATCCAAAGAATGTATTATAGGGTTTGGTACCACCTGCAGCTTTAGGCCTTCACTGGGGTCTCCTAACTTATCTACCATGTATAAGTGGGGTCTGATGTAGTGACATAATTAAGAACCAGGAGCATGGCTTATATGTCTTCAGGCTTTTGAATCCTTAGAATTAATAGTACTAAATGAGGGGCTGGGATTGTGGCTCAGCGGCAGAGCGCTCGCCTAGCATGTGTGCAGCCCGGGTTCAATCCTCAGCACCACGTAAAAAAAATAAAAAAAACGCATTGTGTACAACTAAAGCAAATAAATAAATATTAAAAAAGAGTACTAAATCAGTAGTTAATGATCATGTATTGCTTAATTTCTATCCTTAGTGTTTTCAATAGTGAATTTTATTCCAACCGATTTTGTTCCTTCGTCTAAGGCAATTTTTCAGCTCATTTTGGATTTTCTCCAACTTCATTGGTTCAAACAGTAAAGGTGAGGCAAATGAAAACATTTTGTGAGAGAATAATGTAAAAGATTTGTTTCATCTTATTACATCTCAACCCCACTTTTCTCTATTTCATTTCTTTTTTTGTAGCCTCATTAATCACAAGGCACCAACAGCGTTCCCTATTTTTTTCATTCTTTCAGCCACAGACTGGATAATTTTAGGTGAGGTTATAGCATTCACACTTCTTGATTCCTTCTAGTGTGCCCTTTCTTTCACCCCTCCTTCTCTTCAGAACTGAGCAGAGAATGAGTGAGTTCTGAGAGTCAAATCCCTGTACTTCGAGTTTTTAAAAATTGCAAGCTGTGTCCTCAGAGGAATGTCTTCTTTTACTATTTTGCTGCAGCATTTTATTACCACGAACCAGCCTGCTTCTTTATCCATAACCAGTTCAATTCAACAAAAATATATTATATGTTTAAATATAAACCACATTCCTGGAGTGTCCTTACTGAAAAAAAATCAGAGTCTAAGAAGATACCCAATACAGAAAACTGTAACACACTAGAAGGAACAATCAACTCTGCTCAAGAAAGGGGTGTGGTGAGGTTCATTTTTAATTTTATGTTTAGCTGACATAAAAAAAGTGAAAATTTATTTTGTTTTTGGGGGGAGTTTTGTTTGTTTTTGTACCAGCAATTAAACCCAGAAGCTCTCAACCACTGAGCCACATCTTCAGCCCTTTTTTTAAAATATTTATTTTGAATCAGGGTCTCGCTAAGTTGGTTACTGCCTTGCTAAGTTGCTGAGGCTGGTTTTAAAGTTACAATCCTCCTGCCTCAGCCTCCTGAATCTCTGGGATTACAGGCATGCACCACTGCACCTGATTCTAAAGCATTATAATTTTACATATTTATGGGGTACCATGTACTGTTTGGATACATGTATACATTTTGATACATGTATACATGTGATATTTAAATCAGGTTAAATATCACACGTGCATTACACTAAACCTTCATCATTTTTTATAGTGAAAACATTCAAAATCTCTTCTAGCTTTTAAAAATATAAAGTACATAATTATTACCTACAGTCACTCAGCAGCACAAACTTCTAGCTACAAGTTGGTACCCATTGATCAGCTACTTCTCATCACACCCTTGGCCCTACTCTTCCCAGCCTTTATAACCACCATTCTTCTCTCAACCTCTGCAAGATCAATTCCTTTAGATTCTAAATATGAGTGAGGTCATATAGCATTGTTTTTCCGTGTCTAATTTCACTTAACATAATAATCTCTGAGTTCATCTATCTTATTAAAAAATCACAGTATATTCACTCCTTAAATGGAGGAACAGTATTCTACTGTGTATATATACCACATTTTCTTCATTGACAGCATTTGTTCTCTTTTTTTTTTTTATAATAGTCATTCTTAATGGAGGTAGGTGATGTCTCAACTTGATTTTAATTTGCATTTCGCTAATGGTTAGAGATGCTACACATTTTTTCATATACCTATTGGCCTTTTGTACGTCTTCTTTTAAGAAATGTCTATTTGAATATATTGCACATTTTCATTGGGTTGCTTTATTTTATTTTTGCTCTTAAATTTTTTGGGGGGTTCTTAAACATTATATATTCTGAATAACAACCTATTATCAAATATACACTGTGCAAATATTTTCTCTCATACTGTAGGTTGTCCCTTTCCTTTGCCAGATGTCTCCTTTGCTCTGCAGAAGCTTTTAAATTTTTATGTAATCATATTTGTCTATTCTTGCTTTTGTTTCCTATATTTTGAGGTGCCTTGTCCAAATATTCTTTGCATATTCCAATGTCCTAAAGTGTTTTCCCTGTTTTCTTCTAGTAGTTTCATAGTTTCAGGTTTTATATTTAAGTCTTCAATTCATGATGAGTTGATTTTTTTAACTGGTGAGGGATAGTGGTCTATTTTCATTCTTCTGCATGTGACATCCAAGTTTTCCAGCACCAATAATTGAAAAAACTGCTCTTTATCCCAATGCATGTTCTTAGCATCTTTGTCAAATATCTGTAAACTATAGATTCATGGGAATATTTTTGGACTTTCTATCAGGTACTGGTTTTCAAGGCCTAGACTTTTCACTCCCTGCTATAGATCTCTCTCTACACTGCTTGGAGTTGGAAAAGGGGTGATATGGGCAACTCTTTTCTTCATTCTTTCTTCAATGTTTCTTTCCTTTTTATTATAGTAAAACCAGACACTACTGTCTTTCAGTTGGCTTACTTGGATCTTGAGAGGGTAGTTTGGTAATTAAATAGCTGTTCAAACTGGTTTGTCTGTGGGGAGGTGATTGCTGGAGTTTCTTACTTAGCTACCATCTTCTGGTGAGGATCTCAGCCATATTTAAGAAAATAAGTTGGGGATAGATTCCAAGGCTGTGTGGACCCTCAGGCAAATGGTTATGTTGGAATGCAAAGAGAGAGTGCAGGAATGAACAATGGATGAAAGGGAATGAGAAGGACAGAGGAGGGGAAATGCAAATGGTAGAAGGCAATGGGATTGTGATTCCCAAGTGATACCTGCTTCACAGTTTCACTGATTTAATGTGAAAATATTGTCATCTCAAAGCTTTCCATGTGGTAAGTTAGGTGGTTCCTAATGAACTCACAGGAACTCCACTATCAGTCCTGATGTGCACTCATAAAATCTAAAGCAGTCAAAACTGGCATTCCATTACTGTATTTAGCTAGTAGTATTAAAAATGTTTTTCCTTTAAAAACAGAATAATGTGCTTAAAAATAAGAGTTAATATTTCCTTATGTACATGTGTTCTCTAAGTGATATTTAGCACTTTGTTCCTGAAATTTTAAACTATATATACTTATATACTACATGAGATGTTTACTATATATAATTCTATGATGTATGACATAATGTACTTGTATGAAATATACATATAAAATGCAATACACAAATACATAAGTATATATAATATGTATATATAATATACTTACTGTTTAATATGTGATGCATTACATACAGTGCATAATATAAGTCACATATATTAATATATATTTTATGTAGCTATATATTACATATTTATATATCTTATATAAGTATATATTATATATTTATATACCATATATAAAATTATGTTATAATCCTGTAGTAGTATTATTCTACAACTTGAGGTTTTTTTAAAATCAACACTGTACTTTAAAATTTTATTCTTATTAATACACATACTATGCTTCATTTATTTTTACTGCTGCTTACTATTCCACTATAGGAATTACCACACAGGGTTTCAACTGTGGTGTTAATGTTTTACTACTCAAACTGTAAGTTATAAATGGGTGTTAACTGTATTATTCATTATACTGCTTTGTAAGTGGTAAATATTTTCTAATAAAACAAAGTAGGTTATCTAATATGTAATTTGTTTCATCCTCTATACAGACAAAAACATAGCCTGCGCAACTTTGTAGAGCCCACCTCAGACCTCTCTGATTTACCTTAGAAGATATTCCATTAACTAACTGGATAGTGAAAATCATTTTTCACAATATATATGTCTATCATATCATAACATTACATACCTTAAGTTTATTTTATTTATAAATAATACCTCAATAAAGCTGGAAAAATAAACAAAATTAAGTTTAAATTAAATTTTTTAAAATGCCATATGCGGAAGGGCATGGTGGCACATGCCTATAATCCCAGTGGCTCATGAGGCTGAGGCAGGAAGATCACGAGTTCAAAGCCAGCCTCAGCAAAAGTGAGATACTAGCAACTCAGTGAGACTTTGTCTCTAAATAAAATACAAAATAAGACTGGGGATGTGGCTCTGTGGTCAAGTGCTCCAAAGTACAATTCCCAGTAACCACTTCCACCCCCAAAATATCCATATGCTCCTGATATCCCATGATGTGATGTTTGTTTTTGGGTGGTAGAGGCAGGGAAGAATCAAAGTAAACAAAAACCAAGACACCACAGATTCCATCAAAGGCCTATACTGACTCCTGTGTACACTGCATGGTTTTCCCAAACTGAATGTTTCTTTCTTTTTCAATTTAAGTGAATTTTGGTTTTATATGTTTGCCTATCAGAAAAATATTAATTTTCTTAATTTGATGTTTGTTAGGGATTTCTTAAAGATGTATAAAGAAAAAAACAAATTCAGTTCTACAATATGATTATAATTGCCATTTGTTTATAGAAGAGTTTTTTATAAGATTAAATTTACCAGATTCAATAAATGTATTTGTGATTTTTTAAGGTAAATACTTGAATAACAAAACAGAGGGAAAGAAATAGGGAAGGAGTGAAAGATGAGGGAAAGATAATTTAACAATGCTCCCCTGAATTTGGATCTGCCTAGCTGACATTTCCATCTGTTTATTTCTTGCTGAGGATATAACATGAAATAATATGCATATAACGTATATGCATATTATTTCATTCATTATTTACCTGATTATCACTTTATTTTTGCTTTACTTCCATAGTTTGCTGAAAAATTAAGCATTTGTCATCTTAATTTAATTTGCATGGTATTCTGTGTCTTTCTGAATAATTCCTGTTTCTTACACTTCCTTTCACTATGTTCGAAACCAGGGTTATACCAAAAATCTCTGCCCAACAAGAGAGACAGTTTTCTCCCTTGCCCTGGATTCCTAGCCAAAAATTAATTTCAAAGAACAGAAAAGGAGTAATACTTCTCTTTGGATTTCATCTTAATAGAATTTCATATCACAATCACATCTTAGCATGATGAAATTTTCTGCAAAGCCTTACACTCCACATTTTTAAAATGCTTCTCTGGGAATGTTTTATGGGTATTAACCTGCACCTACAAATTTAATAACTCTATAGGTATATGTGTGGATGTGTGTGTGTGAGTGAAAACTAAATGTTTATGTTTATGCTTTCAAATCAAGTCTCAGTATATCATAGAATGAACTCCTTACAATTACAAGAAATTTATTTTAGTCATTACAAAAAACAATCTCTTCCTTCCCTACAGTGGTGATTGGGTGTGTTCCATGGAAGACCAACAATTCCCCAGCTTATCTGCAGCCTTGTTTATGTTCTAAGCTAATATACATGGCAATACAGATGTCCCTTTTCTATGTACAATTTAATAATTTACTCATAATGGTTAATCAAAATAGACACTCCCTCAATGGGACTTCATCACAAACTGTGCTCATCTTCTTCTTAAATTAGACAGGCACTTTGTAATCGCAGTTAGAAATGGATGCAGTAGATGAAATTTCAGAAACACCATCCTAAATCATGGAGTTCTGCCCAAAATTACAAGTCAAGAAATGATAAATACACAAAGATCAGAAGCCCGATTTGTAGCAATACCCATCAAAAAGTCTTAAAATGATGCATGTCCTTTCATCTAGCTATTCCACTCCTAGAAATTTATTCTAAGAATATAATCCCAGATATACAGAAATACAACTATTGAGATGTTCATCACTGCCGTCTTCATGGCCATGAAGAACCTGAAATGACTAACGTCCAATGCAAGGCATTTGGTTAAATAATAGTGTCCACATGATTGGATAATATACAGGGGAGGGGCTGGGTTGTGGCTCAGCAGTAGAGCGCTCACGTAGCACATGTGCGACCCAGGTTCTATCCTCAGCACCATGTAAAAATAAACATTGTGTACAACTAAAGCAAATAAATAAATATTTAAAAAAACACACACACACACACACACACACACACACACACGGGAAAATGTGTGTTTGTGGAACAATATTTAATGGGAAATGGAAATAGCAGAGACTTCCACTTGTTAGTATCTGTGATTCCTTGTTCTCTTGTAATAGAACCTTGATTTTATTTGGGATTGCAAAAAGCCAGAAAAGATTAAAAAATAATAATAATAAAAGGACTTCAATGACATACCAGTGAACATTGTTTGATGAGCTTCCAGGAAAACTTTTTAAAAGATGGATATACTTTCTATCTGACGTCCCTTTTGTCTACCTTCTTTCTTCAAGCATGGAAAGTAGACTTTGTTGCTGGGGTTGTAGCAGCTCTCTTGGGACACAGAGAATGACAGTAACATGTAAAATATGGTAAGCAAAAAGTTAGAGGAAGTCTGGTCTCTTGAGAGTCTATGGAATCATTCTTTCCAGGCATGAAAAATGGAATTCTTCATGTGAATGAAAACAACTCCTAATGTAAGCAATTAATTGTTAATAACAATTGAATGAAATTTGAACTGACACAACATATTTTCCCCTAAAGTAAAAAATAAAATTCAATTTTTATAAAATAGGATATATGTACATATAAAACATATTTATATTATACATATACATATATTATACATACACACTAAAATAGGATTTATATCAAATTGTTGATAGGACTAAAAAGGATATAGGCAATTTTTATGTTATAACTTTTGATTACTTAGAAAACACCATAATGAAAAGTTATTTTATATATATACAATATAATACACATATATAAAGGTGACCATAATTTAATTTAAAATAATAGGTTTCTTGGAGCTGGGGTTGTGGCTCAGCGGTAGAACACTTGCCTCACGTGTGTGAGGCACTGGATTTGATCCTCATCACCACATAAAAATAAATAAAATAAGTGTTGTGTCCATCTACAACTAAAATATATATTTAAAATAAAATAATAGTGTTCTTTAAAATATCTTATTGAGATTGTTTAAAGAAATCACTCTTGGTCAATGAGAAGTATGATGAGCCTGTGTTTGCATGGATGTAAAGAAAGAGCTTGACTTAAGGTTAAGATGTGAAACCTTAAAGAAGCTCTACAGAATTACATCTATGGCTCAGAGAAGAGAAAAGCCAGAAGAGAGGAATAGTACCTGGTAGGTTGTGGGTTGTAAAGCAACTCATGGTCCCACTAGCTTCTGTGATAAGTGCTCTGGATGGGTGGGATGCTATTAAGTAAGGATCCCAAGGCAGATTTGAGATGATATTTTGTTAGGATGATGGGCTAAGTGACTTCATAGGGCAGCTCCACAGAGTATATGCTGTCCTTTGAATGTTTCCCTCTAAAGTTTATGTTGAGGTTTAATCTCTAATAGAATAGTGTAAAGAGGTGGGGACTTTGGGAATGATTAGCTAATGAGGGCTCCATTCTTGTGAATGGGATTAAGGGTTTTATAAAGAGGCTTCACACAGCATTCAGCCTTTCTACCTTTCCACCTTCCACCATGTGAAGGTGCAGTAACAAGGTGCTATCTTGGGAGCAGGGATACTGGGCATTTACCAGGCAATTGAACCCGACAGCTGCTTGATCTTCAACATCTAGCCTCCAGAACTATGAGAAATACATTTCTTGAGTATAAATTATCCAGTCAGAGTTATGTTTTTATAGCAGCACACAAAGACTGTAGAATATGTATCAGAAAAATTGAATATATATCAGCAAAAATACTAATAGATCATGCAAAATTGTTCACAGGTTTCAGTCAATTTAAAAAGTCCAGAAAAATAAAGAAAATAGAGAATTGTAAATATTGGAGAGGAAAATAAGATTTTAAATAACTTATAAATATATGTTTATCTAGAGGAAGATACAATAAATTTATATAATTTTATAGAATATTCAAATAAAATACTCAGTTATACCAAATACACACAAATTTCTTTATCTTTTCTGTAAACCAAAAACACTGAAATTGAGAATAAGGTGTGGGAAAAAAGATTCCGTTCATATAGCCACAAAATGCAAAATAATGAGATATAAACTTATAAAGCAAGCAGGACCTTTAAAACTAAAGCTGTGAACTTTTACTTACTTTTACATTTTTTATTTAAAAGAAGACCTTAAAATGCTTATTTGTTTTTGGAGAGGAAATTCAATTTTAAAGAGCATACATTTCACTGAAGTTTATGTGAAAGAATATAATTTCAATCTAAATTATAAGTAAAAATTATTATGTTCCTCTTGACATTGAAAATTAATTTCTGTCATGTGAAAAATGAAATGGATAAGAGAAACCAGGAAATTTTAAAGAAAGAGAAACTACCAGATAGTAAAATATGTTACAATAATAAAATATATCTGTATTTGTTTTGTAATCAATAGACATATTCACACTAAATAGAAAAAATGCTGAAATAGATGTCACTATTCAGGGCATGTTACATATGGCTTATCAAATCTTAAAAAAAGAATTGATTTATTATTAAATTGTGTTTGGATAAAACAAAGTTAAATGCCTACCATCTTTCTTACATGTAAAATGCAAACAAATTTCAGGTCAAATAAATATTTAAATAAAAACTAAACTGAACAAACTTAACAAATATGGGTAAATGTTTTCCATTGTCATGGAACTCACAGCAGAAATCACAAATAAAAGATCAATGTATTTCTGCATGAAAACTGTATAGATAATATGAACATGTATGCAAACAAAACTGAAATACAAATAAGCACTGAAAAGGTTGCAACCCATATAAGGCTTTAAAAAACTTAAAACACAATACATAAAAGAATTTCAAACTGTAGCATTAACAAGATGGCAGAATAGAAAGCCCCAAATCCTCCTTACCCTAGGGAGACACCGATTCAACAACAATAAATCTTCTCCTTGGAACGAGTCATTGATTTTTCTTTAAATGTTTGATGTCACCAACAAAGCCATCTAGTCTAGCTTTTTGTTAGGCAGTTTTGATTACTGACTCAATCTCTTACTACTTATTGGTTTATATACATTTTCTATTTTTTTATGATTCACTTTTGGTAGGTGGTAGGTTTTCAGAATTTACCCATTTTTTGATCCTAATATCAGTAACAAAGCAAGGATGCCCACTCTTTCTACTTCTAGATAACATAGCACTAGAAGTCTTAGCTAAAGCAATTAGGCAAGAAAAAATTCAAATTAGAAATAAAGATGAAAATTATCTCTTACAGATGACATGATTTTATATGTGGACAACACTAAAGATTCCACACCAAACAAACAAAACCATGTTTGAACCAATAAATTCAGCAAAGTTGCAGGATAAAAAAATCAACACACAAAAATAAGTTACATTTCCAGTGGAGTTTTATTTAGTCATAAAGAATGAAATTACACTATTTACCAAAAAAAAAAAAAAAAAAAAAAAAAAAGGATGAAACTTGAATGATTTATGTTAAGCAAAATAAGCCAGACTTAGAAAATCAAGGTTCATATGTTTCCTCTCACTGATGGAATCTACAGAGATAAAAGGAAAGGGGAGCCAGGGGGGATTATTTGACAATAGAAGGGAAGTCAGTAGAGTAGAAGAGACCAGAAGAAGGGAGGAATGAAGGGAAAGGGAAGGTACTGGAGATTGAAATTGATCACATTATGTTATGTGCATGTATGAATGCATAACAATGAATTCCACTATTATGTATGACTATAATGCCCTAATTAAAAATAATAAATAATCAATTGTGTTTCTAAACACTAACACTAGACAAACAGGAATTTTTTAAAATGTCATTTACAATAACCTCAAAAATAATAACATTTTTAGGAATAAATTTCATCAAGAAATAGAAAAATTTGTACACCGGAAACTATAAAATATTGCTGAAAGAAATTAGATACAAATAAATGGACGACATTTATTGTTCATGAATTGGAAGACTCGATACTGTTAGAAGCACACTTCTCAAACAATCTTCAGATTAAACATAATTCCTATCAAACTATCTTTTGTAGAATTACACATAAAAACCTTAAAATTCATGTGGAAGCTCAAAGGACTCCAAATAACCAAAACAAGCATGAGAAAGAAAAAGCTGGAAGCATGATAACTCCTACTTTCAAAACAGATTATGGAGCTGTGGTAATCAAAACACATGGTATTGGCATAAAGATACTGTTGGTCAATGGACCAAAATCAAGAGTCCAGATATAAACCCAAAAACATATGCTCAAATTATCTTTGACAATGTGCAAAGACTACACTAGTGGGGAAGAAGTGCTTTTTTTCAACAAATGATGTTGGGAAAACTGGAGATATATATATATATATATCCAGAAAAGGAAAACTGGATCCTTACCTTGGACCAATGCACAAAATTAACTCAAACAAATTAAAGACAATGTAAGATCTGAAACAATAGAACTACAGAAAACACAGGGAAAATTTTTTTATAACATCAGTCTCAGCAGGGAATTCCTACACATGATGCCCAGGGCAAAAATAAACAAGCAGAACTACATCAAACTAAATAGTTCTGCACAACAAAGGGAAAACTTGACAGGGTGAAAATACAACTAATATAATGTGAGAGAACATTTGCAATTAATACATCTTATAAGGGGTTAATATCCAAAATAAACAAGGAATTCCTATAATTTTATAATAAAATTAAAATAACTCAATTTAAAATTGGACAAAGGACTCAAATAGACATTTCCCTGAAGAAACCATGCAAATAGTTAACATGTAAAAAGATGCTCTAACATCAGTAATCAGCAGGGAAATGCAAACCAAAACCACAATAATATGTCACTTCACATGTTATGATAGACATCATCTATCTAAAAAGAAAATAACAGAAAATAAGAAATTTTGATAGGAATATGAGGACACTGGAATCAGTACACTTTGTAAAATGTAAAATGATGCAGACACTGAGGAAAACAGTATAGAAGTTTCTCAAAATTTGGAAAATACAGCTATCAATGATCCAGCAATTCTACTTCGTGTTATTCATTCAAAATAATTGAAAATAGGGTCTCAACAAGATAATTTGCATCTTTGTGTTCATTGAAGCATCATTAAAATAACCAAAATGTGGACACAACCTAAATAGCTGTACAAAAACTGAATGGGTAAAGAAAATGTGATATTTATATAAATGGAATATTATCTAGTCTTCATAAAAAAAGGAATCTGTCATATCATACGATATGAATGTAATGAGCACATCATGCTATGTAAAATAAGTTGGTGATGGAAGGACCAATACTGCATGATTCTACTTATATGAGGTATCTAAAGTAGTCAAAGTTATAGAAGCAGAGAATAGAATATAGTTGCCAAGGTCTTGGGAAAAGGAAAGGGCAGAGTTGTTATGCAATGGGTATAGAGTTTCAGTCATGCCAGGTCAAAGAGTTTAGGTAATCCATGCTATAGTACTGTGGACTTTAAAAATGTGAATAGGGTAAATTTTACTTTATGCATTCTTTACTCCAACTTTTAAAAAAATTTTAAATTATATTGGAAAAATGATAAAAATCATGAACAGTTAAGAAAAATGAATGAACTGAAAATAAATGACCAAGAAATTCAGCCTCCATGTGAATCAGAGTAAGTCATATTAAATTAACAGACGTGTTTCTCATATTACAAACAATCAAAATTAGGAATAGTTGAAGTTAATGAAGACATGAAGAATTGGGTACTCTCCAACAACACAGATGGGAGTTTAAATCAGCACAGGCTTTGTAGGGGACAATTTAGCATTATGCATCAAAATCATAAAGCCATACAAATCCTTCCACCCAGAAACTTCATTTTGCTTTTTACAATATCCTGAAGAAATACCTGCACATCGTTTCTGGTTGTTTGCTATAGGGTTAAAATGTTTACTTTTTTTTTTTTAATTGATTACATTAAAATTGAGCCAGGCATAGTGGCTTAAGCCTATAAGCTCAGTGGCTTGGGAGGCTGAGGTAGGAGGATGACAAGTTTGAAGCCAGTCTCAGCAACTTAGTAAAGCCCTAAGCAACTTAGCAAGACCCTATCTCAAAATAAAAAATAAAAGGGCTGGGGATGTGGATCAGTGTTTAAATACCCCTGGGTTCAATCCATGCTAAAAAAAAAATAAAAACATTTGAAGTCATCTATAATGTAACAGCAGGTAATTACTTAACCATGGAACACCCACACATTGAAGTAGCATGGAATGATTTTAGACTGGTGTGTAAAAATTATTTAAAGAAAAATAGAAAATAATGACCTAAGTAGTATATGGGATTGAGATCTCATTTGAAAATTGCTTACTTTTGACTGATTTGCAAACATAAACAATTCAAATAATTAACCATGATTATTGTGGACAAGGAAACTACAAAGGATTTTAATTTTCTTTTGGCTTATCTGATCTTCAGTATTTTACCATTAAAATGCATTACATTGGTAATAATTTTAAAATAAAATGATATAGCAAGGAATGGAATCTTAAATGGAAAGCAAAGCTTGTCTCTCATTTCTCACTTTTAACATTTAATTTAGTTTATGAGAGTTAATAGTGTCATTTCCCAAGTTGGCATTAATGAATTTGCACTAAAAGTTATTGTGATTATTTTCCTTCAATTTTGATGGATGTCATCTTTTATCCTTGGTAATAAAAACAACAAGCAATCAAAAGTTATGTTTCCAAGCTGCTTGTATAATATCTAGAAATATATGTATCCATTTTACTTTGAAAAATTTTGCCTTGCTTCCTTTAGTCCTCAGGTATAAATCAGTGCCTTTCTCAAGTGGAACACAAAGGAAAAAGAGAGCACCTTGATGGATGTTATCTCACCCAGCTACATATTTGATTTTAGTCCTCATCTTTGCATCATTTCATTGCAAACTCTGTGCATATTTTTTCACGTCTGTTATTACTGAGACATATAAGTTACTTTCACCTTCCATAATTTTGCTAGCATTTTAATTACCCATTGCCATCTGCCTACAAATTCAGAACTGGTTTAAGATGAGAATGTAATAAAAAAGGAACTAAGTGTAATGCATTTCTCCCCCAATATCTTTCTTCTTGCTTTTGACAAATCTATGGTGTTCTATAAATGTTGCAGTTTGCTTACTTTTGACTGATCTACACACATGAACCATACATTTTACTTATCATTCTTTCCAAAAATCTTATATGTGAAAGGAAGTTTGTGCTACAAACTTTTCCCTTAAAGTTATGGAAAGCTGAGTAATCCAGGCTGATTTTCAATGACTCAAAAATAATGAATTCTCATTTTATGCATCAATTCAAATGATATGATATAGCATCTTAGCAGAGTGCATTTTTTCTAACACTATCAAGTTATGTTCGTAAATGATATGGAAAATATATTGCAGACAGCTGGGCACAATTGCAGGGAGATGGGGTAGGGGTAAGTACTGACTGACAAAAGAAAGAATCTGTAGTCAAACAACATTTTCCAAATACAGGTTAAGTACCTATGTCTTTGGTTCCCAATTATTAATCTTCCTTGTTCCCATTCCTCCAGTTAAAGTATGTTAAGGTCCTCCAACTCATAAATCTCTTAATAACTTGCTCAGGGAAATGTTGATCTTGGATGCTGCCAAATTAGAGCTTGTTTGCAATGATTAGTCGTTCCCTTCATAAACTCAGGAGGGAAGAAATTGGAGAATGAAAGGGATATTTTTTTTAAATTTTCTCTGATCTAAGCCAGAGGTGGCTACAACAGGAATACATTTGATGTTTGTTTAGCCCACACTAGGGTTTATTTAGTATTTAAATGGTGTTTAAAATTTAAAAATTAGAAGATTCCCATGGATATTGAGATTTCTAACTATTCTTAAATTATCAAAGAGATGATAGGCATAGCAATAGTGGTCAGGATTTGATTCACAGCTGTCATCTTTGAAACAAACAGTTGGCCACAATTTACACTGGGCTCCTTTGACCACGTCTGTTAGCTCCCTGGCCACATTATCTTTTGGATTTTTGCAACTCCTAATATAAGCCTTCAGGCATTCTCTAATAATGGCTTCCTGAATATATTTGTAATGTATTCAAATTATGTAATGTATCAAATGTAATGTAATTAACTGTCTATCTGAGAATGTGTTCTTGATTAGTTCAAAAAATTAATACTAGTTGGAAAACAGAATAATAGAAAACAAGCAGGTGACCACATTGTACTAAAAATATTTTTATTAATATTGAAACATAAATAAAAATATCATAATGTCATTAATGTAATTGTGATGTAAAAGGATAAATTCTGTAAAAATCACAATTTTTTACCAATATAAATAATGAAAGTCATGAAAACTCATACATGCTTTATTAGAACTGAATTGATGATGAAACCTTATTCATGCTGTTTCTCACCAGCTGATTTTCCTCTTGTCTAATGTAAAAATATGAAAAGGTTTATTTCTCCTCATGAATAGCTTTTCATATTTAATGCTCACATTTCTTTTCTGATTTCTCTATCAATAACTAGAATTACTTAAAAATTGAAATAGGGAAAAGTTTATAATTTCCTCAAGTTTCTTCAGTTAATAGCCTCATTCTCTCTGCTCCCTCCTTCCTTCTCATTCCCTATTCTCTCCAACCCCCTTTCTTGTTTAATTCAGAAGTCCACAAGCATCTATATCCCTAAGGAATTAGGCCTTATTGTGGTTTGGATGTGTGGTGTCCCCCAAAAGCTCACCTGTGAGAAAATGCAAGAAGGTTTGGAGGAGAAATGCTTGGGTTATAGCCTTAACCTAATCAGTGAATTGATAACTGATGGGATTAAGTGTGTGGTAACTGGAGGGAGACTGGGTATGGCTGGAGGAATTGCTTCGTTGAGGGCATGGCTATGGGATATATATTTGAATCTGGTGAGTGGTGTCTCTCTTTCTGCTTCCTGATCACCACGGGAGCTACTTCCCTCCACCACACTCTTCCACCATGTTTTACCTCACCTTGAGCCCCAAGGAATGGAGCCTGCTGTTATGGATTGAGACGTCTGAAACCATGAGCTCCAAATAAACTTCCTCCTCTGCAATTGTCTTTCAGTTGCAGCAGCAAAAAAGCTGACTAAAACAGGCCTCAACAGTAAGTGACAGGAAACACATGTTAAAAACAAACATTTCTAGGCTCTACCCGAACTTATTAAATCAGATTCTCTAGGTGCAGGATTGGGCATCTGCCTACAGTGATTGATGCTTATGATATTTATACTGAAATCCCTGAAGTACAATGATGATTCAGCACCATGGTCAGAGGCACCTATCCTCTTCAAATATTTTAGTTGTTATTTCCATGATAGGGTGTGTTTGGGGCAACAGTTTACAGCAGAGGTCAGAACACAAGACAACTGTATGTGGCAAAAGGCAGAACAGAGGAGTGCTGTTCAGAAAAAAAGCACTTGGCCTTACATCTAAAATCATGTATTTATCCTCCTTTCCAGTACTTTCTCCACACAACTTGATAACCACTCAGAAGAGAAAATTATATAACTTCTGTGAAATTTTCAAGCTGGCCCCAGGAAAACATATGGTAAAAATGTATACTTTTTTTTTGGTTGATAAGAAACACATTTTTTCCAATTTAAAAGGCAAACTAGTAGAAAAATTTTAAAACTCAAAAAAATAATAATGAGGAAAATAAGTTACCTTTAATTGTGATTTTTTAAATATTTCCCTCAATATTTTTATGTGTAGAAAGAATAACTTTCTGCTTGTTTTTTAGTTGTTGTTATTATTGTTACTATTTTTCAGTCAACATAATGGAATTATTATTATATAGGCAATTATATTATTGCTTTTCTCAATATTTCATTGATTCATTTCTGTCAATATATGTAAAAATATAAATTAATGTTGCCAAATGCATTAAATAACTATCCATGTAATACTATGGCTGTCCACATTCCTTTTTATAAGTATAAATATTGCTGCAATTGGCATACTTATAAAGACATTTTGACCATTGATATATTTCCTGAGATTAAAACTCAAAATACAGCTGGGCATGGTGGCACATGCCTGTAATCCCAGCACTTGGGAGGCTGAGGCAGGAGGACCGCGAGTTCAAAGCCAACTTCAGCAATGGCAAGGCACTTAGCAAGTCAGTGAGATCCTGTCTCTAAATAAAATACAAAAAAAAAAAAGGGGGGGGGTGCTGGGGATGTGGCTCAGTGGTCAAGCGCCCCTGAGTTCAATCCCCAGTACCAAAAAAAAAAGAAAAAAAAAAAAAAAAAAAAAAAAACCTCAAAATACAGAGTTGTTGTGATTATACTTTTTAATTATTGTATGTTATAAAATTGCTTCCAAAGTATAACCTTCTAAAGTATAAGCTGCTCAGTATAGCCTTCATTATAACAGCATATATCCATATCTGTTTCCCCTCATATTCACCAACATTGAATACATTATTTTCACATATATGTGAAAAACAATCCATTGTTTAAATTTGCACCTTTGCAATTCCAGTGATGCTGACCATTTTTCCTATGTAAACTGATATATTTTTATTTCTTTATTTTGAATTGGATGCTCACATCCTTTGCCTCCCCTTACCCTTTGTGGGATTATTTTCTTACTAATTTATAAAATGCCATAAAATTGTCCTGGCATGTCCTTTGTACATTTAACATGAATTGGTTTATGGAATTTTTGTGGTAAAGAAATTTCAGTTTATACAATACTCAAATAAATCAACCATATTGCTATTGTTTAGATATTAGATGTCTCCCAAAAGCTCATTTGTGAGACAATGCAAGAAAGTTTAGAGGCAAAATAATTGGGGTATGAAAGCCTTCACATAATCAGTGCATTAATTCCCTAAAAGATTAACTGGATGCTAACTGTAGGCAGATAGGGTGTGGTTGGAGGAGGTGGGCCATTGGGGGAAAATCTTTGGGGTATATGTTTTTGTCCCTGATTAGCAAACTGGTTCTCTCTGCTTCCTAATTATGAAGTCCTGAGCTGCTTTCCTTCATCACATCCTTCCACCACAATGTTCTGCCTTACCAGAACAATGGAGTTGACTGTCTGTAGACTGAGCCCTTGAAAACTGTGAGCACCAACTAAACTTTTTCTCCTATAAAATTGTTCCTGTAGTCTTTTGGTTACAGCATCGTAAAATCTGAGTAAAACACTTATTATTTCTGTTTTGTATTTGGCATCAGTTTAGAGCTCTTATCAATTTGTTATAAATTTTTAAAATACTATATCATTTTGAAGTCATTTGGAGTAACATTTTTCCTAAGAAATAAATTATTTTACCCAGTGATAGAATTTTAGAGAAATATAAATATATCTTCCATTTAAGAAGCAGTTAAGAAATACAGTGGACAAGCAGGGCTCTTTCTTTCTCTTTCTTTGCTTCTTTGTTTCTTTCTTTGTTTCTTTCTTTTTCTTTCTAGCAACGTAAAAGCACACATCTATTACTTCATGGTGTCTCTGGGTCATGGGTCTGGGCACAGCTTAGCTGGATGTTTAGCATCAAAGTCTCTCACAAGACAGGTCTCATTTGAAGTCTTGACTGGAGAAGGATCCTCTTTAAAGTTCACATGTAACTTGTTGGTAGAATGCAATTCTTTAATGGTTATTAAACTAGGGTCTCTGTTCCTAGCTGGTTGTTGGCCAGAGGCAACCCTCTTGTTCTTCCACATGACCTCTCCAATATAGCCACTTGTTTTACCAGTATATAAGCTACAAAGGCAATAGGGGCAGACAGAATTTATAATCTTTTATTTTTTCCAACAATTTATTGGTGCGTTATGCTTGTACCTATAGTGTGATTTGTTTTTACATATTCCTATATGCACACAACAATATAATTTAACCAATAATACTCCCCATCATTTTTCCTCTCTCTCCCCACCCTCCCCTTGGTCCCTTTTCTCTACTATATGGCTATCCCTTTGATTTTTGTAATCACCCCACACAATTTTAGTTTTTTGTTTTGTTTGTTTGTTTGTTTACTTTTTCCTCTCTAGTTTCCACATATGAGAAAAAACTCCTGAGTTTGGTTCATTTTGCTTACAATAATGTTCTCAAGTTCCATCCATTTTCCTTCAAATGACATAATTCCACTCTTCTTTATGGCTAAATAAAACTCCATTGTGTAAATATAATGTATGTTATTTATCCATTCATCCACTAATGGACATCTAGGCTGGTTCCATAGTTTAGCTATTTTGAGTTGTGCTACTATAAAAATGAGCATGATGGAATCACTATAGCATTTGACTTTAATTCTTTAGGATAAATACTGAGGAGTGGTATAGCTGGATTATATGGTGATTCCATTCCTAGTCTTTTGAGGAAACTGCATATGTTCCCATAGTGGTTTTAATAATTCACAGTTACACCGACAGTATAAAACTATTCTTTTTTTCTTTAGATCCACTCCAGCATTATTATTGTTCATGTTTGTGATGGTTGCCATTCTGACTAGAGTGAGAGGAAATCTCAGTGAAGATTTGATTACTTTTTCCCTAATTGCTAACAATATTGAAATATATATATACATATACACACATACATATTTGGTAGCCATTTGCATTTCTTCTTTGGAGAAGTGTCTGTTTAGTTCATTTGCCCATTTATTAATTGGGTAATTTTTGCTTTGTGTTAGCGTTTTTATTTATTTTTATATTCTGGATGTTAATCCTCTGGTAGAGGAGAAATTAGTGGCCGGGTGCAGTGGCCTATGCCTATAAGGAGGCTGAGGCAGGAGGATCATGAGTTCAAAGCCAGCCTCAGCAAATGTGAGGCACTAAGCAACTCAGTGAGACCGTGTCTCTAAATAAAATACAAAATAGGGCTGGAGATGGGGCTCAGAGGTCAAGTGCCCCTGAGTTCAATCCCCAGTACCCCAAAAAATAAACAAAAGAAGAGAAGCTAGCAATAATTTTCTTTCATTCTGTAGGTTCTATCTTATATTCTTAATTTTTCTTTTGCTGTACAGAGACTTTTTAATTTGATTCCATTCCGTTTATTAACTCTTGCCATTATTTCCTGAGCTTTAGAGGTCCTCCTACTGAGAAAGTCATTGCCTGTGCCTGTATGTTTGAGTATTGGTAATATATTTTCTTCTAGGGGTGCGTAGTTTCTAGTATAATTCCCAGATTTTCAATCCATTTTGAGTTGACTTTTGAGCAGAGTGACAGATAAGGATTTAGTCTCATTACTCTACATATGGATAATCAGTTTTGCCGGCACCATTTGTTAAAAAGGTTGTATTTTCCCCGATGTATATGTCTTCAGCACCTTTGTCAAAGATCAGATGACCATATCTGTGTGGGTTTGTCTCTGTGTCCTCTATTTTGTTCAGTTGGTCTATGTATCATTTTTATGCCAGAACCACACAGTTTTTCTTACCATAGCTCTGTAATATAATTTGAAGTCAGGTTTTGTGATATCTCCAGCATTGGTTTTGTGACTTATAATTACTTTGGCTATTTTGGGGCTTCTTATGTTTCAAACAAATTTTAGAACTGTTTGATTTTTTCAATTCTGTGAAGAATGCCATTGGTATTTTGATGGGGATTATTTTCAATCTGAATATTGCTTTTGGTAGTATGGCCATTTTAATGTTGATTCTGCCTATCCATGATCATGGGAAATCTTTTCATCTTCTGAGGTTGTCTTTAATTTCTTTTTCCAATTTTTTTTCTAGTTTTTATTATAGATGTCTTTCAGTTCTGTGTTTTGAATTATTCCTCTGTGTGTGTGTGTGTGTGTGTGTGTATACATGCATGTGTGTGTTGAAACAATTGTGAATGGGATTGTTTTCCTGATTCCTCTCTCAGTAGATTCATTATTGCCATATAGGAAAGATATTGATTTTTCTGTTAATTTCATAGCGTGCTACTTTGCTGAATTGTTTTATTAGCTCTAGCATTCTTCTGGTGAAGGTTTTTAAATCTTCTAAGTATAGGATCATATCATTTTCAAAAAGTGATAATTTGACTTCTACCTTTCCTATTTTTATCCATTTTATTTCTTTCTCTTGACTTATTGCTCTGACTAGAATTTCTAAAACTATTGTGAGCAGGAGTGATGAGAGTGGACATTCTTGTTTTGGTCTGAATTTTAAAGAAAACACTTTCAGTTATTTCCAATTCATCATAAAGTTGTAGTTTGGATTTTTGTATGTAGTGTTTGATAGGTTTCTGCTACCCATAGTTTCTTCCATGTTTTTATCATGAATGGTTGCTAAATTTTGTTAAAGGCTTTCTCTGCATCTATTGAGATGACTGATTTTTGTCCTTAATTCCATTCATGTGATAAATTATAATTATTGATATGCCTATGTTAAAACATTCTTGCATTCCTGGGACAAATTCAACTTGGTTATGATGACAAGCTTCTTAATTTGTTGTTGAATATTATTTGCTAATATTTTACTAAGGATTTGTACATCTAAGTCCATCAGGGATATTGGTCTGTAGTTTTGTTTTTCTTTGATGTGTTCTTATCTGGTTTTTGTGTGAGTATGATACTGGCTTCATAAAATGAATTTAGAAGTGTTCTATACATTTATATTTTGTGGAATAATTTGAGAAGCATTTACATTAGTTCTCTTTTGAAGGTCTGGTAGAATTCAGCTGTTGGTCCTGGGCTTTTCTCCTTTGAAAGGCTTTTTTATTACTGCTTCTTTCTCATTGCAAATTATTGATCTATTTAGGTTTTCTATGTCCTATTCATTCAATTTGGGCAGATCATATGTATCCAGAAGTGTATCCATTTCTTCTAGGTTTTCCAATTTACTGCAGTATAATTTTTCAAACTACTCCCTAATGATTCTCTGAAATTGTGACATCTGTGACATTTTCTCCTTTTTCTAATTTTATTATTTTTTTGTCTTCCCTCTTTTTCTGGTGATTTTTTTTTTAAATTGTTTAATAGAGACAGGGTCTAAGTACCTCACCATTGCTGAGCCTGGCTTTGAACTCATGATTCTCCTGCCTCAGCCTCCCAAGTGCTGGGATTACAGGTGTGTGCCACCGCACCGGCTTCTGGTGGTTATTTTGACTAGATGTTTGTTTATCTTCTCAAAAAACATCTCTTTGTTTCATTGATCCTTTGCATATTTTTATTCTCAATTTCATTGATCTTATCTTTGATCTTACTTCCTTCATTCTACTAATTTTGGAATTAGTTTGTTTTTTCTCAAGGACTTTGACTTGCATTATTAGGTTGTTTATTTGGGATTTTTTTTTTTTTTTTTTTTCATGTAGGCACTTATAGCTATAAACTTTCCTCCTAGAACTTAGTCCTAGAGGTTCTGGTATCTTATATCACTATTCCCAGTTAAAACTATGATTTCTTTTTTATTTTGTCCCTGATTTTTTCTATCACTCATTCATGATATAAAAGTGTATTGCTTAATCTCCATGTATTTATAGTTTTTGTAGGATGGTTTGGTATTGGTTTCTTATTTAATTTCATTATGATCTAATAAGAAGCAAGAAATTATATAATTTTTTTTACATTTGTTAATATTTGCTTTGTGGCCTAAATATGGTCTATTTTGTAGAAGGTTCCATGAGTCACTGAGAAGAAAGTGTATTCAACTCTTGTTGGATGCAATAGTCTATCTATGTCTGTTAAGTCCATTTGATTTGTAAAGTTTTTCAGGCCAAAAAGTCTTTACTAAGCATATGTCTAAACATACCTATTGGTGAGAGAGGTGTGTTGAAATTACTCAGTATTATTATTGTACTGGGGTCTGAGTTTTAATTAATCATTGTCTATTCCATGTAATTAGATAAACCATCATTTGGGGTATAAATAAATATACTATCATCATATCTTCTTGTTGGATTGTGTCCTTTACCAGTATGAAGTGAGCTTCATTGTCTCTTCTGATTAATTTTGTCTTAATGTCTGTGTTTTTGGATATGACGGCATCTACTCCTGCTTGTTTTCAGGCTCCATTCATATTGCACATCAATTTCTGTATTTTTACTTTCAGCCTGTGACTGTCTTTCCTTGTCCGGTAAGTTTCTTGCAAATAACATATAATTGGGACTTATTTTTTAATCCATTCTGCCAACTATGTGTCTATGTCTTTTAACAAGAGAGTTGAAACCATTCACATTCAATATTATTTGAAGAGATACTTATTCCTCCCATTTTGATTTACTTCTAAGGTTGAATTTGTTCCTGTTTCTCATTTGCTTAACTATTCTCAAAATGAGATTTGTTCATTTGTGAACTCTGTGGTTTTTGTTTGATTTGTTGTATGTGAAGAATTTCTTTAAGAATTTTCAATAGTGCCAGCTTAGTACTCATGGATTCTTTTAGTTATTTTGGAAGGTTTTCATTTCTTCAATAATTTTGAAGTATATATTTTCTGGATATAGCAATTTTGGTAGACAGTTATTTTCTTTCAAAACATGGAACACATCCTTCAAGTACTCCTAGCTCTTACAGTTTATGCTAAGAAATTGGAAGTAATTCTGATCAACTTGTCTCTCAATGTGACCTAACATTTTTCTCTGGAGGTGTTTAAAAGTCTTTGTATTGGGTAATTTAATGGTAAAGTGTTGTGCAGAAGTTCTTTTTGTATCTTGTTTGTATGTAGTTTAGAATGCCTCACGAATCTTGATGTCCATCTCATTCTCAATGTTTGAAATGTTTGTTATTACTTCCCTGAAAAGATTATTTATGCCATTAACCTGCTCCTCACCACCCTCTTCAATTCCAGTGATTCTGAAATTTGGTCTTTTAATTTTGAACCAGAGTTCTTATAAATGTTTGTAATACTTACTTTTCATTTATTTATTACTATCTGTATGTTCAAGACCAGTCATTTTGTCTTCCGGTTTTGAGATTCTGTCTTCAGAATGGTCAAGTCCATTAGAGAGAATTTTGACTGAACATTTTGTTTGATTTATTGTGTCTTCCATTTTCCAGATATATGTTAATGAACAAATCAGTGCATCATGAACATCAAAAAGAAGTAGAAGAAGGAGGAGATTATTAATGAAAAATAACAGAATCTTCTTCACTGAGGTGGTCAAAAGAGTTAACAAGAATGAATGGTCAGTGCCTATGCCCAACTATCCTTCTTTAAATTTCTTTCTTTTTAAAGAATTTAACCTTTATTTTATTTACTTGTTCTCATGTGGTGCTGAGGATTGAACCCAGGATCTCACCAATGCTAGGTAAGTGCTTTACCACTGAGCTACAATCCCAGCCTTTATATTCTTACTTAGGCTTTGTACTGATAAAGAGAAGACAAGGGCTTGGGGTTGTTAACCCCTTCCTCTTTTTGTGTTGCTCACCAAGCAGCCAATTGGAGTGGCCTAAAACAAAAGCTGATTGAAACAGCTCTCAGTTTGCATTCTCAACAGTATAAGGCAGGATGGAATTGGAAATACTATCAATCGGGGTTTTGTCTGCAAAGACCAAAGTGATGCACTCCTAGGGTGGGGCTGCTTCAGAGTTCTATGAAGGAAGTTCCAGCAGAGGCTAGGTTTTAGGTCTTTTCAGGACTTTGTTGGGGGTATCTGTTTGAAGAGATTAGATAAAAATACTTATAGGGCCAGGCAGATGCCAATCTCTGCTGTGAGTGTGGCTCTTAGGAGTCTCCCAAGAAATCTACTCCTGAGGCAGGGAAACCAGGAACCAGTGCTGTTGCCTCTGCTGCCTATAAATACAACATCTTCCCAACATTAATTCCCAAGTGTTCAATATCCTCACCCTGTACAGCTGGTCATATGAGCCACCAGATTCACGTTAAAGGAAATTTGACTGTCCTTCATTTTTTGATTTGAATCCTCCTGAGTGCATTCTTCTTTCTGCCTTCTGCACTCACATTCTGCTAGGTACACTTTAGACCACATGCTAGGTGCTTGCTGGGACAGTATAGCACTCTGATCTCCTGGAGCACTGCAGTAGGAAGCTACAGTGTGGCCTCTTCAAGATGGCTCCCACTTCAGCTCTCCATTTGACAGTTGTGAAATACATAGCACTTTTCAAACACCAGTTCCTTGGATCAGCTAAGTTCAGGGTGATTTTCTGATCCACTGGTTTTTCCATGCTAAATATGTCTATTGTGTTTCTTTCTCTTTCATCCTTCCCCCTGTGGTGAACCAGTGCTGTTGCCTCTGCCATACCAGCCTGGTGCCAGTGTACTCTTTCTTTCTTTTTTTTTTTTTTTATTCTTTGTTCAATGCACCTGAATTTCTCAGTCTCTAAGATACTTCAACTGTACAATATTGAATTTTAGTGCAATCCCTCTTTCACCCACCTCGCTGAGAAGCAGTACTCCTCCTGCTTGAATTTTGAGCTATGGAGCATCTGGAAGCACAGCCTTCTAGTAATCCACCATCTTGAAACACTCCTCCAGGGGATATAGTTCAAGACCTTCAATGGACACTTGAAATTGTGGGTACTACTAAATGATATATATCATGTTTTCCCCTATATGTGATAATGTTTAATTTATAAATTAAGCACAATAAAAGAGTATTAACAATAATTAATACCAATTATAACAATATACTATAAAAAAGTCATGTGAATATATTGTCCTTTCAGAATATCTTTTTATATGTACTCACCCTTCTTTTGATAATAATGTGAAATGATACAATGTGTGAAGAGACAAAGTTGTGATGTAGCATTAGGCTATTATGTAAGGGTTACTTGAGCACAGGCACTATGATATTGCAATAGTTGCTATGATAACAGATGATGAGCAGGTAGTATATATAGCATGGAAAAACTGGACTAAGTATTGATTCACATAGGGCAGGATGGGGTAGGATGGTATAAAATTTCATCAGTTTTTTCAGACTAGCATGAAATTTAAAGCTTATGAGTAATTCATTTAATATTTTCAGGCCATGGTTAACCACAGATAACTGAAACTATACAAAGTGAAACCATGAATAAAGGGGAACTACTCCACTACCAGAATACCAATAGGTGGACATCTAGTAAAGATGATTTTTGGAGAAAAAACTAGGTAGATCATGTCTGTGATTTGAGAAACAATGACCTTTCTAATAATTCATCAGACTGAAACTTTTAATAGAAAAATCTATGAAGGCTAAACAAATATTAGTAACAGCTTAGGACAGAAGGATGTAGCTCATGAGCAACAGGTTTCTTTGGGGGATAATAAAATATTCTAAAGTTCAATAGTGATGATGGTTACACAATTGAATATACTAACAACTACTAAATCGTACATTTTAGAAGGGTAATTTTTGTAATATGTGAATTAAATCTCAACAAATATCTTACTTTAAAAATGTATCATTCAGATCCAGAAATATCTATAGATCTCAAGCTTCCTATCATAGGTATTAACACTCACTGTCTTAAACAAAGACAAACAAGAAAGCACTTATTTTCAAGCAGGTAGAAGAAAGCATGTATGTGGCAACGGGTGCCTAGGATGAAATAAGTACAGCATACTAGGTTCTTCCTCCTAAAATTCTAGTTGGAAGAAAAAAACTGCTTCCCAAGGAATAGCTAAGAAGCAAGAGACACAAGAATGTTCCTCTCCTGGAAGCCTGGAATTTTCATTCTATTTAAACATGAGAATGTTCCCACCAAAATCTTGGATTCTAAATTTATACAATGGAACACAATTAAACCACTCTTTTAATGTTTCTCCAAACTCCATTGGTATCAAAATCACTTCAGAAGCCTTAGGAAAGTATTCATGCTTAGCTGAGTCCAGTCTCAGAGATTCTGATTTCAGCCAAAGTGAAGGGTCCCAGGGAACAGCTTTTTGTGATTCTTACAAGAAGGAGAAACACTGAAGTAATGCATTTCCTCTATTTCTGTGACTATTTACCCAATATAACTTTTAACTTCTTTGCTTTTTTTCCTTTTTCTCTTCATTTGTACTAGGTAGTGGTTTCTCTACCCCAGCACTTCTCTATGTGTCCTCCTCGGTGCACCATTACCAACTTCATCTGGAAAATTGAAATGCACAGGTTGGGACCACCCCAATCCCACTAAATCCTAAGGCCTGAGATTCCCAATCATCCGTGTATGTACAAGACCTTCAGGAATTCAGATGCATGCATGAGTTTAAAAACCTCAGCTCCATTTTATTTGTTGCTTAAATGGTTGTTTATTCCTCCCCTGTTTTCTAAAAACAAAAATTAAAACTTACCTCAAGAAGTCTGAATTCCCTCACATGAATGTTAAGAATTCAGAGTTTCTTTTTTCTATGTTATTATTTTACTTTTATTTTTATTGATTCCTTCTGTTTTGTTGAGTCTTTGAGTGTTCTTTTTTTTTTTTTTTAATTTTCATTCTTTAGTAAAGTAAATGCTTAAGATTATGAATTTTTCTCTAATCTTTGGCTCATGTATACCTTATGTCTACTGATACACCTTTTCATTGCTATTTTCTGGATGAAAATGCTTAATACAGGGATATTGTTCATTCAAATGATTAATACTTTGATTTTTATTTTATTGAATATTTATTCAGAAATATGGTCAGCATTATTAATAGTTTTGCGATTTGCTTAAGATTTCTTTGTAGTTAAGTAATTTTACAAATGTTTCTTAGGTACTTAAAAAGCTATAATCTGTGTTAAGAATAAATGCATATATATGAATGCTTATATATAGTTTACTTTATAAATTATAAATTTGCATGCTATATAGTCTTTTGTAACTTATTTAAGCTTACTCATGGCCTAGTAACTTTTGAAAATGTTTCTTAGGTACTTTTAAAAAGCTATAATCTGTGTTTTACGAATATATGCATATATATGCATGCTTTTATATATATATGCATATCTGTTTTATAAATTATAAATTTTTGTGCTATCTAGTTCATAAACATTCATAGTACAGCTTTATCATGAACTCTAAGTTTTGTTATTATATAAAGACCTTCTTTACCATAAAAATTATTCTGCCTTGAATTCAACTCTCTGATTTTATTATTTTGTTCCCTGTTTCTTTTTTTTTTTTTTTTGTACAGCAGGTATGTATTTGCATAGTGTTGTACTTGCAACATGGCCAAGGCACTTTATGTTGTATGCATTTCTGGAATATGCCATCTTGTGTGTTCTTTTGCAATTCCATCTATTATTACCCATCAGAACTATTCCATGAACTACTTCAAATCCTCTCATGATAGCCCCAGCAGCAATGAACAATTTCACGCAGGCTTATAACATTTTGTTTCTACAAATGCAACATGATAGTAATTTAAATTGTGTCTTTAATTTTCTGTCCCAAGGTTTCTCTGAAGTCACAGACACCCCCTGCAATCTAATCAATCCATTCAGTGTTCACAATTGTGTGACCTGGAAGTGCAAGGGAGATGAACAATATGAGGCAGCTCTTGGCTGATTAAGTCAGGGGCTCATGGATAAAGTAGTTTTTCCTTCCTGGGACAGATAATTTAGAGAGGCATTTCATAATCATGTGGCCCTAACAGGGGCCAGTTTTATAAAGCATCCTTTGGTTGACTCTTTTTCTCTGTTTCACTCCTCATCCTTCACTGATCTCTAGAATACCATTCCAAAATAAGCAGTACACATCTAAGCAATCTCAGGCTAGATCCCAGGCTAAGATACTCTACAAAACCAATCTGCTTCACCCAAAATTACATCCACACTAACCTTCTATTCTTCCAACACACCACATTCATTTCATACTCTATCTTTGTACTTGTTCTTCTCTGCTTTATATACTCTTTCCTCAATACTCATGTTGTTTAGGTGCAATTTCAAACACCATATCCCAAAGGAAACTCTAAGATTTATGGCTCAAGCAGTCATCTCTTCTTCACCCAGATTCATTTTTAATTTCATGAGGTTACATATTATTTCTCTCTCCCATTTAGAGTATAAGCACAGTAAAGTGAGGGACTCTAGTTCAATGCTTTATTCAAAGCTGTTGGAAATACTTGTGCAGAATAATTTTGCTGAATAAATAATCTTAGAAAAAAAAAAAATTTTTTAATAAGAGAGTTTGTCATTTTCATAGATTCTGATGTTATGTATATACATATTTGTATAGTCTTGGATTGCCATTTATGTCATTCTTCATTTTAAAGCTCCTTTGTTTTCTATATTTTCTTTATTCTATGTGTAGTTCACATATTTCTTCTGATAAGTTGGAAGGCTTTTTGCCATGATGTTCATTCTCATAACTTTCAGTAATATATTTAAGTGCACATTTCTTTGATTTTTATCTTCACACATTTCTTATTGGCTTTATACAATAACATATGAGATAATTAGGACCCATACTTCCACTGCCTCCAGATTCTCCTGATTTTAGTTTGTTATATTGTGATTCTTCTTTTATTCTGATATTAACTATAGATGTAAAAATGGTCCTTCTACTATTTGAAATTCATGGTTCATGTTACCTAGAGAAAATGGCTTTCACAAATGTTCCATGTGGTCTGGGAAAAAAAGGTGTCATTTCTTTAGAATACAGAGTTTAAAATCTATTGAATTAATGAGCTCTTAAATTATATTTTGGATATTTTCCATACATTTTTTTTTTTCTATCTGATTTTTCAAATTGAAATTGAAATACATGTTTTCCAATGACACAATTGTTAATATTTTCTCTTTTTGACCAAATTTTATAAACTATATTAGATTTTTTTACTTATAATTTTTCTTTATGGTTTTTTATAATTTTTGTTTCTTGATTTCATTTTGTCTATTAAGAATTTAATGCGACTTTCTATTAGATTCATTTGACTTTTTTCCTTATTAATTTAACTTATTTGGCTATCTTTAGAGTTTATAAAATTATTGGGTTAGGATTTTGATTCTCGTGGCAGGGGATAATGCATTAATCTTTGCATTTTAATATTTGTGCACTTATCCATATCTTATGTACTACTGCATCAGGCTTCCTTTCATCCCTCACAAAAACAAGTAAGAAATACCACTATGTACTGGCAAAGTCCAGATGAACAAAGGGTTTTGTGAGGGTGATTCCTTTTGGGGATTCTTCCTTCCTCACTTTCTTCCATCCCATGCAGCATCTACATTAGAAAAAGCCTAGAGCTCCTTCCCATCAGAAAAGGGATTTTTTTTATAAGCCTACATCTCAGACAAATTGGAATGAGCAGTACTGACAAATTCTATGCTATACCATGGAGGATAACATCTTCTTGTCTTTGCTGTGTTTTATCTGTAGGTTATATTTCAAATTGAAAAGTGTGATTGAGAAAAACAAATTAATATATTTGGGAAATGGCCAGGAAGAAAGAACAGTATGAAGGAGTGGGCATGGTCTGTGTCAAGCTGAGATCTCAAATTCATCTGACACTTCCACAGTATTTTTTCACCAAGTAGTTCAGCTCAGCTCAGTGTAAGGTTATGTTGGAATTTGGAGCCCAAAACTCCATTGAAGATTAACTTTTCCCTTTTAGCTTCTCTTATAGACCTGTCAGGATGCTAGGTGACTGACTGAGGATGGCTTAAATTATCCTCTGCCATTTCTTCTTTTGTATCTAACTCCCTTAAGAACATCATGATTAAAAGAGGTGATTGGGCAGGATTCACGATTTCCCAAGTTCTCTAGCAATTGCCAAAAAACTGTATCAAAATTTTACTCTGACCAATATTGTTAGTATTACATCAAATGGAAGAATAATTAGTTTTATGTCTGTCCTCAGGTTCAATAACTTTTTGTGTTTGGGGATGCTGTGCTAGACTCTTTTTTGCATTACAATAATGAGAACAGTATTCTGAAAATGTTGTGTCAATAGATTTCAGGTCCAAGTCAAGACCAAAACTTTATCCACATAAATGTAATGTTCAGCTGAAATAATGTTAATTCATCCTTCCTACAATAAAATAAATTTAATTTTTATCAGAAGTTCCATAAAATTTACTGTATAATCTTATCCGTCTTCTCCTGAATTTGGTGTGAGAAAGAAGACAAATAGTATCTCTACAATGCTATTCTCCCCTCCTTCTTTCTTTATAATTATTAGTTTTGGGAAAGGTATGGAGAAAGAAAGCAGCCCTAAAATAAATGTGATCAGATGTTTTTTAAAAAAAAAAAACAGCTTTTTGATACACACTCACACAAAAAAAAAAAAAAAAAAAAAAAAAAAAAAAAAAAAAAACAGGGAATCCTGGTGTGGTGTGGGCCTCCTTGTTTTCAAATCTCAACACCATCTCTTGCCATACGTGTGTTCAGATGGTCAAGGAACTGAGCCATACCTGTGTGGAAAGATCGTGTTGGCTAAAATGAGGAAGGCAAGAAAGTAAAGCAAAGGAGGATTTGGGAAGATCCACTGGAAGATAATGTCCAGGTGAGTGTTTATACGAACTTGACTAGAATGATATCTTACAGAAGGAAAGCATTCAAAGATATTTAGAAAAGAAACTGACAGTTCTTGGGAATGGATTAGATCTAAGTTATAGGAGAATAATGTTTCAGTGATGACTCCTGTTTTTTGATTTACAGTGATTTGGGCTTACAATGTTTTTTGTTGTTGTTGTTGTTTGTTTTTTTGTTGTTTTTGTTGTTGTTGTTGTTGTTGTTGTTGTTTAAAATTTTAAAAAAACCAGTTATCAAAAGAAGACTTTAAGATAGGCTTGAAATAATCCAGTAGCAATAGCAATTGCAGATATGATAGCCAAGTCTGAAACTCAAGGCAAAGTATGAGGTTAGCCCAAGAGCTTGAAAAGCAAGACTCATGAAGAGCAAAGCCTCATCATAGAAGGAAATGTTGCTGAAAGCCTCAGCTAGGTAAGAGTTAAATTCCTTTGGATTTAATAATGTGAAAGTCATTAGTGATCAGCAAAAGCCATTTCAAAAGAGCAGTAGTGTAAATGCTAGATTGGAGAGAGTTGAGAAGAAAATAGGGGGAGGAAAATTAAGCAGAAGAATATAAACAACTCTATCAAGAATTTTAGATGTAAAGTTTATAAAAGATGGAGGCAAGGTATTTGTTGTCATTAATTTTATAATAAATATAGATGCCATATTAATGAAGTCAATATTTTATATATTTGAACCAAACAAAGATGTATGTGTGTAATTTTTTGAAACTAAACATTTCATTAATAGTTTGGAGAGAAGCATCAAGCTTTCAGCTAATTACTTTTAAATATTTAACTCTAACATTAATTGAGTGATATTGGAGAGAAAAGAGAAACACAGTTCATAATTTTTATTTTTGTTTTAAATAAAAACACTGAGCTTTTTTATCACACAGATACTGCATAGGCCTAAAACTCCTGCAAGATTCTTAAGTGCCATCTGTAATGCTGGGGTAGCAGTTCTGCATACTCTCTATTTTGATGTCATTTATTTGGGTGACACCAAAAAGCTCCATTGCCTTGATATTATTATTCAAGTAAAACTTCATCTAATTTAACATTTGATGCATTACATTAACTTACATTATTTATAAACACAAGCTGCCTTGCTTAGCCCTAGCAAATATGCATAATATACATACTGAAGTTAACAGCCCATTGCACAAGAAACATGAGCTGTCCAAACACCCAGGCAAGTTCTCCACAGGCTGATGGTATGAGTATTTTAATAAGAAATTTATTCTCCCTCAAAAAATGGCAGAACTAAACTCAAACAGTCACCTGCCTTTGCTCTGTCCTACTTTTTCAGTCCAAAAGATCAGACTGCTCTTTGTTCTGTCACTTTATGTTTATTACTCTGTATGTGTGTGTGTGTGTGTGTGTGTGTGTGTGTGTGTGTGTCTATCTACATAAGTGTACAGGTACATGAGGCTTAAATCCATTCTTCCTCTTGTCTTCATCAGGTCTATTTTGGATTGAAGGAGAACACTGTATCTTCCCAGGAAATCCTGGAAGTATATATGTCCTTGCATGTAATAATAAATGTTTACAGCCATTTCAGTTGAGGACTAAAAGACTATTATTGCTAATAGTGAGGCAAGTACTTACAGCAACTCTTAACAGACTCTGATGGAAAAAATAAATTCACTGTAGAAATAAGGGTATTTTTCAAGGAAGATTAGAAACTAAAGCACAAAAAAATGTACTTTAGCTTTTACATCTGACAGGAATGAATCCAAAGAAATATGATTATTGATTATAACACTAATGGAGTGATGTTAATAACTATACTAGGTTAATGTTAATAACTATACTAGATTATGCTAATGTTAGTAACTGTCAACATTTTTACCTCACTTTTTCTGCTTTCCAGGAAAAAAAAATTTTATCCTTCTGAAATGTGTTTCAAGTGATATCAAGAAATGAAGTAGAATCTATAAGAAATATCAATTTATCTAAATGGAAATACTTCTCTGGACCATGAGCTCTCATCAAACATTATACAATCATTTAAGAATATTTCTGAGTGTTTTTTAAAATATTTTTTAGTTATCAACGGATCTTTATTTTATTTATGTATATGCAGTGCTGAGAATCAAACCCAGTGCCTTACACATACTAGGCAAGTGCTCTACCACTGAGCCATACACTCAGCCCATATTTCTGAGTGTTATTTAAGAGAATATTAACAATTAATTTAAATCTTTGGCCTCCCTATGTAAAATGTTACTGAACTGTCAAAATGACTGCATATCATGATTGTTAACTACTCTTTTTACATGACATACTCAGTAAATGGAGTTTTTCAATGATTTGCTATTTGGGAATTGTGATGAATGAATTTTGACTTTTTTTGTATTGATAAAATATGTACTTTAAAATTTTACATCTTATTTATTTTCTCCAAATTAATAGAAGATATGTTTATAGAAAATATTGAATATAAAAATCTAAGAAATCAAAATCATTATACAATATTTTCTTGACACCAAGTGTAAGTTATCTATTTTCTCTTTTTGGATTCTGATTCTTCCTCATATAATTGACTAATGTTAATGGATTCTTTTAAATTTTTTGTTAATTCTATATCTACTTATTTGCATATTTGTACATATTGCTAAACAAATGGGACAAAAATATAGGTCATATATATATATGCATATATATATATGTATCTTTTGGGGGGGGCTTTCAGGAATTGAACTCACAGTATATTATTCTATATTATGAATTCTCTTACTTATTTAATTATCTCTCATTGATACTAAAGGTTACTTTTACTTTTTCACTGTTAAAAATAATGTCACAATTAACATTCCTGTACAATTATATATTTTATTCATTTCTTAACTATGAGATCATTCAATTGGATTTTTATTTATGTTTTTAATGTAGGAGTTAAATTTACTTACCCTTTTTGTGATTAATTATTTGATTGGATTATTCTTTCATTTCATGTTTTATGTCAGTGACAATAATAAACCTGAAAGGTACAATCCCAAATGCCATATGCTCAAATGTTGAAATCCTGAAAAATCAAAATGGTCTACAAATCCCCCAAATGACAATTCCAAAAGATTAAAATTCCAAATGTGGAAATTCTAAAAGCCAACATCCCAAAAGTGGAAATTCCCTTTGAAAAGAGATGGACATGGAGTAGGAAGCTAAATAGTTCTGGGAATGAAATTTATGCTTTTTGGGTTGTACACAAGATATTTGAATCATGTTAGGTGAATGAATATCTAAAAACCTGGTAAAGCACAATTTGGGTGTGTCTGTGAGGGTGTATATAAGGGAGATTAGTTATAAGTCTGAGATGACTAGATAGGAAAGATCTGCCACATATAAAATGAACATGAATGTATTCTGACAACTCAGCCCTAAAAAGGGAAGAAAAAAAAAGAGAAACAACTACTCATCATGATGTAAGACTTCAAAATATAGTTAATGATCATTAAAGTCAACCAGCTTTTATGAATTAAATCTGTGCTTGTGCACATGATCTATCTTTATAAGACATTTTCATATGTCAACAGTTCATTTAGCTTTTTAGCATATGTTCTGTTTGGCGGGGAGTTCCTGTTTTGTTATCTTTTTTGTTTTAATTATTTTTCACTATTCTTAATTGTCAGTATTAGTATTTGTAATTCACTATGCTATGGATTTCATCTTCACATCATCTCTAATACTGGAGGTATAAATTATGTAAAGACTCTCAGTGCTAATTATTTTATGCCATTTTTGCAAATTTGACTTCACAAAAATGCATTCTTGGGCTGGGGTTATAGCTCAGTGGTAGAGCACTTGCCAAGTACATGTGAGGCACTGGGTTTGATCCTCAGCACCATATCAAAGTAAATAAATAAAATAAAGGTATTGTGTCCACCTACAACTAAAAATGTATATTTTTAAATATTTTTAAAAGTGCATTATCACAATCTTAATTTTGTGTTTTAGCTTTTTTCCTTTTAATACCAGGGATTGAACCCAGGGGTGCTTAACCACTGACCCACATCCCAGCCATTTTTTATTTTTTTATTTTGAGACAAGTTCTCACTAAGTTGCTTATGGCCTCGCTAAGTTGCTAAGGCTGGTGTATAAGCATTTTTACATAAACATAAAAACATTGACCCTACCTCAATAAATGAAGAGGTCCTTTTTGTATGTATATTATTGTGAAAGATAAAATTTCTCCAGACCTTGGCTCTCAAGTTTGATGATATATACTGTGATAACCCATTGCAGTTTTCAATGTATCTTAACAAAAAACATGTTGTCCATTGTAATATTTAAAAGACCACAGTTATAAAGCTAGGAGCACACACCACCCATAGTTATATGTGAGCAGACATTTTGATTTTTGACCTATTTATGAATATGGTTAATTTGTACATAATTGTTAAGCACTGTCATTTGTGTGCCTCTGTTTATGCTGCAAAATTATGCATGTTATTATTGTCTATTTTCTTTAAAGAAGTGGCTGAAATAGTGTTCTCTTGCGTTTGTTTATTAAATACATTCTTTTTAAAAATATAAATGAATGCCTCTTAAATATTACTATTAATTTTTTTTCAAGAATTGCATTTTTAAAATATTTATCTTTCATGATTTTAGACTTTAGGCATTTTTATCTTTCGGCATTTCAATGTTCAGGTTTATGGCATCCAGGATTTCATCTTTCAGAATTATGACTCAAACCCATTTTATTTATATTATGTTCATTCATTTATTTCTGCTTTTTTTTTCTTTTTTTTTTTTTTTTGGTACCAGGGATTTAACTCAGGGGAACTTGACCACTGGGCCACATCCCCAGCCCTATTTTGTATTTTATTAGAGACAGGGTCTCACTGAGTTGCTAAGTGCCTCACCATTGCTGAGGCAAGCTTTGAACTCACGATCCTCCTGCCTCAGCCTCCCAAGTGCTGGGATTACAGGCATGCGCCACTGCACTCAGCTATTTTTGCTTATTATTGAATTATTTTTAAGCATTTTTGTTCCAATTTTTCTCTCCTGTCTTAAAACCAGATACATTTTTTATCTGTTCTTTAGCAATTGTCTTTTACATATTTATATGTTCAACAAATATTAATTAGATTTCAACTGTGTGATAGCTATCGTACTTGTTCCTGGGGGTATATCAGTAAACAAATTGACAAACTTTTTATGCTCTTGAAGTTTACATTATAGTAAAATAGAGACAGGCAGTAAGAAAGGCAAAATACACACACACACACGCAAATGATGTAGTATATTAGATGGTGATAAGTGGTATGAAGTAATATAAATCATCAAGGAGTATACAAAGAATGAGGAGGACAGCAAGATTCAATAGCATTTACATAGGGAGTCCAATACAACTGGGGGAGAGAACTTGCCAAGAGGAGGAAACAAGTGCAAAATCCCTGAGAAGGAACAGGTCTATCATATGTAATAACAGCAATGATGCCATTGTGGCCAAAGAAAAGAGATGAGGGAATAGTGTCAGGAGATGAGGTATAATAAGAAGGAAGCAGGGTGCCAGAATGATGAGGACTCCCTATTTCAGTGAATTTGAATTTGAAATTAAGCACCAAAGTGGTATAAAACATTTTTCATCAATAATAAGTTCATTGTTTTTGGAACTACATTTTACTTTAATGCATTGTATTGTACAATATGTTGTTGTGTCATAATGTGCATGCCGAACACATGCATTGACCTGCACACTACAATACACATAGAAACACACCACCAAACTGGTCACTCTCCAAGTCTATCCAATTATTATTAATTTTTCCATATGTTAATGCAAATATTAATTAGAATATTTTAGAGAACATGATTTATACAAAATGTAATTGGCAATCAAATTGAAATACTTATTACTTAAAAGGTCTCTGTAGCAACCACTTGAGTTTGCCGTGGTAGCACAAAAGCAAGCATAGGCAACATGATAATGAATGAGTGTGACTGTCTTCTGATCAAACTTTATTGATGAACACTGAAATTTGAATTGTACATCATTTTAACAGAATGAAACAATGTTCTTCTCTTAAATTTTTTTTTCAATCATTAAAAAATGTAAAATTGGGAGATTCAACATGGTGGATGAGAGGAAGTTTGCATTTATAGTTGCTCCCTGGCTCAGGAATCAAGCAGCTGGAGTAGTACTTATTAGTGAGGTGATTGAAAGAGGAAATTAACTGAAATTCAATATCAGACAGCCAGAGTCTCTTAGAAATGTGGATGCATTGAACAAAGAATAAAAATAAGAGTACATTGGAGCCAAGCTGGTTATGGCAGTGTCAGTGGTGCTTGTTAACCTCAGAGGAAAGGGAAAACAGAGAGAAACACAACTAATGAATTTGGCACAGAAAAACCTGTACATGAGAAGAGCAAGCCTGAACTTAACTGGTCAAGAGGATGCACAATGAACTAGAATTTGGAAAGTGCAAATGGCAAGTGAAGAGCAGAGACGGGAGCCATCTTGAGAAGATCACACTGCAGCTTTCTGCTGTGGGAGCCCAGGAGATCAGAGCAAACACTGTTATACTGCGCTAGCAAGCACCTACTTTGTGGCCTAGGATGAACCTAGTGTAATATGAGTAAAAGAGGTAAAGAGAAGATTGTGGGATTCAAGTCAGGAAAATGGAAGGGAGTGCAACTCACTTTCCCTGGAGTCTGGTGGCTCACATGACAAACTGAAAAAAGTTGAAAACTGAACAGTTGGGTATATATATACACTCAGGGTCTAAGCCTGGAAAGGACATAACCATGGGCAGCAAATGTGTGGAGGCTTGGATCCCTTGTCCCACAAGTAGAAGTCTTGGAAGGCTACTGAAATCCAGTTTCCAGCAGAGATCAGCAACTGCCTGGCCCTAGGGGTATGTCAATCTACACTATCTAGAGCAGAAATCACCCAGTAAATCCCCTAAGTCTTGATTAGATCTAACCCTATCCCTATCCAGAACTGCCCTCATTGAACTATGCAGCAGTCCTACTCTGAGAGTATATTGATCTGGTCAGTCCACACAAAACTCCAGTCTATAGTACTTCAAATTCTGTCCTACCCATACTTGTGTGAAGGGAAGTTGAGAGCTATTTCAGCCAGTTTCAGTTTTAGGCTACTGCAGCTGGCAACTCAGACACACACACACACACACACACACACACACACACAGAGTTTCCCTCTTTTTCAGTACACAGCTCAAAATATATATATCCAGAAGAACAGTCAGGCATTGGTGGTGACCATCCACCCTCATTGAGGGTTTTGACCACCTTAGCAGAGAATATGTTTTCATTTTCCATTAAGAATATTTTGGGGCTTTTTTTAAAAGATGGCAGAATAAAAGAGGTCACATTCCTAGCTCCTCATGGCATGAAAGCAAGAAAGCAGATAGGCAGCTTCTCTGCAAGGTACATGAGCAAAATAAGGGGGGGGGGGCTTCACTGAAATTTAAAACTGGATATTCAAAGCAGACCAGGAACACAGGAGGTTGAACATAATAAAATAAGAAATCCCCAGTGGCATAGCCACTGCCCCAGGTGGCTGGAAACACCAGCCAGAGTGGTTCCTCCTTCAGCATAGTAGATGGATCAAGGAATTAAGGAACTCAAGATTTGGGGAGACCTGAGGAGTGTCTGGGTATGGAGTGTTTATAGATCAAGGATATTTCCCAATGCTGCACAATATTCATGTGCAGAGAAAAAAACAGCTATTTCTCCAGGCAATGTGCAGAGGACAAAGGAAGGAACCGTGTGCAGCTGAGGTGCAAGGGTTGGTAGCTGAGGAAGCTGATTCCTGACAAAACTGTGTTTGGCCCAAACTACAGGCCCAATAGCACACACTACATGACATATAGTGTGCTTCAGTGACCAAGAGAAAATCAAACATGGAGAGAGGTTTACCCAGAGGACAACTGGTTGTGGAAAACCACCCAGCTCTACTGTTGTCCCTCCAATTTGACTGCTTGCAGGACCTGCTGTGAGAGGCTCATCTGGCTGGAAACTCAGAAGGGCAGGGGCCAGAAAGATTGGAGACTGAATCCAAGACCAGAAAATGTGGGGTCCACAGGTGACTTAGGGGACTAAGAATTGGCTCCCCTACCACATGAGTGGAACCCAGGGAACATCCTTGGGGTAAAGTCTTTCCACATTGACCAGCAAATACTGGGCACTGGAGGTATGCTGATTTAAAATCTCCAGAGCAACCAGCATTCAGCAAAGAGCCTGGAGCCTGTCTAAGCCTAAAACATACACCAAGAAATTCCACCTACAGATTACCACTCCCACTCCAGCAATCCAGAGGGTGGCACATTACACTCCTGAACATCCCACCTAAACTGCTGAGAATATTTTGAATTCTAACAGAAAAAAAATGCTTTAACTTTTCTTCAATATTTTTTCTTTTGCTTTTTTCCTTATTTTTTATTATTTTTATCTGTTTGTATTGTGGCCTTGATGGTACAACATCATTTATACTTTTTCATATTTTTTTTCTCTCATTTCTAGCACTTTTGAAGACAGTTTTTTTTTTATGGATTAGTTTTTTGTTTTTGTTTGTTTTGTAAACTAGGATGTTTGATTAGTATATTTCAGTTTTGTTTTATATTCTTTTATTTTTATTTTAAATTTTTATTAAATTTTTACTTTAGATATATATTTTCTCCCACCTCTTTCCTTTGATTCTCTCTTACCTTCTGCTAACAATCTATTGTTCTTTCTTTCACACTTTCTTTAATCTCTTCTTTTTCTTCTCTCCTCCTCCCTTATAATCATCACATTCAATATCACTTCTGTTCTCTTCCTGTACACCATTTGAAATTATAAACCCTTTTAGAAACTTGCTGTTTTTATTGTAGGCAATAACTGATCATTTCTGTTTATTGTGATAATTAACAGTGTAGACGTCAGAGTAGAAACTATTTGGTTTAATGCTGTATATTGCTTGCATTGGTAGTTGTTATTATTTGTCTCCCTCTAAACAGTGAGGTACTGGAAACCTTCAGGGACACTGTAAGTCCACAGGGTAGAAACTCTTCTGCCTCACATCCATACAGTTAGGTGGGAAGACACACACAAACAACATGAAAAAGAGAGGAAACAAATCACCCTCAAATAAAAGAATATACTCCAATAACAGTATCTATTGACACCACGATGGAAGAAATGTCAAATAATAAGCCAAATTAAAAATTCAATAAAAAGTATCACCAACAGATTACACCACTGGGAAGACAAATCCTCAGGCAATTAAGACAAAATATATAATCTTGAAAATAGAGTTGGCCATGAAGAGAAGATGTTAAGAAACCATGAACAGAACTTTCAAGAATTATGGGACAACATGAGAAGACCAGATTTAAGATTTATTGGGATAGATGAAGGCGTGGAGATACAAACCAAAGGAATGTACAATTTTTCAATAAAATAATATCATAAAATTTCCCAAATCTAAAGAATGAAATGGAAAATGTAATACAAGAGGCTTACAAATGTACAAAATTACAAAATTAAACAGACCCACATCAAGGCACATTATAGTGAAAATACTTGGCATACAGAATAAGGATGGAATTTTAAAGGATGTGAGAGAAAAATATCAGGTTACATATAGGGGAACACCAATTTGGATCTCAGATGATTTCTCAATCCAGACCCTCAATGCTAGGAGGTCCTGGAATAACATGTACCTAGCTCTGAAAGAAAACGGATGCCAAACAAGAATTCCATATACAGTAAAATGAAGCTTCAGATTTGAAGATGAAATAAAAATCTTCCATAGTGAACAAGAGTTAAAAGAATTTGCAACAAGATAGTCTGCAGTACAGAATATTCTCAATAAAATATTCCATGAAGATAAAATTGGGGAAAAAATGAAAACCAGCAAAGGGAGGAACTACACTAAAGAAATAGTCAATCAAAAGAGAAACTAATTCAAATTAAAAACCAGAAATAAATCAAAATGACCAGGAATACAAATCATATCTCAATGATAACCTTGAGTGTTAATGGCCTAATCTCATCAATCAAAAGGCATAGACTGTCAGATTGGATTAAAAAATAAGACTCAACAATAAGTTATCTCCAAGAGATTCAACTCATAGGCAAAGCCAACCACAGAATGAAGGTGAAAGGATGGGAAAAAAAACATATCACTCTCATTGATTTCATAAACAAGCAGGGGTTTCTATCCTCAGATAAAATGGAATTCAAGCCAAAGTTAATCAGAAGGAACAAAGACAGACATTTCATACTGCTTAAGGGAATTATACATCAACAAGACATAACAATCATAAATATTTATGCCCCAAACAATGGAGCATCTACATACATCAAATAAATCCTTCTCAAGTTTAAGAATCGAATAGACCACAACACAATAATACTGGGTGACTTTAACGTACCTCACTCACTACTGGATAGATCCTCCAAACAACAACTAAACAAAGAAACCATAGAACCAAATAATACAGTCAGTAATTTAGACTTAACAGACATATATAGAATATTTCATCCATCAATGAGTGGATACACTTTCTTCTCAACATCACACAGATCCTTCTCTAAAATAGATTATACCTTATGCCACAAAGCAACTCTAAGCAAATACAAAAAAAAAAAAAAAACAAAGAAAAAACAACAACAACAACAAAAAAAAAACAAAACAGAGATAATACCTTGCATTCTATCAGATCATAATGGAATGAAATTAGAAATCAACAATACAATATAAAGAAGAAGATATTCTAACACCTGGACACTAAATAATATACTGTTGAAAGATGAATGGATAGCAGAAGAAATCAGGGATGAAATAAGAAAAAACTTACAGTTCATGAGAGTAGTGATAAAAAATATTAAAATATCTGGAATACTATGAAGGCAGTGGGAAAGAAGAAAGTTCACTGCATTGAGTTCATTCACTAAAAGAATAGAAAATCAACAAATAAATGACCTAACATTAGATCTCAAAGCCCTAGAAAAAGAAGAATAATGAAAACCAAAAGCAGTAGAAAACAGAAAGTAATTAAAATCAGAGCTGAAATCAATGAAATTAAAACAAACAAAAAAATTTCAAAAAATTGAAAAAAGTAGGTTCTTTGAAAAAAAATTTTTTTAAATTGATAAACCCTTAGCCACACCAATGAAGAGAAACTCAAATTCCTTGATCAAGAAAGCAAAATTATTAAAATTTGTGATGAAAAAGGAAATATCACAAAGGACACTACTTAAATACAGAAGATAATCAGAAACTATTATGAAAATTTATACTCTAATAAAGTAGAAAATATTGAAGACATCGACTAATTTCTAGAGACATATGTCCTACCAAAACTGAATCAGAAGCACATACACAATTGATACAAATTAATTTCAAGCAATGAAATAGAAGACACCATCACAAGCCTGCCAACTAAGAAAAGCCCAGGATGAATGAATTCTCAGCCAAGTTCTACAAAACATTCAAAGAAGAATTAATACCAATATTTCTCAAATTATACCATGAAATAGAAAATGAAGGAACCCGTCCAAATTCATTCTATGAAGCTAATATCACGCTGACACAAAACCAAACAAGGAAAGAAAACTTCAGACCAATATCCCTGATAAACATAGATGCAAAATTTCTCAATACAATTCTGGCAATTGCATACAAAAACATATTTAAAAGATAGTGCATCACAATCAAGTGGGGTTCACCTCAAGGAAGAAAGTTTAATTCAACATGTAGAAATCAATAAACATAACTCATCACATCAATAGACTTAAAGAATCATATGATCATCTCAATAGATGTAGAAAAAGCATTTGACAAAATACAGCACCCCTTCATGTTCAAAACACTAGAAAAACTAGGAATAGTAGGACATACCTCAACATTGTAAAAGCTAGCTATGCTAAATACAAGGCCAATGTTATTCTAAATGGAGAAAACTTGAAAGCATTCCCTGTAAGATCTGGAAGAAAACAAGGATACCCTCTTTCACCACTTTTATTGAACATTGTCTTTGACTCTAGCCAGAGAAATTAGAAGAAAGAAATTAAAGAGATACAAATAGAAAAAGAAGAAGCCAAACTATGACTATTTGCTGATGATAGGCCTCTATATTTAGAACATCCAAAAATTCCACCAGAAAACTTCTAGAACTAATAAATAAATTCAACAAAGCAGCAGGATATAAAATTAACACCCGTAAATGAAATGCATTTGTATACATCAGTGATGAACCCACTGAAAGATAAATTAGGAAAACTACCCATTCACGAAAGTCTCAAAAACATATATATATTTGGAAATCAATCTAATGAAAAAGGAGAAAGCCCTCTACAATGAAAACTACGGAACACTAAAGAAGGGACAAATAAATGTTGGCAAGGATGTGGGGGAAAGGTATACTCATACATTACTGACGGGACTGAAAATTGGTGCAACCACTATGGAAATCAGTATAAAGATTCCTCAGAAATCTTGGAATAGAACCACAATTTTACTCAGCTATTCCACTTCTAGTTATGTACTCAAAGGACTTAAAATCAGCATACTAGAGTGACACATCCACATCAATGTTTATAGCAACTCAACTCACAAAAGCAAAGCTATGGAACCAACCTAGATCCCCTTCAAGAGAAGAATGGATAAAGAAATTGTAGTATATACACACAATGGGATATTACTAAACCTTAAAGAAAATGAAATTATACATTTGCTGGTAAATGGATAGAACTGGAGATTATCATGCTATGTGGAATAAGCCAATCCCAAAGAACCAAAGTTGGAAAGTTTTCTCTGATATGCAGATGCTAATTAACAATAAAGGGGAGTAGAATGGAGGTACTTTGTCTTAGATAGAGGAGAGTGAAGGGAGCGAAGAAGGTATAGAGGTAGAAATGATAATAGAATGGATCGGACATTACTATCCTATGTGCATATATGATAACATGATCAGTGTAACTCTACATCATGTACAACCAAAGGAATGAGAATTTATACTCCATACACGTATAATGTGTCAAAATGCATTCTACTGTTATGTATAATTAATTAAAACAAATTTTTAAAAAATTAAAAACTAATATATTAACACAAAAAAGGAGTATTTTGGGGTGTTCTTGCTATGGTGATTTGTTCATGAACATATGTACACTTTTGCTTCTTTTTCTCATTTTTTAGCATTTTCATGATAATTATTTTTCATGTACTTTAAGGCTTAGGGTTTTGGTTTGTTTATTTTGATTTCGTTTTAGTTTGTTTATTTTCTTTTTTCTCTTTTCTTCCCTGCCTGACAATCAAATTATCTTGTTCTCATTTTATCTCACTTTACCTAATTTTTTCTATGTTTATCAAACTTCTTTTAGTGCAGGCTATAAATAAGACTTTCAATAAGGAGATAGAGATATTGATCTAAAAAAAACAGAAATCTTAGAAAGGAAAGACAATAAATCAAATGAAACCTTCAATTGAAATTCTCTAATGGACTAGACTATGCTGAAAACAGAAACTTAGAGCTGGAAGACAAAGCAGCTGGCCTTGATTGTTCAGATAGTAATATAGAAAATAAGTAACCATGACCAACATAAGCAAAAAATCTGGGACAAAATTAAAAGACCAAATTTAAGAATTGCTGGAATTGAAGAGGATTGTGAGATACAGGGTAATGGCATGGATACCTTTTCAGGGAAATAGTAACAAAAATTTCCAAACATTAAGAATGAGATAGACATTCAGATGCTGAAAGCATTCCAAACTCTAAACAGACAGGACCAAAATAAAATTACCCCACAAAAACATTACATTAAAAAACTCTTAACATAAAACATAAGGATAGAATATTAAAATGCTTCAGAGAAAAATGTCAGATCACATTTGAATACAAGCCAATTAAAATTACTTACAACTGCTCAGCACAAACTCTAAAAATCCTAGAAATAATTTTAGGTATGTTCTAAGACCTGAAAGAGAGTAACTGTCAACAAAGACTGCTATATCCAGTAATGCTATTCTTCAAAATTAAAAAAGAAATGAAAATCTTCCAAGATAAGCAGACACTAAAAGAATTCATGATTACTAAGCAAGCACTACAGAAAATACTTAAAGAAATACTTCATGTACAACAAATCAAACACAAACCACAGAGCTCACAAATAAACAGATCTCATTTAAAGAGCAGTTGAGTAAATGAAAAATACAACTAACTTCGTTAGAAATAAATCAAAGTAGGAGAAATAAGTAAATATTTCTTTATAATAATACCAAATGCAAATGTTCTCAACTCTCCTACTAAAAGACATAAGTTGGATGAATGGATTAAAAAATAAGACCCACTTGTATGTTGTTTGCAGGAGACTTACCTTACAGGCAAAGACAGCCATAGGCCAAAAGTTAAAGGATGGAAATTGATATACTCAGCAAACAGATCCTGATAATAAAAGTAAACTTCAAGGCAAAATTTATCTCAGAAAAAGATGAAGTAGGTCACTTTATACTGGCTAAGAGAACAGTACAACAAAAAGTTATAATGAAATCAGGCAGTGGCTCATACCTGTAATCTCAGCAGCTCAGAAGGCTGAGACAGGAGGATTGCAAATTCAAGACCAGCTTCAGCAACTTAGCCCTATACAACTTCATGAGACCCTGTCTCAAAATAAAAAAATAAATAAATAAAAAGGGCAGGGGATGTGGCTCAGTGGTTAAGTGGCCCTGGTTTTAATTCCAGGTAGAAGAAAGTGAAGGACAGTGAAAGGAGAAGAAGGGGATGAAAAAGAAGAAGAATATATAATGATAATAAATATTTATGCTCAAAACATTGGTACACCTAATTACATAAAACAGTACTCCAACTACAGTCTCAGATAGACCCTCAGTACAATAATACTGAGTAATTTCAACCCACCTCTCTCACCAATAGACAAGTCATTTAGACATAAACTCAGTAAAGACTTTTATGACCTGAAATAATTATGAATTAAATGGACTTAACAGAAGTCTATAGAATATTTCATCTAACAATGGCCAAAAACACTTTCTTCTCAGCAGTTCATGGAACCATCTTCAAAATAGATCATATTTTAGGCCATAAAGCTACTCTTAGTAAATATAAAATCTATTGATCTAATTCCTTGCATCTTATATGATCATAGTGGAATGAAATTTTTAACAACAAAAATCCCTACAGAAACCACACAAATTCATGGATATTGAACAATATACCTATGAATGATAAATGTGTGATGGAAAAAATTGGGAAAAATTAAAAATCCTTAGAATCAAATGAGAATATTTACAGAACACATCAGAACCTCTGGGTCACTATGAAAGCAGCTGTAATAGAAAGTTTATATTTATGAGTGCTTATGGTTTATATTTACAAGAAAATCAGAATGATCCCAAATAAACAATGATATATCTCAAGACCCTAAAAAAGAAATAAAAAAAAAAAAAACAATTCCATAAGCACTCATTCATGATAAAATACTGAAAAAACTAAGGATAGAAGAAACTTACCTCAAAATTAACCTCAACATTATAAAGGCTATATAGAAATAAACCAAAGTAGACATCATAGTGAATAGGGAAGAAACTGAAAACATGTCCCTTATAATCTGGATCAAGATAAGGATGTCTACTATCACCACTCTTATTCAACATAGTACCAGAAATTCTAGTCAGAGTGATCAGGCAAGAGAAGGAAATAAAACTGATAAAAATAGGAAAAAAGTCAAATTATAACTATTTGCAGAAGGTATGATTGCACATTCAGAAGATCTAAAACCTCCACCAGAAGACGAATAGAGCTAATCAATTAAGCAAAGATTCAGGTTATAAAATCAACATACAAAAATCAATAGCTTTCTTATCATAATGAATCTTGTGAGAAAAAAAATCAGGAAAACAATCTTATTCAAAAAGCCTTTTAAAAATTCCTAGGAATAAATATAACCAAAGAGGTAAAAGATCTCTACAACAATAACTATACAACAATAAAAATAATGAAGACTGTGGAAGATGGAAAGACCTACCATGATCACAGATCAACAACATCAATATTGTTAAAGTAGTCATACTGCTGAAAGCAATATTCAAATTCAGTTTAATCCCCATCACATAGCCAAGGACATTCTTCAGAGAACTAGAAAAATACAGTCCCAAAATGTATTTGGAGGAATAAAAGACCGAATAGACAAGAAATGCTGGAAGTGTCACAATGCTGGACTTCAAATTATACCACAGAGCTCTGGTAAGAAAAAGTGTCTGATACTCCATAAAAGCAGACACAGACCAGTGAAAAAGAATAGAAGACAGAGAGGCAAACCCACACAGATATGTTCATCTGATTATTGGAAAAGGTGCCAAAAACTTATGTTGGAGAAAATATAGCCTTTTTTAACAAATGATGTTGAGAAAACTGATTATCTCTACATAGACTAATGAGACTAGGTTCTTATCTCTCACCTTGAAATGGATTGAAGATGTAGGAATCAGACCAGGAAGTATGCAACTCCTAGAAGAAAACATAGGGTTGATATTCAAACCTATAAGTATAGCAATGACTTTCTCAATAGAACACCTAAAGTTCAGGAAGTGATGCCAAGAGTTGATAAATGAAATGGCATCAAATTAAAAAACTACTGCACCACAAAAGAAAAAGTTAAGAACATGAAAAGAAAACCTACAGAATGGGAGAAAATCTTTGCTAACTACTCTTCTGACAGATGATTAATATCCAGAATATATAAAGAACTCAAAAAAAAAAAAAAAAACCTTAACAAAAATCCCAAATAACCCAATTAAGAGATGGGCAAATGAACCAAACAGATAATTCTAAAAAAAAAAAAAAGAAAAAAGAAATACAAGTAGCCAATATATAGATGAAAAAAATTTCAATATCATTAGCAATTAGGAAAATGAAAATCAAAATACACTGAGATTTTATCTCACTCTAGTCAGAATGGCAGCCATCAAAAATACAAATAATAATAAGTGCTGGAAAGTCTGTAGGGTAAAAGAGGAACAATTTTACACTGTTAATATGATTGTAAATTAGTACAACCATTATGGAAATCAGTATGGAAATTCCTTTTCAAAAGCCTAGGAATGGAACCACCATATTACTCAGCTTTACCAATCCTTTAGTATTTATCCTGAAGAATTAAAGAAGTTGGAGAATATAATGCTAAGTGAAGTTAGCCAATCCCAAAAATCCAAATGCCGAATGTTTTCCCTGATATAAGAAGGCCGATTCACAGTGGGGTTGGGACAGGGAACATAGGAGGATTAGAGGAACACTAGAATGGCCAATTGAGAGGGAGGGGAAGGGACGGAGAAAAGAGTAAAAAAAAAAAAAAAAAAAATGGTAGAATGAGATGGATATCATTACCCTAAGTGCATGTATGAAGATACGAATGATGTGAATATACTTTGTATACAACCAGAGATATGTAAAAATGTGCTCTATAAGTGTAATATGAAATGTAATGCATTCTGCTATCATTTATAACAACTTAGAATAAAAAAAAAGAATTAAAGTCAGCATACTATAGTAATACATGCTTGCCCATGTTTATAGTAGCACATTTCACAATAGCCAAACTATGGAACTGGACTAGGTATCCATCAATGGATGAACAAAGTGTGTTCTATATACACAATGGAGTTTTATTCAGCCATGAAGAAAAATGAAATTACATCATTTGCAGGAAAGTGGATGGAACTTGAAAACATTATGTTAAGCAAAATAAGCCAAACTCAAAAAGTCATATGTGGAAACTAGAGAGGAAAAAGGAAAAAGGCAAAGAAAGATGGAGGTGGAAATCTCATGAAAATCAAAGGGAGATCAGCAGAGTAGAGGAAAGGGACCAAAGGCAGAGAGGAGGGAAGGAAAGGGAAAATACTGGGGAATAAAATTAGCCAAATTATATATATTCTGTGCATGTATGCATGTATGAATATGTAACAACAAATCACACCATCATGTTCAATTATAATGTGACAATAAAAATATGGAAAAAAATTAACACAGTGCTTTGCACACACACAAAAATACTTAAGTTATAACAGACTGTGCTTATAGTTTAGAAGACAAGTAAAAATAACCAATTTTTTTACAATAAAACATTTAGGCATATCATTGATGCAGAATCAAATGGATATACAAAAACTAGTACTTCAATCAAAACAGTAAAGAAAAAAAAAGACTAGAAAAAAATACATTGCAAATTTCACAACAAATGGCAATTGCATTTTGCTGCAATACACAAAAATAAAAATGTTGTTTAGAGAACATTTAAGGATGTTTGGAACATCTATGGTATATGAATATCTTTTTTAAATTGGGTTTTACGAAACATAAATGCAGATCAAGCCATTTCAATGAAAATTTAGTATTCAAATGGAGATACAATTTAAGTGTAAAATACCCTGGATTTCACACTTGTAAAAAAAATATAAATATTACATTGTGAATAATTTTATATTGATTCCATGTAAATGCGATATTTTAGATATATTTGATTATATTTAATGTGTTAGAATTAACTTTACTTGCTTCTTTTTAGTTTGTTAACATGATTAGAGAAATTAAAATTTCATGTATGGCTTAAAATTGTATTTCTGTTAGAGAGTATTGATCTGGATCATCTGGATAAGATCATATGGTTTTGCAAAGGGCTGTCCTGCATATGGCAGAATACTTAGTATTCCTAGCACCTGGTAATTACATGCCAGTAGAAATCCCCAGTTGTTGCAACAACCAACAATCTCTCTACTTTCAACTGAGAACCACTGTTTATACTGAAATGTATCAGAATTCTCACAGCTAGAAATCACAGGCAAAGCATGTATGTAATTTAGAAGAGTCTTAGGATTTTCAACCTAGAGAAAGATGCATCTGTTGTCAACGACAATGTTTTAGAAGAGAAGTGGCCTGGTTCGTCTTGCTTCTTCACCAATTACATAGACAATTTTCCTATGGCTCCTTTCTTGTGAATGTTGACAGACAACTTTTCCAGGATTTTGTGATTTAAGATTTGCTTTTACTTCTAGATTTCTTCTATATGTTTCATGCAATTAATTATTCCTGCTAATTTTTTTTTTCATTTCTGCAATTCTATCCACTTTTATGTCATCAAAAATGTTCTCAGGCTGAGAGTACAGCTCAGCAGTAAAGCACGTGTCTAGCATAAGGCCCTGGGTTTGATCCCCATAATGACAAAAACAAGTTCTCAGAATTTCTTAAAATTCTTGTTAGGTTGTATTACTATGGACCATCAGAGCATTGCTCTTTTAATGGCTCCCTTGTAAGAGGGAAGTTCATTGGGTGTTCTCAGTGTAGTAGATTAGTTACCATATTTTCTTTTTTTTTAAATTTATTTATTTTTTATTCTAAGATGTTATAAATGACAGCAGAATGCATTACATTTCATATTACACATATAGAGCATTTTTTTACAAATCTCTGGTTGTATGCAAAGTATATTCACACCATTCGTGACTTCATACATGCACTTAGGGTAATGATATCCATCTCACTCTACCATCTTTTTTTTTTTTTTCCTTCACCCTTTTGCCCCCCTCCCTTCCCTCCCTTCCCTATTGGCCATTCTAGTGTTCCTTTAATCCTCCTATGCTCCCCATCCCAACCCCACTGTAAATTGGCCTCCTTATATCAGAGAAAACATTTGGCATTTGGCTTTTTGGGATTGGCTAACTTCACTTAGCATTATATTCTCTAACTCCATCCATTTTCCTGCAAAAGCCATGATTTTATTCTCTCTTATTGCTGAGTAATATTCCATTGTGTGTATATACCACATTTTCTTTATCCATTCATCTACTGAAGGGCATCTAGGTTGGTTCCACAGTTTATCTATTGTGAATTGTGCTGCTATAAACATTGATGTGGCTGTGTCCCTGTAGTATGCTGTTTTCAGGTCTTTTGGGTAAAGACCAAGGAGTGGGATAGCTGGGTCATAAGGTGGTTCCATTCCAAGTTTTCCGAGGTATCTCCATACTGCTTTCCATATTGGCTGCACCATTTTGCAGTCCCACCAACAATGTATGGGTGTGCCATATTTTCTAACTGGTAATTTGGCACATGTAGCAAATTTGTAGAATTTTTTATATTGTGTAGTAGCAGCCATCAGACTAAATTATGCTATTTGTCTGTTGATAGATTAATCTGTAATTTCTCAAGCAATAATCACACCAACTACAAATGAAAATACTTTTCTTCTTATTTGTAATAAAGCATGTCTTTCCCCTGTATCACTGTAATCAATGAGAACTCCCCAAGCAGTGCTGTATGGTGATATAGATAAAACAGAACCTTACCTTTCTCCTGGCCTTAAGCAGACATTGCTTAAGGTCAACCTGCTGAAGGTCAAATTCTGCTTAAAAGTATGTTTTATTAAACCAGCCCAAAATTTGAATTTTATAACTAAGTCATTTAAGTGGGTCATACTCTCTAGTTTATCACAACACCCCACCCTTCCCTATTACTTTATAGATAATCCATTCCCCTTATTTATATTTTCAGTCTCCAAATGAAGACACTGCAGTTTTTTCTTAATTATTTTATTGACATTTGAGTTAACCATGAGGAATAATGCTGGCTTAAGATCTATTTTGTTCTTGGATTAGTTTTGTTGAAACTATCAATATAAAAGTAAAAGATATAAAAGTCAAAGAATTTTAAAAAAATACAAACAAGCAAAACAGAGAAAAGTAAAACTGTAAACTCCAACCCTAGGTAACTACTTGTAGCATCTTGGTAAATATGGTCTAAAAATCTCCCTTTCTTCTCTTTCTCTCTCATTCTTTACCCTCACCCTCTCCCCCCATTTCTAAATGAATGAATGAATGAATGTGTGTGTGTGTGTGTGTGTGTGTGTGTGTGTGTGTAAGGAAACAGGCAAACATAACAGATTATAATAAGTGCTATGCAAAGGAAAAACAGTACATTATGTGAGCAAAAGGAAAGGCTCACAACCCAATATCAGAAAATTTAAAAATTCTTCCTATAATCCATAACATCTAAGATGAAATCTTAGGTGTGAAGAGCAAAGAAATAGCAGCATCAAAGTATATACAATTTTAATACACTTGTGTACATTACCAAAATGCCTTCCAAAAAGATTACACCATTTAAATCTTTACAGAGAATGTGCAAGACAGTTTAGCCACAGCATCAAAAATATTGAATAACACTTGTGCCAAATTGGAAATGAAAATTGTGTCTATCTTGCTTTAGTTTGAATTTCGTTGACTCCTGGGATGAAATTTATTTTAATTTTTTTATGAATTGTTTATATTGCTCTTCTGAACCATAGACTTAATTTAGTCTAAAAATATTCTTTTGTCCATTATTCTGATTCATCTTGAAGTAAGCCCTTTGACAGCCCCTCAAGTAAACATTTCTTACTACTATCCTTAAATACTTTAGGGTTTGAAGCTCATATGTGCTTTCCATTTGCTTTTGTTATTTTTAATTTTTAAAAATTTAATTATTTATTGGAGCTTTATGGTTATATGTCATATTTGGGTTCACCCCAACAAACTTAAACATGCATGGAGATTGATTCAGTTGATAATCCCCCGTTTTCCTCTCATTTTCCCTCCCATCCTCCCCCCTTCTTCTTCCGCTACTCTACTACACTTTCTTTCACTCATCTATGAATTTCTATTTGATTGGTTCCTTATGTAATCTTATCCTTCTCTCCCCTTTTCCTTTTGCTAATTTCACTTTGCATGATATTGTCCATTTTCATCCATTTACAAGAATTTTAATATTATTTTCTTGTTTTCCATGTTAGGCATTTTGATGATGATATGTCTTAGTGAGCGTCTCATTGGATTGTATCTATTTGGTGTCCTCTAAGCCTCCTGTATGTGGATGTCTATCTCTATGTCTATCTGATATGGAAGAAGTTTTCTGTAACACATTGAAAATGTTCTTTATGCCTTTTGTTTGTGTCTTCAGTTCTCTTCTAGCCCAGTGATTCTCAAGTTTGGTCTTTTAAAGTTGTCTCAAAGTTCTTGCAAATTCTGGTCATGTTTTATTATATTTTTCCCTTTACTGCCATCTGTGTATTCAAGATAATATAACCTATCTTCAATGCCTAAAATTCTGTTTTCAATGGCTGAGGTTCTATTTTTAACACAAGCTAGTCTGTTATTGATGCTGTAAGTGGGTTTGTAATTTTACTGATTTTGTCTTCTTCTAAGAGTTCTGCTTGACTTCTTTTCACTATTTCTATGTCTTTATTTAAATGGTCTTTCATCTACTGGATTTGCTTCCTTAATTCCTTCTTTAGATCTTATTTTAGTTCATTGAACATTTTGATAATCAGGTTTGTTTATTTCTTTAAATCTTTCTCTGGGTTTTATTTACATTACTATGAAATTGTTGGGGGATTTTGGATTTGGGGGACAGATTTGTTTGCCTGTTTTCTCATGTTTCAGAGGTCTTGGTCTTGTACCAATTGAAGTAGGTTCCTCCACCTCACAGTTCTTTTGTGTGTAGTTATCTTATTTGTTTGGGATCTTTGCTTTGTTTTTGATGTATGATTAAGTGCCGAGGGGTGGGACCTAAGTTCCCTCTCTGATTGTTCCTCCTTGGATCTATGTTGATGGTTTGGGGCTTTTGTATTCTCCCTTCTTTGAGTTGGAATAATGTGAGGGAATGTTGAGTTCTGCAGCAGAATCTCTAACCTATGAACTTTTAATGTTCCTATAGGTTCCAAGTACCTCACAGAATGAGGACAAAATAAGCAATACAAACAATTGTTGCAAATAACAAATAGGAATAATGTTAAAGTAAATATCCAGATCCTACTGTTATGTCTTCAACATTAGTTTTCACCAATAAACAGGAATGGTAGGTTCAACAATTGTCAGCAGTGAACACAAAAACCATGAACTATCTCTAGCTTTAAAGCAAGTAGAGGTATCAGCTATGTTATTCACAATGCTAATGACTGTATTAGCCTTAATGGTAGGGGCAGGGGTTGTAGAACCCATTTGGTTCTGAACAATGGTAAAAATACAATTAGTTGGAGGAAAAGAAAATGTGTTAGGAAGTTAGAGAAGACTTCACAATTTCACAAAGTGAACAAGAGAGAATCCAGAAGAGCAGTAGCAGGTGATGTTAGGGGGAAAGTAGAAGAAGCACAGTATTGGGGAAGAGAGAGAATGAACAATGGAATGAGGCTGATAGCAGGAGAAGATAATATTAAAAAAAGGAAATAAACACATGAAAATAAAACAAAATCAAACTAAGATATACAATCTAGTGAACCAAATCCTTCACAAGGCAATACCAGAAAAAGATAATTACATTTTTTAAAATGCTGAATGTGAGAGAAAACAAGACAAATAAGTGTACACATATACATCCCTGAAAGAACCAGGACAGAGAATTGACATGCATGCACACACACACACACACACACACACACACACACACACACACATGTGAAAGTAATAAGAAAAAAATAATTAAAATATACATATATACATATACATATTTAAAAAGAAGAAAAATCCAATGTCTTGATGTAGACTGAAGGGATTTTCTCCAATGAAGTAGTCAAAATATTTGACCAGAATTGGTGGTTGATGTCCATGTCCAATAGTCTTTCTTATCAATTATTCTTGAGTAAAGTATTGATAGAACAAGGGTTGGGGAACATTAACCCCTTTCTATTATTGTGTTGCTTTCTGTGTTACCATTTGGAGTGGCCTAAGATGGAAGTTGTTTGATATAAGACTCTGTTTCCCTCCTCACCAGTATGAGGTGGGAGGGGTTAGGATGTACAGTTGGTTTATGTTTTGACCCTTCCTACCAGATCTGTGCATTCCCAGGGTACTGACTCTGCAGTCCTCCTGGATACAGTCCACTCCATACCCATTTCTCTCATGTTATACCAGACACCACCCAGGTCCCTCAGTATATGCCTCCTTGGATACTGTAGATGTGTGTGGGATTTTATTCATTTTCTCTAATCTCCTGAGTCCTGCAGATGTCCCATCAAGCCTTCCACCTCAGCTTTCCGTGGCCAGTGGGGATGTAGCGCTCACTTGTTTAACACCCAAGCGTGCTTGTCAAGAACCTGCACAGTTTATTGCCTCTTGGTTCAGATAAGTTCAGGCACCTTTTTTGATCTCAAATTTCTCTCCATGGCACCACTTGAAATGCAACTTTGTCTAGTCCCCCTCCTTTTGCCCATGGTGGGTCAACTCTGGCAGTCACCTGTGATGGACTTTCTTTATTTTATTATATCCAACCTTCTGAGTCCCCCAGCTGCTTTGAGTGTTCAGTATTAAATCCCAGTGAAATCCCTCCTTCACCCACCCCACTGAGAAGCTGTATGTCCTCTAAATTGGTCTCAAGCCATGGAACAGCATGGAAAGCAGCCTCCTCTGTTCCACCATCTCCCACCCTTCCCTCCCTTTACTTTGCAAATCTGCTGTCAGGTTCTCATTTCCTTAAGGCTTGTTCTGTTCAGAATTATCAACTCCTCAGTGCTCTGATTATGAACCATGTCATCCTCTTCACTACTTCATGACCAATCATATTCTTTCCTATCTCACCAAGTCCTACTATCATATTTGGTAACTTGAATGCTACTTGAACAATCCAATGGCAAGCTAACATCCCAGAATTTAACCCCAATATTTTCTCTTCCCCACCTTTTCCCCACCAGAGTTCTGTATTATTGCACTGGTATCCTGCTTTAATACTATAGAATTGAACACTAGAGACTTCCTTATTTTTTGGAATAATAGGCTTTCTGCTTAAATTTTCATAGGGTACTTTTTCCTTATTTTTAAAATCTAAATGTTTTTGTCTTGAAATATGCCTGAGTTTCTTTCCATTGACTATTCTTAGACTAGATTGAGCCTTCCCAATTTGCATATATAAGTCAACATAATTCATTATTTTTTTCATTTAAATTCATTTAATTATTTGCTTTGTTCTCTCCTTCAGGCAGACCTATTATTTATAGGTTATGCCATCCTTGTCTATTTTTAAATTTTTGCTTGTTTATCTTTTTGCCTTCAGCTTCTTGATTTTCTTCTCATCCCTGACTGATTTTTCTATAGCATCAGTTCTCTTTATTGCAGAGGGCATAACTTTTAATTCAGTTACTAGGTTATTTTTTCTGAGGCTTTTTTTGTTGTTGTTGTTCTGTCAACATATTTTTTTCTAATTCTTCTCCTTCTTTATCTCTATCTTCTCTAGTGAATCCCTTTTCTGTCCCCTGATGAAAGCATGAGCCTCTCTGATACTAACTTCTAGGACTTCAGTAACTTCCAGACACTTCAGTAGTTCAGTAAGGCTTGTGAATGTGATTGTCTTTCCTCTGGTCTGTGGTAGTTTCCTCAACACATAGGTAGGTTTCTATTTGCTTCCTTTCTTCTATCCAAAAACTGACTCCCCCTCCAACCTCCTTCCTCCATACGTGCTTGGGTTATTTGCAATGCCTTTCTCAGGACACAGATGAGTGGAAGATTGATGTACTTCATTTTAAACCCAACTCACAATTTTTAGCAGCTCTTTATCTAGCAAACTCTGACAGTGAGAACGCATAGAATGGAAACTCTAAATATCTGACAATGGGATTTCACAGATTTTTTTAGAGAAAAGAATCATTAATAGATCTCCATCTCTGTTTCTCTACTCTTCACAGGACATTTTATATTGGGGGGTTGGGATGAGGAAACTATATTTCCTAAGATAAAACACACACTTCCACAATCTCTAATTTTCTAATCTGTAGAGTAGTTGAATGAAAAATGAATTAAAATTGCTGGAATTAGGGACCTGAAAAGTAGTTCCCGGATCATCTAGCCCACTGAAAACAAAGATACAGAAATAGAGAAAATAATTTGTATAAACTTAGCTATCTGAAGAACTGACCTAAAACCCCTTTGTTCAGAGGGCAACTTCAGTCTCTTCTGTGAAACAACGCCACCAATCCATGAAGTCTTACTGTAGGCCGGGCTTTCCTTGCCTGGAGAAGGACACCTCAACTATCTTCAGGGAAACAGTCTGAGTGACAACCAGAAGAAGAGTGCAACTGTGGTCAGGTCCATCAATTCCCACTTCTGCAGACTTATTAGATAGGCCTTGCCAGACAAAGGCCTTTGTCCGAATGAGACTTTCTTCATATGCAGCAGGAAACTGAAATTGTTCAAGGAATTTGTTATGATTTAGATATGAGGTGTCCCCCGAAATTTCATGTGTGAGACAATGCAGGAATGTTCAGGGGTAAAATGGTTGGATTGTGAGAGATGAAACCTAATTCACTGATATGGATTAACTCAGTGATAATTGGGTAGGTGGGGTGTGGCTAGAGGTGGGTCACTGGGGGCATGACTTTGAGTTTATATGGTGTCCCTGGTAGACAAAGTTTTCTCTCTGTCTCTCTCTCTCATCCCTTGCTGCCATGTACTGTGCTGCTTCTTCCTGCCATGCTCTTCTGCCATGATGTTCTGCATCATCTCAGGCCAGAGCTATGGAGTGTACCAACCATGGACTGAATCCCTGAAACCATAAGTCAAAATAAAATTTTCCTTCTCTAAATTTTTCTCATCAGATATTTTGGTCACGGTGACAAAAAAGCTGACTAAAACAGATTGTTCCAAGAAAAAAAATTTTTTTTTTCCTTGTTTTATCATCAGCTCTCTATTGACTATATTTTAAATGTGTGCTATCTGGGAGTTATTAGCTAATCTCTTTGGGTCAAAGATTAAGGTTCCAAGCTAAAAATGTTTACAAAGAGAATTATATGTAAGTGACAATATTGTGAAATGAATTGAAATGCTGAATTTGGAAGATCATATAAAATTATTGATATTTAATAATAATAGGGAGGGTTATATACAATGACTAAAATTTTGTTTGTTTGTTTTGAGAATAAAGAAGAGTACTATTTGTGTGTTCCATGGGATACCTGTAGAAGCCTATGGAATGTCTGTCCAAAATATATTTCAGTAAAGAATTTTACAAATCTCATACCTTCTGTACTTTCTCTCCTTATCTATAATAGTGTGGAAAGAGGTATGAATTCATAACTGTAGCACTTTGAAGAAATCATGTAAGCCTCCAGTTGAAATTTCATAACAAATTGGAGTAAAAACCCTACCCAAAATGACCATAGTTGCCCATATGGTCTGGATGTGGTTTTTCCCTCAAGGTTTATGTGGTAAAGGCTTGGTCCTCATGTGGTGATGAGGAGATAGTGAGACCTATAAGGGCAGGTGCCTAGATGGTCCCTGGGTCACTGGGGGCATACCCTCAGAAAGAATGCTTTCATGAGACCCTAATTTGTTCATATGAAAGGATTATTGTAAAAGAGTGACCTTGAACCCTGGATTGCTCTCTGGCTTCCTTTCTCACAGTGTGATCACTCTCACCTGCCATGGTATCATTCACCATGAGGTCTTTATCAGAGCTGACTTCAGCACCATGCCCTTGAATCTCCAGGACTGTAAACTAAATAAACCTCTTTTCTTTACAAAGTAGCCAGTCTCTGGTATTTCATTATAGTAACAAAAAATGGCCTGATATAATTTCTGTGAAATAAAAAATATAAATTATATATACGCATATATATATATTTATTACATATATGTATTATTACATTATATATATTTATTACATATGTATTATATATAGATAGATGTAAATATATATGGGTATGTGAAACTCTTAGATCCATTCGTATAATCTGAGTTTTTAACAAACGTTGGTCCTTACTCTTATATAGGGAAGAGTTTGAAAAATCACACACAAGTAGTAAACAAATAAGTATACCCCTAACAAGTCTTTGGACTAAATATTCTCTTCCCTTCTTAATCACAGACAGATTTATCTTATTTTTTGACGTAATCATTCACTCATGGAATATTTTTGAACTCCTACTATGTATCAGGATTGTTCTAGGCATGTGGCATATTCAGTGAACAAAGCAGAGAAAAAAACAATTCCTGATCTCAAGAAGGTCACATTCTAGAGCAAGACAAATAATCAATAATAAATATAAACAAGCATGTTTACAACTGGAAAATGCTATGCAATAAATAAATTTTTAAAAAAAAGCAAAACAGCTCAGACACTTCATCACCTCTTCCCCAAACAGTATTGATCATATAACTCAAAAGGTTTAAAAATATTAAACTTTCAAAGTTTTCCTCCTCCTGAAAGTCAAAAGACACACTGAGGAACAGTCAGGGTATATGGAGGAGGAGTCTTTTCGTTTTAAACGTAGAGATCAAGTCAAGCCTCATTTGAAGGAGGTAAGGAAGAGAGTCTAGGGAAAGGTGCTCCAGGCAAAAGGACCAGCCAGCTTGAGTGCCTGGTGGGTGTGAGAAGAAAAGAGGGCTGGTGAGGCTGGACAGGCCAGCAGGAGGTGGATCGACAGGAGATGAGGCTAAGGGGGAGGGGACAGCAAAGTAGGTGGCCAGATTATATGGCAGTCTTACTCTTTCCACTGGTTGTGGCATTTGAAGCACTAAAGCCAGGATAGACTGACATATCATGATGTAGTAGAAAGAATATACAGGCTTAGCATCTGTTTCTCTCATCTCCTACTTAAATGAGTTAGGCCAAATCACGATTCTGTATGTTAGCTCCCCATAAGGATTTTAGACTAGTAGATTAACAAGTCCAAAAATCTACATTTTCTTGGAAAATCATGAAAATTTTAAATCTCTAAATAAGTGAATGAGAAAATGAGTGCGTATTCTCAAGTAGGTGGCTGGGGGTGCTAAGCCAAAAGTTTCTTAAATTTCTATGTCTTTTCTCTTTATCAATCTTGTTTTGTCACCCAAAAGTGTGAAGAAGAAATGCCAGGGCTTTATTGATTTTAATTTAAAGGTCACATCTTTTTTGGAAAAGGCAATGTAATTGGCACTTTGGGTGTTTTCTATATATTTATCACAACTTAAAGGCTCTTGGAAAGTTAGAAAAGTAGTGAAGAAACATGATTTTAGTCATAATCTCTAAAACCATGTATGCATTAAAATGAAGAAAAGAGAGAAAAACAGTCCACTGAAAATAATGTTGTTGTTGTTGTTTTCTTGATCTTATTGCTCTTGATCTCATTTTAAGGGTGTTAGACTGTCTAAGAAAGATGGGTAAGAAACTTTTTGCATATTCACTCTGAAAATCTAGCTCTCAGACACTGCACAGCCACTGCCCCAAACAGAACTTACTGCATAACTCAAGAGGTTTAAAAATATTAAACATTCAAGGTTTACCTCTTACTGAAAGTAAAAAGAGAAATTGAGTTTTCTTTATTGTTATTTTATACCTTAACACTTCAGAGAAAAGACTTAATTTGGTATCAACTGGAATGGACAAAATTTTTATCTAGTAGCAAGTGACCCCAAATTTTGATGGTTTAGCATAGAGATGAACAAACTCTTTCCATAGTTTCCAGACCCCTGGCTTTTAGTAATAGAAATTTACTTTTTGATGATATTAAAGCAGACTAGCATAGCAAGGAGCTGAAATCATAGAGGTTACTGTGACATTTATAAATGGCCCCAAAAGTACCATGGTAGTGAAAGAGAAAGTGTTGGATCACATTCTGACAGAGCTTCCCTTGGAAATCGCACACATCACTTCTACTCACATTTTATTGGCCAAAGCACATCACATGGCCACACCTCACTTCCTACTGTAAAATACCTGGAGGGCATCCTTCCAATCTTTCTCAAGACCACAAAGATCATTAGGCAATTGTCTTTCTGAACTGCTTGTCCTTGGCATCCATTCTAGCATTCTGGATTATTTAGTGCTCACAGAGTAAGGTCATCTAAAACCTAGATTGGGATGGAATTAAAGTAAATGGAAGAAATTGCCAGGGATTCTCATGGTCTTTCAGAGGCCAGGAATCTCTCAACAAAAAGTTATTGCACAAATTAACTCAACAGCCTGAAATTTTACAACACTAAAAAAATAAATAAATAAATAATGTGTCTAAGGTGCTATACAATTCCCATCACTCTTGTTCACTACTGATCACCTTGCCCCTGGGTAAACTGGATTCTATGTCTTCAAATTGTTTTAAGAACTATACTGCCAATTGTCATTTATCCACAAAACTCAATTGTCTGCAATAATGACACACATGCACAAAGGCTTTTAAAAAGTTATCCGAGAAACAGAGTATATCACGCAAAACATCAACATGAAATTTAATAATAGGAGAAATGGTCATACCTTTCCTCGGTATCTGTTATTTCTTTCCTCTTGGTCTGTGAAATGTTATTTGTGAATTCCCAGATGGCATGTCCATTTGTTGGTTGCCTCCTAATCATTCCTAACTCAATTCTTTAAAAAGAGCACCTAAGTTCTCTTTTGAGAAAGCCCCATTACAAATTCTCAGCAGTGTAGTTACGGTGAGATTTCCCCCAGCTCCAGCCCCAAAGAGAACCTGATAAAATTAAGTAAATCAGGCTATTATACCTTTTCCCTGCCACAGTGATGTTTTATGAGGTCACAAGTCACAATTTCTGTTGGTGATTCAGTAGGAAACTCTTGATAATGGCTTCAGGGGAAAAAAAAAAAAAAAAACTTCCCCTGGCTCCTGTGGGAGCCATCTAGAGAGATTAGAACCTCTAGACAGTCTAGGGAGAGAGAGTGGGAGTTCTGTCATGTTGCTTCAGTGAGTCATCCTAAGAACAAACCTAAGAGGAGAGGAGAAGAGGATCTGAAAATTCTTGGAAAATACACCTGGAGCCACTGCTACTGGTGGATCCCTGATCCAATCTCCACTTATGGTTTAGATGTGAGGTGTGCCTCAAAAGTTCACATGTGAGAGAAGGCAAGGATGTTCAGAGATGAAATGATTAGATTATGAGAGGTACAACCTAATCAGTGGGCTCATCCACTGATATGGATTACCTGGGGATAACCATAGGTAGGTAAGGTATGGATGGAGAAAGTAGGTCATTGGAGGTGTGCCTTTGGGACTTACATTTGTCCCTGGTGAATAGTTTTCTCCCTCTCCTTCCTGATTGACATGCACTGAGCTGCTTGCCTCTGCCACATCCTTCTTTCAGTCTCTGATATTGTACTGAACCTCTGAAACCATGATCCAAAATATGCTTTTCTTCCTCTATATTTTTCTTGTCAGTCTTTTGGTCACAGCAACACACAACTGACTAAAACATCTACTAGTGGACATTTCCATTGTATGAATCAATACATTTTCTTTCTTGTTTTGTCCAATTTTGTTTTGATCTCTGTCATTTGGATCCAGATCTTTCTTAGCAGGGGCATTATTATACACAGAAGGGACAACTAATATTAAATGTTATTTGTGAATAACACAGTAACCCTGCTAGTCCAGAGTGCCAAGAGGCACATGAAGCTTAGCTGGTAAAGAGAAAAAAACCTAGAACTGGCTTGGCATCCAGGAACCCTTGGTTAGAATCACAGATCTGTCCAATCTTCTTGTGTATTGGAGTTTAGTTTTATAAGCATTTTACATTTAAAAGAATGGAATTGCATTTGATCATTTCTTAGGATCTGCATATATTTTTAATTATATGATTCTATTAATAATGTAAATAAGTACAATAACTCAAAAAGACCATTTTGAATAAGGGTAAATAATTCCTAAGAGCCTGCAGTGCAGAAATCGATATCCATAATCATGCTATCAGGTCACCAAATAAAGTTCAAATAATCAATAGCCTCTGTTTATAGTGTAATATATTTTAGAAAGTCTCAAACATAAATGATTAAAATAAAAAAGGAACCAGCAGTTATAAACACATGTGCCTTAGATCTTTGTGCATTGCATATGCAATATTGTAATAATTAAAAACAAGGGAAAATATAAAAAATAGTGAGTGGCAAAATGAGCTGTAAGAGAACATAGTACAATAAGGTGTATTTCACAGTGATTTCCAAGGGATGAAGAATGTGTTTGAGAAAAAAATGTGTTTGAAAGGGAAAGTGTAGGATTACCACAGGTCCTGGTTTTCCTGGAAGAGAATCAGTTCATGTCAGCATAATTATTAAGAGTCACCTTTACATTCTAAAAATAAAACAAACAAAAAAGCCTGGTTTGAAAGCTACATTTTATAGTCAATTTAGCCAAATGAGAACTTACTTTCATCCATTAAATAAATACATTGCTCAAATATTTTATAGTGAAAATATATGTATATATTATCTTTGCAATGAAACACAGTAAAAATTTTATGAAAATAGTTTGCAATATCTGGAATAGTGGTTTTTGAACGTTTGTACGACAGTGAGAACTGACATGCAGACAGCTTACTGAGAAGGCTGTTAAGTTGCACTATTTCATCCAACAGTCAGAAGGGATAGGAAGACTTGTGGGTCCCCTACCAACTTGCTCACCTTTTCTCTCAGTGACATGCCCTGAGGTGATGCCTCAGAGACACCCCCCCCCCCAAAGTCTTTGCTCCTTGGATTATTTGAGTCTAGAGGGGAATAAATATAAGTAGATGGATAATTATAGACATTCTATCAAGGTTTTAAATAAGGGACAGAAGCTGAAGTCATTTCATACACACACACACACACACACACACACACACACATATACACACTTTTGATAAAAGGCCAACTTGCAAGTAAAGAAAAAGAGAAAGAAGTCAGTGAACTTTTTTTAGAAAATCTCTTGCCTGTCATTCATTGCTAACTTTCTACAACCAGAGATGTTCTTATTCAACATACCCACATAGCACAAATAAAAGGAAAAACCTATCTCTGAATGTGAACATCACCATCCTCCCCTGGGGTGCTGGTTACAAAGAGAGGAGGCTGGTCACCACCCCCAAGAGTGATTAAGTCAGAACCTTTGAGAAAGGGATCCTAGAATTTGCATTGTTATTAAACTCCCTCAGTGGAATGAATGCTTTGTAAGGTTTAATATGCTAGTTGAACCATTGCTCCCAGGAGTGTGCACCCCCAACAGCAAAGGACACTCCTTTTATTTATTTATTTATTTTAAAGGATCACCTTATTAGATCTTACCACCAATAGCTTGTAAACTGAATAAAATGGAATGGTGCTGCATTGTCTACTGGTAACAAAACCTAGGTTTTAAAGAAGAGTTGGTATTCCCAAAGAAATAACCCATTGTTACAGTCTAGAAATACTAGCAGTCAAATCATGTTTTCTAGCACATAAAAATCCTGTTCTGATACGTTTAGCTTGATACAAAGGCATAAATACCAGACATGACTGTTTTAAGAGAATTACACCATATTTACCAGCTGAGCCAGGCCATTTGTCATTTCTTAAAGGTGTGTCATCAATTTTTTGCTATTACAAAAAGCCAGACCTCTTCTACTACCCAGATCTACTTTAAATCCACCACAATTTATTGACTGTCTCTCCTGTGCATGGCACTCTGCTGAGACATATAGACCAGAAGGTGGATGGGATTCACATTTATGGGGTGTTTATGTTGCATTAGGCTACTGAATCCTTATTCCAAATTGGAATAGGATGCTTTCTGAGAACATCTTATTTGTTTAAAGGACACTTTGTTAATACTGGAACTGTAAAATATTTTTTTACAAAGGGTAAGTAATAACAAGGGGAAGTGAGCATGCCATAATTTTATGGTAGGTAAAACTCATCTAAATTTAAAACTGCTTGTTGCACAGAAAAATATACTAGGAAAAAAAAAAAACATTAAATGTTAATCATAACTGTCCCCTCATTGAAGGATTATCAGTGAGGTCAATAATCTTTCATATTTTTTATATTAGCCAAATTTTAAGCAAAGACTTTTTAAAACTTTAAATAATTATAAAATTAATATAGAGTGCAAAGAAAACTAATACAAAATGTTGTTAGCTTTAGGTCATCAGCTAATAAATCCAATTTTATTTTTTAACAAATATTGCAGATTCTCACTTACATGTGGATGCTAAAATATTGACCCCCAAAGAAGTAAAGAATAGAATAATGGTTACTGAAGCCTGGGAAGGGGTAGAGGTGAGGAAAAAAAAAAAAAAAAAAGATGTTTATGGAGTACAGGAGTGCAATTTCATAGAAGCAATAACTTCTAATGTTTTATAGCATAGTAGAATAAATATGGTTAACAACAATTAACTGATGTTGCAAATTAGCTAGTAGAGAGGGTTTTTAATATTTCTAACACAAGGAAATGATAAATGCCTGAGATGATATGCCAGTTACCCTGATCTGATCATGATACATTATATACTTGTATTGAAATATTATGCTGTACTTCATAAATATATACAATTGCTATAATTGTAATTATTATAAATAATTAATGTAAATATAATTTAAAAAATTAAAAACAACATTTTTTAAAAATTATTTTTACTTTCTCCTGCCAAAGTCTCATCTTTCTGGTCCCTGATAAGACTTCTGGATTCAGCATCACATTTTTATTTCTTTTAAATATCTTTTATTCATCTTTTTGTCGTAGTATTCTTCATTCAATTGTTATGTATGAACTATGTATATCAAAACAATATGTTTCAAAATACCTACCCATTCTAAGTATAGTTAGCAATCAGCATTCCATGGGAGATTGATTCCTAGACCCCTGCAGATAACAATCTGCAGAAGTTCAAGTTCTGTATATAAAATGGCACAGTATTTGCCTATAACCTACACACATTCTGCCACATACTTTAAATCATCTCTACATTACTCATAATACCTAATAAGATGTAAATGTTATGTAAATAGTTATCATGCTGAATTATTCAAGGAATAGTGACAAGGAAGAAAAAAACTGTACCTGTTCAGTACAGACCCAATTTTCCCTTTTTGAATTTTTGGATCTTCAGTTGTCTGAACCCATGAATATGAAGGACCTACTGTAAATATTCAACTAGCCCAATATTTTCGCTCTAATCATGATCCTTTGGACTTCTAGCATAACATACAAAAATGAAAAGCCCACCAATTAACAGAACATAGACTGAACTGTGATTTTTCTTAGATTGTTGCAACAGAGTATTTCTTGTCTCAGATTCTCACTAAGGAAAGTTGACCTTTATATGAAATTTCTATCTACATAACATACAATTTGAGGGATCTCTAGGAAAATTCTCCTTAAATGCATTAAATTCTTCTGGTGCAGCCATGGTAAATATATCCCTCTCTTGATTGTAAGGAACTACCTATTTGTGATCCTTCTTCCCAACTGTAGTATGCCTCATAGCTGTAAGCCTTTCTCATACAGAAAGTTCCCTATTTATACAAGAAGTATGAACTACACATATAAATTTCATCCATTACTTGAAGAACCCTGCTGACGGTATCTGTGAAATGTGTGTCTCTCTAACCTGTGGAGGGAGGTTGTTGCTTTATTTAAGATTTAGGAAGATTGCCTAGCAAGGACCTTACCCTGAAGGGTAATGACATTAGATTCTGGAAAGAGAGGGGATAGGTTCTATCATTGCTCCACTGCCTGCATTGTCAGGCCCCACAGTTCAGTGCCCTGCAGGTCATGGCATCTCTACTGTCTTTCACCCCCAATTACCAAGGAAAAAGCTGCAGTTACAACACAGGGCAAAGTCTAAGACCACAACCTACAGGTCTGAAAGTAGTGTCAGTAACATCGCTATGTTATTTGGGAATTGCAATTACTAGATAATAAAAAGGCATATGAAAACTTTTGACTACTGTCAGCTCTCTTTGTTTGTTAAAATTTCTACTTTAGCTGGGCACTGTGGAACACGCCTGTAATTCCAGTGACTTGGGAGGCTAAGACAGGAGGATCCCAAGTTCAAGGCCAGTGCCAGCCTCAGCAATTAACAAGTCCCTAAGCTAGGGAGGCCCTGTCTAAAAATAATAAAAATAAAAAAGGTCTGGAGATGTAACTCAATGGTAAAACAACACCCCAGGTTCAATCCGCAGTACCAAATAAATAAATAAATGAATAAATATAAAAGTTCTATTTTAAATTAGATAATCAAAATATGGTCTCAGATGTAAGGAGCACTCCTGCCTGACTTGAGGCAATTCTTAAAACAACCTACATTCATCTGCAGTGTATTCTCCAAACTTTTCCCACCATTTCTCCTTCTAGCTTGAGAGGGGTTTTAAAAACTATACTCCATGAACTAACTACACCACCACTAATCACACAATCAATTTATAATTTCTTTCACCATATAAAAGTTTTAGACTTTTTATTTTCTTTCAACTGAACAACATATGTAAAATAATAATAAACCTGAGTTATATAGATTTTTATATAACAGATAATCAAGCATTCTTTTCTCTCCCTTATCTATGACAATAAGCTATAAGCTATAAGCAGTCACAAGCAAAATTTTCATCATGAAGAATTTCTCTTGGTGATAAGGACAAATATAGAACGTGAAGAAACAGTCACTATGGAATAAAGGCTTTTGACTAGTGAAACTAGGAGAGTCATAATACACACAAAACTTCCCAGCCTCAGAGAAAGGGCAACTCTTTATACTAATACCTGATTAAGACACAAGAAAGAGGAAGTGGGAAAAGCTTCTAAAGCCTGTGCCCTTTAGCACAGCTTGCTTTGATTCTGTTTGAATTAGGTCAGTATAGCATTGGGCCTCTGTCACACTGATACTTATTAACAGTTAACAGGGAGTTATTTTTAACTATACCTCCACTCAGGAACTTATCATTCACACTAGGTTTTGCAAAATACACTTTCTGGGAAAGAATATTGATGCTGAAGGAAGGGGAAGTGTTAGTTTAATGAATAAAGCCAATATTAAATTCACTCAGCATTATTGGTTTGCTTCTTTTTCCAGATAGGCTAAAGAAATTCCTGCTACAGCAGAATCTTTGCAGAATCTAACTGCAAATACAAAAAACAAACAAAAAAAAAAAATCAGAAGTTTTTTTTTAGTTTCTCTGTGTCAATTAGTAACAAAGGCTTACTGAAGTCATAGTAAAGAAAATGGAGGCCACAGTTTAGCTATACCTCAAGGCCAATCACACATAGCCCCATGCTCAAGATTAAAGTAGCCTGATTTCCCTGAAACCCTACCTCTAAGCATAAAGGAAACACAAAATGTAAGTTTGACATCCTTGTTAGCATGATTCAGTGAAATTAAACCAATCAGCTATAGACAAATCAACTTAAACACCTCCACTTGCCTTGAAAAGAATGTTAACTTATAACAACCAATCACATAAAAGGTCAAAATGCTTCCTCCTTTATGCTTAATAAATTACGGTGTAACTGCTATGAGTAAATATTTTACCACTAAGTTTGGCGTCTTTCAGTTGGTGAACTGTTATTTTGTATACACCAAAAACATATATATAGGTATACATACATATATACATAAACATATATGTTTTTATTTGATTTGATGTTTGACAGTTTGAATAAGATATACCTTATTGCAATAGGTAAATTATCAGTGATAATTGGGGAAGCATAAATCCAAATACCTAACTTGAAATCAGTTCAACTGATTGCTGCCCAGAACATTTCTCCAGAAACAAGATAAAATCAATCAATGAGTATCTATTGAGCTCTTCTGCAAGCACAGCAATATGTTAGTATAATTAGGGAAATAAAAAATATCAAGCAGGTAGACATAAATGAATATAAACAGCATGCTAAATTAGAAAAGCCTAGAGGCGCAATAGAAGCTTAGTAAATGTGTAAGTAATCACAAGAAAACTGGCAAAGCCATCATCATAAAAGATGACTTGGACATATAGCTCTCAGTCTTCAACAGATTAAGAACAAAAATAAAGAAATAGAAGCCTGTGAAAATAACACTATGAACTAAGTTGAATAGATATATCTACATTAAATTATATACCCTCTACATATCACTTTTATACACTATTCAAATGTCAATGGAACATTTACAAAAATAGTTTACATAGCTATAAAACAAAACTCAACACATTGCAAAATGTAGAAATTATACAGTTTATGTTTGCTGACCTCAATGCAATAAAAAACAAATTATGTCAATGATTTCAAAATCCAAATAGTATAAAAGAATGCAGCACCCTGCTAAAGAACAATAATACACTTTGACCAACAGGGTTTTGTTTAAGAAGTATGAATGGCTTGATCTCATAAACACAATTATAAAACATAAATATAATCTCATCAACACAATTCATTAATTTAATTAGTAGAAAAAAATACAACATCCTCATACTGATTTTTTTACAGCTTTACATAATCAGAAGTCAAAGGATACATATGTGATGTGCTGAATAATATAAAAATTTTTTTTTAATGACATTACACTTAAAGATAAAATCTTTGGATTTCTCTATTGAAATCAAAGAGAAACAAAAAGATTGACCTAAATCCAGCAATATCATCCAATGATGTCCTTAAATTGAAGATAAGAAACACACATATTGACAAAAAGAAGAAAGCATCATTGCTTGCAAATCTCACTACCTTGAATATTCATTTGAGAATTACCAGACAAATATTGAAACCAAAACATATTTTTCAGGAAGATAACCATTTACAAAATAAAGATACAAAAAATTAATAATAATAATAATATACATAAAAATTGCAGAATATTTTAGTCTCTCATCAGTTTAATTTCAATAAAATCACCATAAAACCAACACCAACCTACTTGAAAAATTACTCATTGTTTCTAATTTCCAATATTTGCTGATGTGAAAAAAAATACATGATAAATTATGGCTCTGTACTTATATGTTTCTAGGGCATACAACGCAAAGATGAAAATGTAAGCAACATGTCCCAAATGTATTTTTTAAATGGCATCTCATTATTTATAAATGATCTAATCTTGCTCTTGAGATTCCACTCTTGATAGTTTGAAAAAAAAAATAATCACCTCCTTCATTCTACTACACATTTTTATTCTAATTTAGTTACTTTCGGAAAATTATTCAATTCTAAATTCCATCTTCCTATCAGGGCTGTTTCTCTTCCTTCAATAGGGTTTCTTTTAGTTTACCTTCCTCCTCCCTTCCAATAATGAAGAAATATGGATGCAGAGGAAAATTTATAGGGCCTCACTTTGGATTTTCCTAGTCTCTGCCCTGTGATGGTTTGGTCTGGTCCTTAAGGCTCTTATTGCACCAGACCTTTTAAAAGCAACTGGTCCTCCTTCTTTATACATTTGGGACATATTGCTTACATTTTCATCTTTGCGTTGTATGCCCTAGAAACATATAAGTACAGAGACATCATATATCATGTATTTTTTTTTCACATCAGCAAATATTGGAAATTAGAAACAATGAATAATTTTTCAAGTAGGTTGGTGTTGGTTTGATGGTGATTTTATTGAAATTAAACTGATGAGAGACTAAAATGTTCTGCAATTTTTATGTATATTATTATTATTATTAATTTTTTGTATCTTTGTTTTATAAATGGTCTTCTTCCTGAAAAATATGTTTTGGTTTCAATATTTGTCTGGTAATTCTCAAATGAATATTCAAGGTAGTGAGATTTGCAAGCAATGATGCTTTCTTCTTTTTGTCAAGAAGAAAGGAGGACCTTACATATGTTTAATTCTACATATGTAAAGTTTGTCCTGTCCAGTAAAGGATCACTTGAAACTCAATCAGCTGGGCATCGTTTTAAATTCTAAATCTTCCAATTTTGTTTCCCTCCATTTGTTTATCTTCACAACACTCCCTGAACAAAAATTCACTATAGTGTGTCTGTCTCACTTTTTGTGCTTCTTTCTCTCCATCTACACCTCAGAGAAAATAAGTACACCTCCCTAGTCTTTCATAACTTCTTTCCATACTAGCACAGGCAATTTTCTTTACAAAGTTATAAATTAATATGCTAAAAGCAACAGAAAGACTTCTAAACTCTATTTCACTGGATACTGACACTGCAGGGAAAATGGTTATTTCAGCAGAGAACTATGCAATGTCTACACTACAGAGGACCTCTATGGATTCTATGGATTATCAAATTCGTTAGGAGCTATTTTACAAGTTTTAATTGAGGATAACATAATGATTCAAAACAATGTTTAATTCTACATATGTAAAGTTTGTCCTGTCCAGTAAAGGATCACTTGAAACTCAATCAGCTGGGCATCGTTTTAAATTCTAAATCCTCCAATTTTGTTTCCCTCCATTTGTTCATCTTCACAACACTCCCTGAACAAAAATTCAGTTTTGTCTCAATTTGCACATTCATTTCAATATTTCTGATCTATAACTTTGTCTGTTCTTTGACTTCTCTTTTTGAACTAATTTTAACATCTCCTCTGGATTCCTCATTATGTAAATACAATTCTTATGTTCATTTTTAAACATTTTAGGTTCATAAAAACATGAGAATCATGATTTTACCTCCATTATTGAAAATTACCTTTTAACACCATTCTGCTGTATTCCAAGATCCTTTGCTATTCTCCCATCATCTCAAAGATGGAGACACTAATACCTTGGGAGAACTGCACAAATGGGAATGTCAAACAAAATTATCCTGCAGAGGGATCCGTAACAAAGGGGACATTATCCTATCCCATAGATTTTGTAAGGAGTTAGAGGGGGAGAATTTCCCACCAAATTTTGGGGTAGCCTTAGTTATGGAGACTAGAAAGCAAAATGGCATAGTTTAGCTTATTTTAATAAACTTCATTCTCTAGCAGGTAAATGAATTTGAGGTGAGTAAAGCATGTGAAGCAGGTTTCAAAACAAATATTTTGCCCAACTGGAGCTGAGTGACAGGAACCTCATTTCAGTGACATTATGATGGATTAATGTAATGCAACTGAATGAGTACACTGCTTTCTCCATCCTGGGAATAGTTGATATCCTCAAGGCATTTTACCACTTCTATAGCAGCATAACACATCATAAAACAGCTAATATTTATTGCCCAGAGGAAGTTGATCCTAATTTGTGTCCAACTGCACATCAAGAGAGTTTCCAAGATGGAACAGAACTCTGGCATTTACTGACCCATAGTTGTTGACATAGAGGCCCTTAGGTAATAAAAGAATCCTTTCTAATCAACTCAGAAAAATAGCCTTACTGCATCCACTGGAAAGATAGATATGAAGATATAATTTTGCCTGCTGTAAAATACTCACTCTTTACCTTAGGAGGTAATTTCCTGCACAAAGTGCTGAAAATAAGTGGATTCAACAGGTTATGGCCTTGATGAGATGAGGCTGAGGAAATCCAAGAAAGAAGCATGCAGGACATAGTGCTCACTATATTTGGATTCATCATCAGTCATTAGGAACTCAAACACTGGAAACATGGAAATATGTTTAAAAAAGTAAAAATTTAAAAAAGTAAAAATTTAACAACTATGTTAAATTTTACCATCCACAATACTGGGATAAAATCTTCACTAAATATATTATGGTTAGTGTATTTAGGGAATATTTTGGAATGATAAACATCCTCCTGAATCTAGCACAACATAAGCTAGTGATCAAGAAAATTCCTTTTCAGATAACTATCTGAACTGTGGTAGCTGACTATAGTAAAGATAATTATGTTCCCCAGAACTATATGTCTAACAAGGGGTTAATATTCAGAACACATAAGAAATACAAGCAATTAAATGGAAAAAAAATCCAATTTAAAAATGGGCAACAAACCAAAATAGATATTTCTCAAAGGAAGATATACAAATGGCAAAGAAGTTCCTGAAAAAATGTTCAACATCACTAATCATCTGGGATATGTAAATCACACCCACCATGAGCTATCACCTCACTCCAGTTAGAATGACTATTATCAAAAAAAAAAAAAAAAAAAAAAAAAAAAGATAACAAATGTTGGCAAGGATATGAAGAGAAGCTTGCAGGCTGTTGGTGAGAATGTAAATTAGTACAGTCATTATGGAAGCAGTATGGAGGTTTCTCAAAAAATTTAAAATATCACTATCATATGATCCAACAACTTTTAATTTGGATATATATCCAAGGAAATAAAATCAGTGTGTCAAAAGGACACCTGGACTTGCATGGTTTATTGTAGCACTATTCACAATAACCAGGAAATGGACCTAAACACCCACTGGACCCTAAAGGACCCATTGTTTCACACCTAATATGAATCAATGAATGAATAAATAAATAAAATGTGGTACATAGAGATAATAGGATACTATTCTGTACTTTAAAACATGAAATCCTGTCATTTTTTTTTTTTTTTTTTTTTTTTACTATATGGATGATCCCAGAGAACATTATGTTAAGAGAACTACAACAGGTAAGTAAGAACTACATGATGTCACTCATGTGGAATCTAATAAAGCCAAACTTAGAAAGTAAATGGTGGCTGGCATAAATTGGTGGAGAAAGGAATTAGGGAATGCTTGTCAAATGATTTAAAATTTCAATTAGGAGTAATAAGTGTATATCATGGTGACTATATCTAATAACAATATTGTATATACTTGAAAATCACTGAGAATTTTTAAGTTATCTCACTACAAAACAAAAAAGTATTTGAACTAAGACCACCTTCAATGACCCACGCAGGGACCCAGGCCCAAGACAGGCCCAGGTCCACCCCACTGACCTGCAGACTCATTCCAGAGCCTAGGCCCTAGCCCAGGACCACCCCCACTGACCGGCGGACCCACACAGGAGCAGAGGCCCAGGACCACCCTGCAGACCCACCTGGGAGCCCAGGCCTAGCCCACCTCCATCTTAGGACACTCCATTCATGGCCATACCCTCCCCACATAGTAGCCTCCATCTTGCAACAACAGACAGGAGCTAGAAGCAGCTGCATCTTGGCAGCCCAAAACCATTGTAAGGCCCACCCTTTCAGCCCCATCTCTGAAACTGGTTGCATCCATCTCAGGTCACCCTCACTGCTATTTCCAGTTACCTCTGCTATTACTGCTACCATCTTTAGTTGCAGTAGCATCCATCATGGGACACTGGCTGGGGACAGGAAACCCAACACCAAGCTGAGGTACAGGTAGTCTACATGGACTACAAGATTATAGGGTAGAAACTGTAATACCTCAGATCCAATGCAAGAAGGGAAGACACATAGGCAACATGAAAAAACAAGGGAAGAAAGTGCCCCAAACAAACGAGGATACTACCATAATAGAATCTGTGGACAGTGCAATTGAGGAAATATCAGAGAAGGAGTTCAGAATATACATGATTAAAATGATCTGTGAATTAAAGAATGACCTAAGTGAGCAAATACAGGTAAAAATTGATCACTCCAACAAAGAGATAAGAGAGCAAATACAGGAAACCATTGATTACACCAACAAAGAGATAAGGGAGCAAATAAAGGGAGCAAAAGATTATTTCAAGAAAGAGATAGAGAGTCTGAAAAAAATCAGAAATCCTTGAAATGAAGGAAACAATAAACCAAATAAAAAGCTCAATAGAAAGCATCACCAACAGACTAGATCACATGGCAGACAGAACATCAGATAATGAAGACAAAGTATACAATCTTGAAAATAAAGTTGACCACACAGTGAAGATGGTAAGAAATCATGAACAGAAAATCCAAGAGTTATGGGATAGCATTAGAAGACTAAATCTAAGATTTATTGGGATAGAGGAAGGTGCAGAGATTCAAACCAAAGGAATGCACAATCTATTCAATGAAATAATATCAGAAAATTTCCCAAACATGAAGAATGAATTAGAAAATCAAATTCAAGAGGCTTATAGGACATCAAATGTACAAAATTACAACAGATCTATATCAAGGCGCATTGTAATGAAAATGCTTAGCATTTCATAAGAATAGAATCTTAAAGGCCACAAGAGAGAGGGATCAGATCACATATAGGTGGGAACCAATTTGTATTTCAGCAGATTTTTCAACCCAGCCCCTTAAAGCCAGGAGGTCCTGGAACAACAAATACCAAGCTCTGAAAGAAAATGGATGCCAACCAAGAATCTTTAATCCAGCAAAATTAGGCTTCAGTGTTAATGACAAAATAAAAAACTTTCATGATAAGCAAAATTTAATAATTTACAGCAAGAAAGCCTACACTACAGAGTATCCTCAGCAAAATATTCCAGGAGGAGGAAATGGAAAACAACAATGAAAATCATCAAAGGAAGGAACTACACTAAAGGAAAGGCCAATCAAAGGAGAAACCAAGTCAAGTTAAAAAACAAAAATAAACCAAAATGTCCAGGAATACAAATCATATTTCAATAATAACCCTGAATGTGAATAGCTTAAACTCATCAATTAAAAGACATAGACTGACAGATTGAATTAAAAAAAAAAAAAAAAAAAAAAAGACACAACAAGAGACTCATCTCACAGGAAAAGACATTCACAGAATGAAGGTTAAAGGGTGGGAAAAAACATACCACTCACATCGACTATGTAAACAATCAGGGGTTTCCATCCCCATATCAGATAAAGTGGAGTTTAAAGTAAAGCTAGTGAAAAGGGATAAAGAAGGACATTTCATACCGCTTAAAGGATTCACACATCAACAAGACATATCATAAATATCTATGTCCCAAACAATGGGGCATCTATGTATGTCAAACAAACCCTTCTCAAATACAAGAACCAAATAGACCACAACACAATAATATTGAGTTACGTTAATATGCCCCTCTCACCAATGGATCCTTCTCCAAAATAGGCCATATATTATGCCACAAAGCAAGTCTTAGCAAATACAAAAAAGAGATAGTATCCTGCCTTCCATCTTTCCATAGTGGAATAAAATTAGAAATCAAGGATAAAATTAAAAATAGAAGCTACTCCAACACCTGGAGACTAAACAATACGCTATTGAATGATGCATGGATAACAGAAGACATCAAGGATGAGATAAAAAATTTCTTGAAGGTAAATGAAAACTCCAATAAAACTTATCAAAATCTCTGGGGCACTATGAAGGCACTACTAAAGGGAAAGCTAATTGCATTAAGCTCATTCATTAAAAGAATAAAAAGTCAATAAATAAACAACCTGATATTACATCTCAAAACACTAGTAAAAGAAGAACAAACCAACACCCAAAGTAATAGAAGATAGGAAATGATTAAAATTAGGGCAGAAATTGATGAAAATGAAACAAAAGAAACAATTAAAAAAATCGACCAAAAAAAAGCTGGTTCTTTGAAAATATAAATACAATTGAGAAACCCTTAGCCACTGTAATGAAAAGAAAGAGGGAGAAAACTCAAATTACTAAAATTTGTGATGAAAGGGGGAATATCACAACAGGCACTACAGAAGACAATTAGAAACTATTTTGAAAACTTATACTACAGTAAAATAGAAAACCTTAAAGACACTGACAAACTGCTAGAGGCATATGATCAACCCAAACTGAGTCAAGATGACATACACAATTTAAACAGATGAATTTTAAGCAAGGAAATAGAAGACACCATCAAAAGCCTACAACCAAGAAAAGTCTGGGACCAGATGGATTTACAGCTGAGTTCTACAAGACCTACAAAGAAAAATTAATACCAATACTCCACAAATTATTCCATGAAATAGAAAAGGAAGGAACCCCCCCCCCCAAACTCATTCTACAAAGCTAGTATCATCCTGATACCTAAACCAGGCAGAGATACATTGAGGAAAGAAAATTTCAGACCAATATTCCTGATGAATATTGATGCAAAAATTCTCAACAAAATTCTGGCAAATCATATACAAAAACATATTTAAAAAATAGTGCACCATGATCAAGTGGGGTTCATTCCAGTGATGCAAGGTTGGGTCAACATATGGAAATCAATAAATATAATTCAGAGTCCGAAGCAGCACTGTCTGCGCTGCAGGCACAGCTGCCCGATATCATCTCGGCAAGGGGACAATCCACACAGCGGCGTGGGAACCCATTGGAGAGGAGGGATAGAAAGGAGCCTAGAGGCACAGGCGGTGTCCACATAGAGCTCTTTCGCACAGCTTGCCAAGCCGATCCTGCACGCTCTGGAGTGACACAAGGGTCTGCGGAGCTGCTGTTGAGCAGGAGGAGAGCACCGCCATCTTTGAGGAATACGGTGGCTGACCCAGACAAAGGGAATAAGACAGAAAGGAAGGACAGCTGCAGACATCCAGGGAGCCGCCAACGCTCAGAAAACAGCGCACACCTGGGTGAGGCTCGGGTAACCAGCAGGGGAGGGTGTGTCTGAGGCCAGCTCAGCGGCCCCAAGAAGCTACAACTGTGGGTGGGTGTGGGGAAAGGGTGCCTTCTGGAGGGTCCCTTTCCCAGTGCCATTCATCTGCTGACATACAACCTCCCTGAGCCGCTCTTCCGCTGGGCCATTCTGCCACTATCCAAAGGTGCAGCCATGATTCCACTGGCAGGATCGCTGTCTAGACGCGATCCAATGCGGTTGGCTTAAACTGGAAAGGAAAAAAGAGGGGGGATTCCCAGGGCCTGTTTTGTTTGAGACTTTGAGACTTGGGGTTCGACTTTTTTTTTTTTGTTGGTTTGCTTGATTTGTTGGTTTTCTGTTTTTTTTTTTTTTTTTTCTTTTTCTTTTTTTGGCTTTGTTTTCTTTTGCTTTGTTTTTTGCATTGATTGTCAGTGTGCTTGTTTGTTTGCTTCTGCTCCTCTTTTCTGTCCTTCTTTTCTTCCTTCTCACTTTTGCATCTTTTCTTCTTCCTTCATCTTTCCTATTTACACCCTGCCAGTGCATACTACACAGAGGCAAAAACAAGTAAATTGGAAACAATATCTGGGTTAACCAAATCTGTACATTGTGATCAAACTTTGATTTTCTGAATAGAAAGTGTTAGATTTTAAAGTGTAAAGGAATTATAAGGGGATCTGATAGCATTGTACTACAGGAACAACATAAGGCTTTAAGGTAAAAGCGAAATAGTCAAGGTCCCACAGTACAGGAAGAAAAGACACACAAGCAACATGAAAAAACAAGGGAAGAAGAAAGTGACACAAACAAATCAAGATACCTCATCAGTAGATTTCATGGCAAGCACAGTTGGTCAAATGCCAGAGATGGAATTTAGAAATTACATATTCTAAATGTTTATGGAACTTAAGAATGAACTAAAAAATGAGATGAGGGAGCAAATACAGGTGGCAAAAGATCATTTTGACAAAGAACTCCAAAAACAAATACAGGAAGTAAAAGATTACTTCAATAGGGAAATAGAGGCTCTAAAGAGAAACCAAACAGAAATGAAAGAAATGAAAGAAGCAATAAACCAAACTAAAAGTTCAATTGAAAGTACCTCCAACAGAGTAAACCACTTGGAAGAAAGAACCTCAGACAATGAAGACAAAATATATATCCTAGAGAAGAATTTAGATTATATAGCAAAACTCGTTGGAAATCAAGAACATAACATCCAAGAATTATGGGAAAACATAAAAAGAACAAACTTAAGAGTGATTGATGTAGAGGAAGGGGCAGAGTTTCAAGCCAAAAGAATGAGTAATTTATTTAACGAAAATAATTACAGAAAATTTTCAAAACATGAGGAATGAATGGGAAAACCAAGTTCAAGAGGCATACCGAACACCAAACAAACAAAATCACAACAGATCCACACCAAGACACATTATAATGAAAATGCCTAATATACTGAGCAAGGAGAGAATACTAAAAGCCACAGAGAAAGGAAGCAGATTACATATAGGGGAAAACCAATCAGACTATGTTCAGATTTTTCAACCCAGACCTTAAAAGCAAGAAGATCCTGGAATAGCATATTTCAAAAGCTCTGAAATAAAAGGGGTGTCAACCAAGAATCTTATATCCAGCAAAACTGAGCTTTAGATTCGAAGATGAAATAAAAACCTTCCACGACAAGCAAAAGTTAAAAGATTTTGCATCTTGAAAGCCAGCACTTCTGAACATCCTGGGCAACATTTTTCATGAAGAAGAAGAGAAAGATAACAACAAAAATCAACAAAGGGAGATATTAAACTAAGGGAAATACCAACCAGAAGAGAAACCAAATCAAGCTAAAGACCATAATACAAATAAAAATGGATGGGAATAAAAATCACATCTCAATAATAACCCTGAATGTTAATGGCCTAAACTCGCCAATCAAAAGACACAGATTATCAGAATGGATTAAAAGAAATGACACAACAATTTGCTGTCTACAAGAAACACACCTCGTAGAAAAAGACATCAACAGACTGTAAGTGAAAGGCTAGGAAAAGTCTTATCACTCACATGGCCTGCGGAAACAAGCAGGGGTTTCCATTCTCATATCAAATAAGGTAGACTTCAAACCAAAACTAATCTAGAGGGACAAAGATGGATATTTCTTACTACTTAAGGGAACCATTCATCAACAGGATATAACAATCATAAATCTATATGCCCCAAATAATGGAGTACCTACATTCATGAAACTCTACTCAAGTTCAAGAGTAAAATAGACCACAACACAGTTATTCTAGGGGACTTCAACACACCTCTCTCACCAATGGATAGATCATCCAAACAAAAGCTAAACAAAGAAACTTTAAGCCTCCTTAAAACAATTAACAATTTAGACCTAACGGACATATATAGAATATTTCATCCCTCAGTAAACGAATACACTTTTTTCTCAGCAGCACATGGATCCTTCTCCAAAATAGACCATATATAATGTCATAAGGAAACTCCCAGCAAATATAAAAAAATAGAGATACTACCGTGCATTCTATCAGACCATAAAGGGATGAAACTGGAAATGAACAACAAAACAAGGATTAAGAAAAACTACTCCAACAACTGGAAGCTAAACAACATGCTACTGAATGAACAAGGGGTTGAAGAAGACATCAAAGAAGAGATTAAAAAATTCCTAGAGGTAAATGAGAATACAGATACATCATATAGAAATCTCTGGGACACTATGAAGGCAGTAATAAGAGGAAAATTCATTGCACTGAGTTCATTCCTTAAGAGGGAAAAAAAACAACAAATAAATGACTTAACATCACACCTCAAAGCACTAGAAAAAGAAGAATAGACCAACACCAAGAGCAGTAGAAGACAGGAAATAATTAAAATCAGAGCAGAAATTAATGAAATTGAGACTAAGGAAACCATTCAAAGGATTGACAAAACTAAAAGTTGGTTCTTTGAAAAAATAAACAAAATTGACAGACCCTTAGCGATGCTAACAAAAAGAAGAAGAGAAAAAACTCAAATTACTAACATTCGTGATGAAAAAGGGAATATCACAACAATCACCTCAGATATACAGAAGATAATTAGAAATTACTTTGAAAACTTGTATTCTAATAAAACAGAAAATATTGAAAACATTGAGAGATTGCTAGAGTCGTATGATTTGCCTAAACTGGAACTGGAAGCTATACACAACTTAAACAGATCAATTACAAGTGAAGAAATAGAAGACGTCATCAAAAAGCTACCAACAAGGAAAAGTCCAGGACCTGATGGGTTTACAACCGAGTTCTATAAGACTTTCAAAGAAGAACTAATACCAATGCTCTTCAAACTATTTCAAGAAATAGAAAACGAGGGAGCTCTTCCAGACTCTTTCTATGAGGCCAATATCACATTAATTCCAAATCCAGGCAAAGACACATCCAAAAAAGAAAACTTCAGGCCCATATCTTTAATGAACATAGATGCAAAAATCCTCAACAAAATCCTGGCAAATCGGATACAAAAACATATCAAAAAGATAGTGCACCACAATCAAGTGGGGTTTATCCCAGGGATGCAAGGCTGGTTCAACATTCGAAAATCAATAAACATAATACATCACATCAATAGACTTAAAGATAAAAATCATATGATCATCTCAATAGACGCAGAAAAAGCATTTGACAAAATACAACACCTCTTTATGTTCAAAACACTGGAAAAACTAGGAATATCAGGAACATATCTCAACATTATAAAAGCTATTTATGCAAGGCCCAGAGCTAACATTATCTTAAATGGAGAAAAATTGAAAGCATTCCCTCTAAAAAACTGGAACAAGACAGGGATGCCCCCTTTCACCACTGCTATTTAACATAGTACTGGAAACTCTGGCCAGAGCAATTAGACGAAAGAAATTAAAGGGATCCAGATAGGAAAAGAAGAGCTCAAATTAGCACTATTTGCTGATGACATGATAATCTTCCTAGAAGACCCAAAAAACTCTACCAGAAAACTTTCACAACTAGTAAATGAATTTGGCAAAGTTGCAGGATACAAAATCAATACACACAAGTCAAAGGCACTTTTGTACATCAGCGACAAAGACTCTGAAAGGGAACTGATGAAAACTACCCCATTTACAATAGCATCAAAAAATAAAATAAAATACCTGGGAATCAACTTAACAAAAGAGGTGAAAGACCTCTATAACGAAAATTATAAAACACTAAAGAAAGAAATTATAGAAGAACTCAGAAGATGGAAAGACCTACCTTGCTCTTGGATAGGTAGAATTAACATTGTCAAAATGTCCATACTACCAAAAGCATTATACAGATTTAATGCAATTCCAATCAAAATCCTAATGTCATTCTTCAAAGAAATAGAAAAAGCAGTCATGAAATTCATCTGGAAAAATAAGAGACCCAGAATAGCCAAAGCAATCCTGAGCAAGAAAAGTAAAGCAGGTGGCATCACCATACCAGACTTTAAATTATACTATAGAGCAATAGTAACAAAAACAGCTTGGTATTGGCACCAAAACAGACTGGTGGACTAATGGTACAGAATTGAGGATACAGAGACTAATACATATAATTTCAGCTATCTTATATTAGACAAAGGCGCCAAAAATGTACAGTGGAGAAAGGATAGCCTCTTCAACAAATGGTGCTGGGAAAACTGGAAATCCATATGCAACACATTGAAAATAAACCCTTATCTCTCACCATGCACAAAACTCAATTCAAAGTGGATCAAGGACCTAGGAATTAGACCAGAGACAATACGCCTAATAGAAGAAAAAGTAAGCTCCAATTTCCAACATGTCAGATTAGGCCCCAAGTTCCTTAATAAGAATCCTGTAGCGCAAGAATTACTACCAAGAATTAATGAATGGGATAGATTTAGACTAAAAAGCTTCTTCTCAGCAAAAGAAACAATCAGTGAGGTAAATAGAGAGCCAACTAATTGGGAACAAATATTTAATACATGCACATCAGATAGAGCACTAATTTCTAGAATATATAAAGAACTCAAAAAACTTTACACTAAAAAAACAAATAACCCAATCAATAAATGGGCTAAAGAATTGAGAAGACACATCTCAGACGAAGATACACGATTAATCAACAAATATATGAAAAAATGTTCAATATCGCTGGCAATTAGAGAAATGCAAATCAAAAACTACTCTAAGATTTCATTTCACTCCAGTCAGAATGGCAGCTATCAAGAACACAAGCAACAATAAATGTTGGAGAGGATGTGGGGAAAAAGGCACACTCATACATTGCTGGTGGGACTGCAAAATGGTGCAACCGTTATGGAAAGCAGTATGGAGATTTCTTGGAAAACTGGGAATGGAGCCACCCTATGACCCAGCCATCCCACTCCTGGGTCTATTCCCAAAGGACTTAAAAACAGCATATTACAGTGACACAGCTATCTCAATGTTTGTAGCTGCACAATTCACAATAGCTAGGTTGTGGAACCAACCTAGATGTCCCTCAGTAAATGAGTGGATTAAGAAAATGTGCTATATATGCATAATGGAATTTTACTCAGCAATAAACGAAAGTAAAATAATGGCATTTGCAGGTAAATGGATGAAGTTGGAAGACATAATGCTAAGTGAAGTTAGTCAGTCTCAAAAATCCAAGTACCAAATGTTTTCTCTGATATAAGGAGGCTAGTTCACAGTATTGTTGGACAGGGGTACATAGGAGGTTTAGAAGAACACTAGAATGGTCAAAGGGAAAGGAGGGTAAGGGAGGGAGCATGGGGAGGGGGAGAAAAGAAAAAAAAAAGGTGGTTGAATGAGACGGATATCATTTTCCTAAATGCATGATTGAAGACCTGAATTGTACAAATATACTTTGTATACAAACAGTTGTATGTAAAAAGATGCTATATACAGGCACTATGAATTGTAAATATTAAAAATTATAAAAATAAATTTAAAAAATAAATAAATAAATATAATTCAACACACCAACAAACTTAAAGAATCATGATTATGTCAATTGATACAGAGAAAGCATTTGACAAAATACAGCACATTTTCATGTTCAAAACACTAGAAAAAAACTAGTGCCCTCTTTATCTACTTCTATTCAACATAATTCTTGAAACTTTAGGCAGAGCAATTAGACAGAAAAAAGAAATTAAAAGGATACAAATAGGAAAAGAAGAACTCAAACTATCATTATTTTCTGATGACATGATTCTACAATTAGAGGCTCCAAAAAACTCCATCAGAAAACTTCTAGAATTAATAAATGAATTTAGCAAAGTAGGTTATAAAATCAATACCCATAAATCAAATTCATTTCTGTATATTAGTGATAAATCCTCTGAAAGAGAAATTAGGAAAACTACCCCATTCACAATGGGTTATCAACAAACTTGGAATCAACTTAACAGAACAACTTAACAAAACTTAAAAACTTAACAAACTTGGGAATCAACAAAACAGTTGAAAGGCCTCTACAATGAAAACTACAGAACACTAAAGAAAGAAATTGAAGAAGACATTAGAAGGGGGAAAGATCTCCCATGCTCTTGGATAGGCAAAATTAATATTGTCAAAATGGCCTTACTACCCAAAACACTATGCAGATTCACTGTGATTCCAATTAAAATTCTATTGTCATTCTGTATAGAAATAGAAAAAGCAATCATGCAATTCATTTGGAAAAATAAGAGACCCAAATAGCCAAAGCAATCCTTAGCAAGAAGAATAAAGCACGAGGCATCACAATACCAGACATTAAACTATACTACAAAGCTATAGTAACAAAAAACAGCATGATATTGGAACCAAAATAGACATGTAGGCCAATGGTACAGAATAGAAGACACAGAGACAAACCCACATAAATACAGTTATCTCATACTAGACAAAGGTGCCAAAAACAAACATTAAAGAAAAGATAGCCTCTTCAACGAATGGTGCTGGGAGAACTGGAAATCCATATGCAGCAAAATGAAAATAAACCCCCTATCTCTCACCATGCACAAAACTCAATTCAAAGTAGATCAAGGACAGGAATTAGACCAGAGAATTTGCGCCTAATAGAGGAAAAAGTAGGCCCAAATCTTCATCACATAGGATTACGCACCAACTTCCTTGACAAGACTCCTAAAGCGCAAGAAATAAAATCAAGAATTAATAAAATGGGATGGACTCAAACTAAAAGCTTCTTCTCAGCAAAAGAAACAATCAATGAGGTGAAGAGAGAGCCTACATTTTGGGAGCAAATTTTTGCCACACTCAAGTCAGATAGATCACTAATCTCCAGGTTATATAAAGAACTCAAAAAATTTAACACCAAAAAAAAAACCCAAAAAACCCAATCAATTTGCTAAGGAGCTGAACAGACACTTCTAAGAAGATATAAATTCAATCAACAATATATGAAAAATCGTTCAACATATCTAGTGATTAGAGAAATGCAAATCAAAATTATTCTAAGATTTCTTCTCATGCCAGCCAGAATGGCAATTATCAAGAACATGGACAACAATAAGTATTGGTGAGGATGTGGGGGGAAAGGCACACTCTTGCGTTGCTGGTGGGACTGCAAATTGGTACAAACACTCTGGAAAGCAGTATGGAGAATCCTTAGAAAACTTGGATTTTGACCCAGAAAACCATTTGACCCAGCTCCTAAGTCTATACCCAAAGGACTTAAACTCAGCATACTACAGGGACACAGCCACATCAATGTTTATAGCAGCTCAATTCACAATAGCTAAATAGTGGAAGCAATCTACATGCCTTTCAAAAGATGAATGGATAAAGAAACTGTCATATATATATTATATATATATATATATATATATATATTATATATATATATACACACACACGCACACAGTGGACTATTACTCAGCATTAAAAGAGATAAAAGTAGCCGGGCACGGTGGCACACACCTATAATCCCATCACTTGGGAGGCTGAGGCAGGAGGATCGTGAGTTCAAAGCCAGCCTCAGCAATGGTGAGGCACTGACCAACTCAGTGAGACCCTGTCTCTAATAAAATACAAAAAAGGGCTGGGGATGTGGCCCAGTGGTCGAGTGGTCGAGTGCCCCTGAGTTCAATCCCTGGTACCAAAAAAAAAAAAAAAAAAAAAAAGAGAGAGAGAGAGAGAGATAAAAGTATGGCATTTGCAGGTAAATGGATGGAGTTGGAAAATATCATGCTAAGCCAAGTAAGCCAATCCCAAAAAACCAAAGGCCAAATGTTCTCTCTGATAAGTGGATGTTGATCCACAATGGGGTGGGGGTGGGGATGGAAAAAATGGAAGAACTTTGGGAAAAGGGGAGGAAGGAGTGGGGAGGGAACATGGAGGCAGGAAAAATGGTGGAATGAGATGGACATTATTACCCTAGGTACATGTATGACTACACATATGGTGCAATGCTGCATCACGTACAATGAGAGAAATGAAAAGTTGTGCTGCAATTGTATACAATGAATCAAAATGCATTCTGCTGATATACATACCTAATTAGAATAAATAAATTAATTAATTAAAAAAATAAATAAAACAATGATGGAGAAAGATTTTTTTTAAAAGTATTTGAACTAAAATATATGCTAATTGACTTGTTTGGCCATTCCACAAAGTATACAAACATCAAAACATTATTCTGTTTACCTTAGTATATATCATTTATATTTATCAATTTTTTTATTCAAAGTTGTTATATATGACAGCAGAATGCATTACAATACATATTACACATATAGAGCACATTTTTACATAGCTCTGGTTGTATACAAAGTATATTCACACCATTCCTGTCTTCATACATGCAATTAGGGTAATGATATCCATCTCATTCTACCATCTTTTTTATTTTATGCCCCCTTACCCCCTCCCTTCCCCTTCCTCCCCAATGACCTTTCTTTAAAAACTTCAAAAGGTATTGTGTTCCCTGGAAAGATAGGTACAGTGTCTACAAATGTGATCTTACTTGAAAACAGGGTCCTTGAAGTTGCAATCAAGATGATATCATACTAGATAGGGATGGACTCAAGTTCTTACAAGAAGGAAATTTGGACAGACATATAGGAAGAACACCTTTTGAGAGTATACATACAGAGATTGGACTTGACTCAACCAAGGCAGAGAGTGAAAAGATGCATGTGTAAGCCAATAAATGCCAAGGATTGCTGGCAACCTTTAGATTCTAGGAAGAGGCAAAAAGAATCCTCTTCTCTAGCCTTTAGAATATACATGGGCCGGGCGCGGTGGCGCATGCCTGTAATCCCAGCACTTTGGGAGGCTGAGACAGGAGGATCGTGAGTTCAAAGCCAGCCTCAGCAATGGCGAGGCACTTAGCAACTCAGTGAGACCCTGTCTCTAAAGAAAATACAAAAAAGGGCTGGTGATGTGGCCCAGTGGTCGAGTGCCCCTGAGTTCAATCCCCGGTACCAAAAAAAAAAAAAAAAAAATGAATATACATGGTGCTTTGCCATCTTGATTTCAAACTAAGAGCCTCAAGAATTGGGAGAAAAATAATGTCTATTGTTTTAAGCTGCTTAGTCTTTTTTACTTTGTGACAGCAGCTCTGGGAATCTAGTATAATAACATCATTAGCTCTGTGACAGGCAGGTAATGTGAATACTTTCCCAGGGGCATTAGTCTAGCAGTTGTACCTGGACACCAGTGGTTCTGGAAACAAGTGCAGGATACTATTCTCATTTAAGAGGTGATGGTCTTCTTTGCACCAAGTGGGAAGAGGAATCACCCTAAATCTAGATTTGGATGAAGAAGTTGGCCCTTTTTTTAAGTTGTTCTTCAGTAAATGCAGTAATTTGCCATTTAATTGCCTTGGCCCAACTGGAAATGATTATTATGACTTAGGGAATAAACTCACCCCTAGTAATTTGTAAGGTCCAAGTAAGCTTACTAGATTTATCTTTCTTTATCCTGTTGGTCTTCTCTGCTTTCATGGATGCCAAGTTCTTCCCAACAGTCATTGGTGAAGCAAATTAAATGTTTTCCCTGGTTGCACTGTATTTCTCAGAGAAACTCTGCTTCATGGGAAGACCCTAATTCTGATGAGCATCCTGCTTTGAGCTGCTGAATCTTCTCCAGCTTGTGCTTTCCTTTACTGTTTCTCTTTATAAAAAGGAAGTCTTTGTGGTTCCACATTCAATCAAGACAAATCCTCTCAGAGTTTGTCTGAGATCATATTAAATCTTTTAGACTCCGAAGAAGGAGGGGGCAAGTTTTGTTCAGTGGGGTTTTGCTTGGCAGTGAATGAGGTTAATAGCTGATGAGCCTAGCGGTAGGAGCTACTACCAGAGGACACTGAGGCAGGAATTGCCTCTCTGTTGACAATTTTCTCTAGATTTTGTTGCTATAGCATCATATTAGCAGGGACAGGACTCCATTTCCATCTAGCGGGTGGCATGCTCTCACAGCAGTGCTGGGCTTTCATCTACTTGCTGTCGTCCCAAATAAACTATGAAAAAGTCCTCTAGCAAGGATCGCTGTCCCAAGTGCTATTTTTCATTTGCTCAATTGAACGTTTCACAGAGTACACTGTGGCAAGCTCGTATCATAGGCATTCCCAGAGGCTGAAAGTGTCACCAATAGTGTATGTGCTAAAAAAGTTTAAATAATACAGACGTATCCAGCAACACGACCGAAGCACCCTGGTGATGCGGGGATGCCAGAAGGGAACTGGAGGGAAGTGACACCACTGGAAATTGAAGCATTTGCTAATGTTTGGTGTTGAATCTTGTCAAGGATGAGAAATCTTGTCTTCTCCATCCCATTCACACAATATCTGCAAGAAACCTTTAATAGAATTCAAGATCAGGGACCACTAAGGAAAAAAAAAATTATCTCAGCAGAAGATCATGTGATAAAAATCATTTTGTTGTATTAAACCAATCCCTGCACCATAAAACTGGGTGTCTCATGAAAGTGCTTGAGGAAAACAGTGGATGAAGATATTAAACTGCATCATTAAAAGAGAGATAAAATTGTCAGAGCCTTAATTTTTGACTATTAAACAAATGTCTCTTGAAAGGATTTAGCAAAGTTTACAAGAGTATAAAAAGTGTGAAGAAATAAGAACATAAAGAAATGGAGCAATAAGCAATAATTCATTTAGCAAATATATCCACATCTCTGTGGCAAGGACTGGGATACCGTGATGAATAGACCCAGACCCTGGTCTCATCAAGCTTGTAGTCTAGTGGGCTAAAACAAGCATGGAATAAGCATTCCCTCAAATAGGTTATGCAAATGAGGCTTTATACTACAAAACCATAATAATAATGTCTGAAACAGAAAGTACTTACCTGTGACAAGCACTGCTTTAAGATAAGCACACACAAAGAACCAATGTGACCTAAGTCAATATAGATTTGAAAATCTAAAGTAGATATTTATATATTTTCAAAGGCTAAACAGCCTTTGAAAATGTATCAATATGCCATTTCAAATCTGTAGATAAATGTTTAAGGAAAAAAAAAATAATTAACTGCATAGTCTTTCAAAAAAGTCGATTAACAAATTTTAATATCTTATTAAGAAGAAAAGTATTTGCAAACTAAATATAAAAGTATACTTATTGAGTGCTGGGGTGTGGCTCAGTGGTAGAGCACTCACCTAGCATGTGTGAGGCACTGGGTTCCATCTTCAGCACCACATAAAAATAAAATAAAGGTATTGTGTCCACTACAACTAAAAAAATAAGTATACTTATTGAGATGATAAATCGTACATATATTAACTCAAAAATCAGTATTGTACTTAGTGGTACAGCAATCAAGAGATTAAACCAAAAAGAAAAAACAAACAGAAAAGAGGACTAATCACAGGAATCACGTTCAGATTCCAAAATGTATTATAATAGCTAGACATAATTAAAACTAGGAAACTGCCTCAGAAAGAATAACCACACCAATAGATCAGTGGGAAACCCACAGGTGAAGAAATCCCACTACTAAGTGATAAAAATGACATTTTTAATCAATAGGAAAGGTTGATTAATAACCAACTACTGAACTTTGCCTCAATCCTTAAGCTTCAAAATAATCGTGATAAAATATAAATATTTCATTATAAAAAGTAAACTATGTACTAAATATAGGTTTTGCAGTGGAAGATAGTAAAGAAAAGTCACTAAGGTTAAAAATTAGTCAATTTAACCATATTAAAATTTTCTTATACCAATAAAATCCTAAAGAAATTTAAAGGCAAACTATAGCATTTAAAAATAATTCACAACATATATGATATTGAGTTAAGAAGCATCAAAACAGAATTTTATTTATAAATTTCAAAAATAAAAATAATGTATTACTCTTTCAGAAAAATAGCTAAAGATCACAGAACAGTAAATACATTTATATTCAATAAATTTATATAATTATCAGTTTCACTAAGAATGAAATATAAATAAAAGTACAATAAAATAACATTAAAATCAGTATATATATACAATGATTTAATTCCTTGGTGCTAGTAGGAATACAAGAAATATTCTCACTTTTGTGGGGTGCAAAATAGTATAAAATTTTTTCTTTATCAAGCAATTATATAGTATTTTTAAAACATCCCTTTAACTTTTAAATTTTTAGAATTTCTTCTGAAGATATGATTATAAATATGCCCAAAACTATAGGTATGAAAATGTTCACATTAATTGGAAAGCAGAAAGATATTCAAAACAGTGAAAAAGGATATTTGATGACATGGCATGGGAAATTATTGTGATTTATCATTGTGTTTTCATAAAAATCATAAAAAGGGTGCACAAAACAGCATAAACTCATTTTGTATTATTTTGAATTTGTATGTATTTTATAACATTATAAAGTAATATGCATAAAACAGTATGAACTCATACAGAGGAAAGATTAAGTATATACATAAAATTAACAGTACTTATCTTTGGATAATATCTTCCCCTTGATCATTTTTAATTTCTAAATTTCTTTTAATAATACATATTACATTTGTAAAAAGTAAAATATATAAACTGTAGCAACATTGTATTACATTTAAACATTTTAACTTACAAACGAAAAAAAAGGTAGCTATTGGACTAAAACAAAAATTCTGATAGATACTGTTTAATTTTAGAGTTTAAACTGGAAGTTAAATTTTTACAACTTAAATGATCGTATCCCTTATTTTCTTCTTATCTGTCTTCCATTGTGTGTCTATTATGAATATATGTGTACATGTGTTCATATGTTTATGGGTGTGTGTTTACAGGTTGCTATAGTTTAAATGTCTGGGTCTTCCCAAAATCTATATATTGAACTCCTAACCCTCAGAGTATGGTGTTGGGAGATGATAAGTATGGGGAGATAGATGGTCATGAAGGTAAAACCCTCATGATTGGAAATAGTGCCTTTAAAAAGAGAGGCCCCAGACAGATCCCTTGCCCCTTCTATCATATGAGATAAAATTTCCATTTATTAAAAAGCCTCCCAAACTATGATATTTTGTTATAGCACCTCAGAAGGAATAAGACATAGTGCTTTCTTATAATCTCAGTCATTTTTACCAAAAACTTTTATTTTCATAAGTTCTGGGAAATGTTATCTATCTTACTATTTAATTCAGTGCCTGTCAAAAGCTGAGATTTCAAACAGGATGCTTTGGGATGTTTGACATAGTTCATCATTTTTCATATATTTTCCTTATCTACTTACTAGGCAGTTCATCTGAATATGCTTTATCCAGAAATAGAATTAATTTAAGTAAAGGTGGCATGGAAATGAAGTAAAAACTAGTTGTATCTGCTCTGATCTTTTCTAGAAAATTTTCTAGTACAAAAAAAAAAAAAAAAAAGTTCTGAATACCACTTCAATTACACATATTTTACTAACTGAATTATACTGGCAAGTGCTTATGGCTGGTCTGTGTTTTTCCATTCTCATAAAGAAACACAATTCTAAAACCACATATTCCCCTCTGACTCTGAGGGCCCTCAGGCAGTGGCTAACAGAGCTGGGTTTATCCTTCATGTTGAGATGAATAATGCATGGCAGTAAAACACCAGTCTGCCAGCACTACCATTGAAGGCAGACAATTGATCAGGTTTGACTGATGGGAGCCCTGTGCACATAGAACATGTGGAGAGATCTCTTCTCACGGGGCTCCACTGGCTCATGGCACAAGGTTCTCACTGATTCTGAAACACAACACGGAAGGACTTTTGCTCTTATGTACATTCCCTCCTTGTTCTTGTGCTGAAATGCAGGCTCCATGACTCATTTGCTGTGGAAAACAAAATAATATTGATATGCTCAACTCCTACTTTTGGCTGTAGCTTTAGAGATTTTTTTAAATAAGAAAACTAATACAAAGTAATCATGAATTCATATCATCTCACTCATAATAATTGGTCATTTCTGCCGATTGTTTAACTTCTTACAATCAAGTTTATTTCATACTTTCTACTCACTGTTTTCTCTAACTCAAATTCATACTCCACTTTCACCCTCTAAAACAATGCGTGTCCACCTTGTTATGTCTCCAAATTGATACATTTAAAGATATTCAAATACTGCAGCTAAACTTCACTTCTGAGCATCCCCTAGAAAGCTTAGATTCTTTCATGACTTACTGGATTCTGTTAGATATTTTTTGTAATTAACTATTTTCTTATTTCCATTTCTTTTCATTTTTGCAGGAAATGCAGCCTACTATAACATAGTTTTGCCAGCATTTTCTCAATATTAATTTCAATTTAAAAGACATATTTTAAAATAATATTAGGAGGCCAGGCGTGGTGGCACATGCCTGTAATCCCAGCAACTCGGGAAGCTGAGGCAGGAGGATCATGAGTTCAAAGCCAGCCTCAGCAACTCAGTGAGGCACTTAGCAACTCAGTGAGACCTTGTCTCTAAATAAAATACATAAAAGGGCTGGGGATGTTGCTCAGTGGTTAAGCACCCCTGGGTTCAATCCCTGGTACCAAATAATAATAATAATAATAATAATAGGAAATTCTGGCTTAAAAAATCCTATGTGCCATATACATTATGCTAAGTATTTCTTACGTTTTGTTAAATTTCCTATGTGCCATATACATTATGCTAAGTATTTCTTATGTTTTGTTAAATTTTCAAAATAATTTCATGTGACAGATACTATTTTTATCCACAGTTTATTGATAAGAAAGCTGAGATTTATGCAAATAACTTGCCTGGGATCATAATCTACTGATTTTCCTCTAACTAAAATAATATGGCAAGAGAGAGGATGCCATTACAAATATTAGATAACAAAGAAAGAGGTTTCTATCTCATTTACTCTCTCTCTCTCTCTCTCTCTCTTATTTCTCTCTCTCTCTCTTACTTAGATGGAGGCCAGCTACCATGTTGTGAGATGGAGATGTGTGGACTATCTGGCCAGACACTCGAGGAGGACTCCAGCCAACACTAAGAATTGAGACCCTTGCACCAATAGCCCATGAAGAACTAAATTCTACCAACAACCACATGAATGAACTTGAAAGTGAATCCTCCCCTAATTGATCCTTCAGATAAGACCACATCTTCAGTGCTTAGGTTCACTACAACCTTGGCAGAACATGCCCGTCACATTGGGATTCCTGGCCCACAGAACCTGTGATATAGTAGATGTTACTGTTTTCAGTCACAAAGTTTTGAGCTGATTTATTATATAGCATTAGATAATACACCAAATATTAGAGAAGTATGAATGAATGAACATCTTTCTGCAAAAAAGTGGAAATGTAGATTTGTATAGTCACTCTGGAAGATAATGAGGCAATACTTAATTAACGGATGAATATCTAGATGCTATGATTCAGCAATTCCACTCCTGGGTATATGTTCTAAGAAACTGTCACAGACATCCAAAATGGCTATCACAAAAGGTTTTCACCAACTGTTTTACTGTTCTTTTTTTTTTTTTTTTTTTTTTTTTTTTTGCTTTGGTTTTGTATCAAGAATTTGGGAGCTACCTAGATGTCTATCATCCAGGGAATTGGTAGACAAAATGTGACATTATAGTATTGTGTAATACCATGTAATTGGTCTAAGCAGCCATCAAGCAAAGCGAAAATATTTTTTAAGAGTACCAATAAAAATATTGTTAAAAAAATGGCTTTAATCTATAATAATACTATTTAGGAAAACTAAAGATCTTTGCCAAAGAACAATGTATTTTTCAAAGATAAGTACATATACAAGTACATGTGTCAAACACATTAGACTAGTTGCTTTTGTAAAGGGATGGGAGTATGGTTAAAAATTAAAATAAGTAACACTGAAAGAACCAATTGCAATTTTGTATAATGAAATATGTGCTATGGCTAATTCAGCTCTGCTCATAAAACATCAACAGACAAGCAAACAAAGGGTGTGATACCTCCTTTTGTTTAATTTTCATTTAAAAGTTAGAAGTTCTTCCTCATATACCACATCATTATTCCCCTTCCAGTAAATTGCTGCAAAAAATGGAGCTCATCTGAATCACACAGGTGCTTTTTCTTTTACTTCCTTTATTCTGAAGTTTCACTTGAAGGAAATGAAAAGTTTTCCCAAAGTTAGACTGCTGAAAGCACCAAATGTAAATCAAGAAGAGTTTTCAGTGACTACAGAGGAAATTCAGGCAAAAGATATAGGTGGGAATAAGTTGCATTGAATTAGTAAAAGTATGGTAGAATTGTTCACTTTCCAACATGTAGGAGCTTAGAGGATGACAGTTTCATCAGGTGATACAACATATTCCCAGTTGGTCAGCCCAGCTCAATAACTATTTATCAATCTACTATCAATTCATATACCATTTTTTCCTCAAACAATTGAGGAAATACAGAGCATATGACAAATATGATCCATGTCCCAAAGTAGCTATTTTTTTTATTTCTTATGTTTTTATTATTTATGTATTCATTCATTCTAAGTTGTTATATGACAGCAGATTGCATTACATTTCATATTATACTTATATAGTACATTTTTACATATCTCTGTTTGTATACAAAGTATATTCACGCCATTTGTGTCTTCATACATGCACTTAGAGTAATGATATCCATCTCATTCTACCATCTTTTTTTTTTCTTCACCCTTATTTTAATTTTTATTGGGAAAGCAAGCACTGTTGACATAAATAAAGAATAAAAGAGACAGAAATAGGTAATAAGTTACAAAACATCAAGAAATGTGAAGACACATTATTACCCCCATGCAGAAAGGCCCCTTGAAGGATTAAAATGAATTCACTAATAATTAGATCAGTAATCCTATTTCATGGCTTGGCAATACTTTGGAGATTCAATAAGTAAACTGAGAAGGGTCCTACAATCTCTATATGACCAACTTACACAAGGAAATTCTAACTTAATTCTCAGCTTTAACTACTAGATAGACTTCTTTTATCAACTGTACTTTCCCTAGAGCTTATTCTGTCAAAAGATAAGAAGTCCTCTGGCCAATGGGTGGTTTTGAATGGAGCAGAAGGAAATAATTCCATGCAATCGGATCAGAAAAGTCTGTCATTGTGTTGGGAAATAATATCCTGTTGGGAGATTTGGTCTTTTTAGGCAAAAGATTTTAAAGACACATCATGTATGTGTTTCTTATTATTTATTTCTCCAACTACTAGATTAGGGAGTCAGTTATTTCTGACAAATAGCGATTATCAAGTATTCTAACAGTCTTGGGAATCTTTTCTTTATAAGAAAAAAAAAAGACATAAGGATGAGTAGTATTATTTAAAAATGTTAGAAAAAAAACATAAAAGAGATCTGTTTCTGAGGGAAAGCGTTTAGAAAGAAAGATGATTTTTATCCCATCCTGCAATATGGAACATGGGATAAATCTTAGAAAGATGTTCTTTTTTGGCTAAAGGTAGATAATAATAGAACTTCTAAATTGAGGTTTGTCTTCTTTCCCCCCGCCTCCTATTTCTTATTCTTAATATGTTGTTAAAATTAAAAATAAGAAAAAGACTTCCAGCTTGGGCTAACAGGACTGGCTGCTCCAGCCTTCAAAGTGGTAGAATGCATGGACCTGCTCAGTGTCTTGCAGCTGTGGCTAAGGACTGCCAAGCAGATGAGGCCAAGGAAATCTAAAAAGCAATATAAATAGTCTGAAGCAGACAGGCTCTTCAAAGGGAATAGAAATAAAATCTGAGGGTAAGATCAGACAGAAATGGTTTAGCAAAGTCCTCAAATGTCTGACTTTTCTTACACATTAGTAAGTTGAGAAAAAAACAACGTATTTGTTTAATAAATTATATTTAAACTAATTTCCTATTTCAGATACACTATTCCATACTGCAGGGGACATTCCCCTTCTAAAAGAAGACACTTGTATTATGTTCATTGTAAGCAAAACCATCTCACACATCCTAATTTTAGATAAAAATGTATTAAAACTTGCTTGTCTCTCTTCTGTATAAGGGAGTATCATCTTTGGACCAACACCCACACTAATATCAGAGTTATTTGTACAGAATACCTTTTATAACTATACAACTATTAATCAAAGAAGCAGAAGTACACTCCTCCATAAAATATTTTTTTGTAAATTTTGCATTTTCCTACACTGTATTTATGTGCTATTGAATATTCAGTAATAGAACAGGGTCATCAATTGAAAGATAACACTAGCCACTGTGTGTTTATGACAGAATGTGTGTGTATGTGTTTGTGATATTTTTTTGTCATGCTAGGGATTGAACCCTCATTGCCTCTTGCATGTTAGACACACACTCTACCAGTGAGCTACACGTTCAGCCCTAGAACCATGTTTCTTGATCAAGCCAACTCTCCAAATTGAGTGCCCATATTTTCCCTCTGAACAATATATTCATTGCTTCAATTGGGTCCTTTTATGTTAGAGGGAGCAAACTTACAATTTACAAGAACACTCCCTGAGGTTAAGAGCAAAGAAACAATCTTGAATGCCTACTTAATAATTTGCTCTTAAATAAATAGCCATGACTTGAGCTGTGATCTTTTCATTTCAACTGGGCTGCTAATTACTATGGTAGATTATTAATTCTAAGCTGAATGTTTCAGGGTGTCATGGCCTGCTGGGTTGAAACAGGCTAATCTAATGGCAGCATCAAGGTCATTAAAGGGTGTGTGCTGCCAACAAGAATGAACATGTAAATTAGTTCAGGAAATGACACTCATGAATAAGTGGGTCTGATAATTATATTGGGACTTATTTACATTTCCAGGCTACAAATGGGCTATATTCCAAAAGTTCATAGGAAGGTTAGTTACTGGTTGAGAACAAGAAATGCACAGAAACAATTCAATTAAGTGGGGCTTAAAGTCTAACTTGCCTACAAAATCTACTTTGCCAACAGTGACTTAATGACTATAGGTTTGCATTTAAAATATATACAAAAGCAATGTTGCTGTAATTTTCAAAATGAAGTAAAACAGAATACAAATGAAGAAGAAATAGAATGTGTGTGTGCTTGGATCTGTGTGCGTGCACATGCACACACTCAATTCTAAAATAGAAAATCACTTCTACATAATCTTCCAGGCACTACCAATCTAAACTACTCTGATTTCCTGAAGCAAGATAGATGAATGAGAGAGTTCATGGATATGCCTGTCACATAGCAGCACCTGATGCTATTCTATTGGAGGAACCCTAAAATGATGACGCTTCCTACTCTACCTAAATTTGTTTCCTAACCCCCTGACCCAGGAGTGAATCTCTAGCATAAGGCCCAACCCAGCCTCTCCTCTCCTAGAAACTAGAAGAGACTAGGATTCTAGGATTGTGTGTGTGTGTGTGTGTGTGTGCGCATGCGGTGTGTAGACTGGTGTGTGAGGGAGAGGATAATTCTTCACCGTGGCCTCAATCACATCTATTTACGCCTAAGGTCAAGAAAATTGTTTAAGATACATCAGTTGCTCTCTCGAAAGGAGTTCACATCTATTAACAAAGACTAAGCCCTGTTTATAGTGTTTACCATCTCTCCTCAACCTTGTCCCCTTACTATCGCCTCTTCAAATCCCTAAAGTAATGTTCTAAGACACCGAAGACTTAGTAATCACCTATTTCTTCATTTGACCCTCATACACTTGTGGGAGAGTGAATCACCAAGAAGACTATCTGCGTGACACTTGAAGTCAATCCATTCTCTAAAAGAAAGCACTATATAATTCTAAAAATTAATTATACAATAATCCCAGATTGAAATTATATAGAGACACTAAAACTTTGTATAATATTATAACTTTAACATAAATTTATAGAAATCAAGGAACCCTTAAATATCCAGGGTCATTCCTGAAAGTATGCTCCACATCATCTTTTGTATTCCAGCTTATCATTTACTAGTTTCCAAAGGCCTTTTATTCTCTCAGACATGCCAATAATGATTATCATAATTGTTACAAATTATCAGATAAAAGAAAAGAGTTTAAATCACTGGCCAGTGATCCATTTACTTCCTTTACTGTAGGAACGCCTGTAAGGTAGAGAAAAATGATAGATGAACCTATTTAATCTCCTTGTCATGTGGACCTTCAGATCATTAGACTAATGATATTTCCTAAGAGAAAGAGACCTTATCTGCAGAATGCCCTTAGCAGAGCATCCATGGCTAAAGGATTATTCTTGATAAATAAACCCATTTACTGGCAATAAATAAATCTGATAGTCACATCTCCCTTAAAAATGTCACATGAGCTATATGGTCCCAGGGGAATAGACTGGTAATGTTTTATAATTTATATAGTCCCCACTGTGTGAAAACCCCCCAAACATCACATGTAGACCTCATCTGTTAACTACCCAAAAAGAGGATATTTAATATTCGGACCCTGTGGAACCATGCTTGATGTCTTAGACCTGTCTTTGTTTTGTCTATCACTCTTGATTTTCTATATATTTGAGTTTGTTATAAAAGCTTATGTGTTAGTCAGCTTTTCATTTCAGAATACCTGAGAAAAACAACTGAAAGGAGAAAAGATTTAGTTTGGCTCAAGGTTTCAAAGGTTTCAGTCACTTTGGTCACTTGGCCCCACTGCTGTGGGTCTGTGGTAAGGCAGAGCATCATTGTAGGAAGGGCATGGTGGAGCAGAGCTGCTTACCTCATGGAAGCTGGGAAGAAGAGAGAAAAAGAGAGAGAGAGAGAGAGAGAGAGAGGAAGGGGCGGGGGGACAAGATACAAGTCCCCATAGGCACACACACAAGTATTCACTCTCTTCATGTAGGTCCCACCTCCCACAGTTTCTACCACCTCCTACTAGTTCATTTAGCTATTAAAACATGAATCTATTAATGAAGTCTGAGCCTTCATGATTTAGTCACTACCCCAAAAGTCCCAACTCTGAACATTACTGCTCATGAAATAGCCATTTCCATCATAATCTTGCCATCTTCTTCTCCCAGGCCCACACCCTCTGTTCTCATAGCCTCCAAGTCTCCTCAAACTCTGTCTCTAACATCATTTTTCTCTTGTTATACGAAATTACCACAAATGTAGTGACTTAAAACAACATAAATTTATTATCTCACAGTCCTGCAGTCAGAGCATTTTACCACATGTTAAAATGAAGATGTCAGCAGGTCTGTATTTCCTAACAGTGTCAGAGGTTCCAGAGATTAGGATGTGGACATCTTTGGAGGATCATTTTTTTACCTACTAGAGAAGCTCAGCAGGGTATCCTTAAAAGGCTTAAATATGTTCTAAAAGATTCCTATATTCTAAAATACTTTTTGAATATGGGATTTTAAATGCATGAATGTGTCATAATTTATTTAGTAATACACTTTTATTATACTTTCAGGAAATTTCCATTTTTCAACATAAATCATAATATGAAACACTTTTGTACATGTAAATCATTCTGTGCATTTTAAAGTCATTGGCTTAGAGTAAGTCCTAGAAGTAAAATAACTGAATTATTAGTTGCAAATGTTTTTAAGACTTTGGCACTGTGTTTCTCTCCCACGTGAAGAGGAATTTGAAGGTCCTTGCAGTCAAATCTGTCCTGAGGAACAGGAATGATGGGAGAATCACTCTTGTTCCTGGATGTGAGTCCCTTAGGAAAACTTGGAACTCAGTTTTGAAGGAAATTGCTTCTTTTTTTCTGATAAAATTGTCCTTGGATTTGCCTTTTCATCACTAACATTATCTGGAAACAACCTTTACCACTATTCATTTTTTAAATACAAATTTCAAAATTAGCCACAATCCCACCAATTGACATTTGAATTTTTAATGTATATGCTTCTATACATTTTGTTGTATATGTATACATTCATACATATACATGTACAGATGAAGTAAAACATATCATTTATGCTATTTAATATATGTCAGATCAATTTTTCACAAATGATGTTCCAAAGTACAGCTTGATAATGAAATAATTCTTTCCATAAACTTATTAATTTAAGACAAATAACCAAATATGTGTGTAAATAAAATACACAGGCATTATCACATTGATTGCATCAATTAATTCTCTCCAGCCTCAAGAGATCCCTCTTCCCACTGTGGATGACCACATTATTACTTTTAAACAGTGCTTATTTTATAAGTAAATACAGCATGTCATTTAAATTTGGGCTTCTCTAGTTCCTCAAAATTGAAAATTGAACTTTTTGTATGACCCAGCAACTCTAGTACTAAATGTATAAATTAGTGTGCCCAAGATAAATCTGTACTTCCATATTTATTGAAGCATATTTACAATAGCCAAAACATTTAATAAATGAATGGAATATTCTTCACCCTTATAAGTGGGGGAGGCAATCCTCTCATTTGCAACAACATGAATGAACCCAGAAGACATGATGTTTTTTTTTAATTCAAAGTTGTTGTATATATAACAGTAGCATGCATTACAATTCATAATATACATATAGAGCACCTTTTTACATAACACTGTTTATATACAAAGTATATTCATACTATTCATGTCTTCAATCATGCATTTATAATAATGATATCCATCTCATTCTACCATCTTCTTTTTTACTGCATGATCTCACTTGTATATAGAATCCAAAGAAGCCTAACTCAGAGTCAAATAGTGGTTACCAGGGGATGAAGAAGGGGAGCCTGGGAAGACAATGATCAAAGGATATGAAATTTCAGTCAGGAAGAATACACTCAAGAGATCTATTGTTCAACATGGCGACTATGGTGTAAAGTATTGCATCATATTCTAGATGGCTAACTAGATGAAACATGCTTCATGTGTTTATTATTAGCTTTTATATTTTTTTTTATGTTAATTTTTTCATATATTTAGAGACTTGAGTTGCATTTCTTCTAAGTGGGATTGATAAATTTTACATTGTGCATTTCTAAGTGGATTGATAAGTTTTAAAACCTAGGATGACTATGGAAAGAATATATAGGTTGTTAACATTTTCATTTGTCTTTTAATTGCATCAGAAGTATTTAACTAGCAGAGAGAATCTAAATTTTATGGACATATTTAATGAGAGTTAATTTAATGCTTCTAATTTTGTTCTTGTTCTGGAATCCAAGCAAGACATCTTCAAGTTATCCTGTTCTTTTCTCTTGCATTACACAGCCACTCTCTGGAAGAATCCTTAAGCACAATTCTCTAATTTTAATAAAACATGACTTGCTACATAATTTGTGTTACTCAATGCAAAATGAAAATGAACAAAATTCCCTTGTTCAAAGGTTATGAAGAATTTCCAGAACACAATTGCAGAGCATTAAACCAAGTGGGAGTCCTTTCTATGTCCAGAGCCCTGTGTGACTCTGGAGGTTACCCACTCATGGAGCTGGCCCTGCCTTAGCTACAACTAGCACAGCAGAGTTATTTGACACAAAGGCAGCCGATCTAGGATGGCCTGTCCCCATGAAGTCTGGACTGAAATGCCCTGTACTGAGCAACAATGGGTGGAATCATCAGATTCATAGTTTTGTAGACAGTTTATTTAAACTTGAGAGAAAGAGAGATACAGAAGAATATCAAACCTATACTTTTCCCTATATGTTTAACTATTTGGCATATTGTAATCACTGCAAAATCATCCTTCCTTCCACTGCTCACCTTTAACAGACACTTACTTCTTGCATATGTACTATTGGGTTATTTCCCTGAATTTTAAATTCCAACTACTCTAATAAGAGTCCTGTACAGATGAGAATTACTTTTTGATTTTTTTTTTTTTTTGGTATCCTCTTTATTCAAGCATAAATTCTAGCTTTGGTAATTGAGGCACTAGATGAATGGTGATATATTTATGAGAATGGAAAATGTCTGGAAAGGAGTAAAACAGTCACAGTTTCAAAGATTCTATTTTGGTATTTGAGCAGAGATGCTAAGTGGTCTGGATCCCAAGTGGAAGCAAGGGACAAGAGAAAATAGATTTGGAGTTCACCTACATATCAACAGTATTTAAGGTGGGACTGGAGGAGTAAGGAGACAGGCCACAAAAGAGACCAGGAATGGGGCCTGGACACTCAGAATTAAGATCACCAAGTACTGAGATTTTTCACACCTTTCATTTTATTGTTGGGGTTCTTCATATTCCAAGTTTTTTGTTTGTTTACCATAAATAGATATTTATTCTGCTTAAAGTTCTACAAATGTAATTAAAGATTGAAGGTAATTTCCTTTTTGTTTTTAAAGATGTAGCTTTTAAGTATCTAGTTGTTAATTAAAATATGAATGATGAACACTTAATATGTATATATTTTATTGTATGTTCAATATACTTTAATAAAAATGCAAATGTAATAACACATAATTGGTAAGTATTATTCTTATAGAGATATTATGGTTTCTATTGCTTTGAGAATAAGACTGGGTGCATTAAATGTGAAAGTACTTTATAACTAACATGTTGATAGGGCTTTTCATTCAGGATCTCCCCCTTACCAAAAACAAACATTTCTTTAAAACATTAGGTTGGTGTTTCCCTCAGCCTATTCTAAAAGAAAGCACACCAAAAAACACACAAAAAAAAGTATTACTGAAAATGCAACATTGTCATAAGTTGCTTAAGGAAGCAAATCTGTGTACTTTTGTGGCAAATGTGAAAATGTATCCCATATTATCAGTACACTTATTCAATAATACTAACAATAATGAACAAATAGACTCCTTTACCTCCTCAAACTTAAAGTCTGGTGGGAGACACAGATTTTAAACAAAATTAATTCAGATAAACCAAAAAGAGAGGGTTTGATGAGAAAGAAAAACTGAGGTGACACATGTAAACTAAGGAAGAGACATAAAAAACAAGGCCTAGAGAATGAGTAATGTGGTCTGAATAATGACCCCAAATGTGACCGTGCTGTAATCCTTAGAACCTGGGTGTATTAGTCAGTTTTCTATTACTGTGACAAAATACCTGAGATAGTCAAGAAAAAAACATAGGTGAACGCTAGAAGCTAAAAATGTCAGGAAACATCCTCCCCTCAGAGTCCCCATAAAGAACCAATCCTGCCAACCTTGACTTCAGTCCAGAGAAGCTTATTCTGGAGTTCTGACCTCCAGAGCTACAAGTCATTAAATGATGGTTGTCTTAAGCCATGGAGATTGTGGTGGTTTGTTCCAGCAGCCACAGGAAACGAATGCAAGGAGGGATCATCCAGAAGAGACAGGTTGTGGAGATGGCTTCTAGGGTTCTGTAGATGCCCAATGCTCCAGGGGAAAATGAGCTAGGTTATAATTGCTTTATAACAAACACACCCTGCTTGTCATTGGTCAGCTGCAAACTACTCTGGTAAGACACCACCTCAGAGGTTTCCTCTTTAACAGACTTCATTGACATGGCCCTGGGTTGACCACCCAGTTTTGGAAAAATGTACTTAACCAAAAAGGCCCACATCCATACAGCTGTGGCAGAAGGACAGTCCTGTGGTTTCAGTTTAGTTACCTTACAGTTCCTGTGTGATTAGTACCACTTAATATATTTTACCAAAAATGAATACATCTATCCCAGACTAGATATAGTATTTTGGGTAAAATTAAATTTTCTAACACAGATGTTCTTGAATTACAATAAGTTTATATACCAATAAATCCATTATAAATTGATAATATAGTAAGGAATAAAGTATATTTAATACACCCACCATAGCAGAGGATGGTACACTGTAGCATATTGCTTTTTTACCCTCTTGATCAAGAGGCTGACTGAGACTTTGCTGCAACTGCCCAGTATCTTGGAAGAATATCATATCACACATTGCTAATCCAGAAAAAGATCAAAATTCCAAGTACAATTTTTGCTGAACAAGTATTCCTTTCACACCATCATGTAGTTGAAAAATTGTAAATCAAACCATTCTAAGTCAGAGACCATCCATACCAATATTTGTCAGAAATAGTCAAAGTTATCAAGGAATAGCAAGTGTAGGGGAAGAAAGCATGAGATAAAGTTGGGGAGAGGAGACAACACTGGATCATGACAGACCTAGCAGATCATGTTAAGGACATTTTTTTTTTAATTATGAAGGCAATAGAAATGAAAAAAAAAAAATTAACAATCGAATGATTTTTTTCAAAGTTCACTTTGACTCTTTGATAAAGACTAGATTGTAATGCAGACAAAAGGGAAGACCAGTTTGAGGCAATCAGCCACGGTGGACTATGAACTTGAAACAGATTCAGAGAATGGCAAGATAAAGTGGTAAGCCTGGGAGTGGTAGTTAAGCAAGGGTGAGCTAATACCAACCATCCAAGGGACATGTGCTAAGGTGCTTTATTTTAATTATAACAAGGGTCTGTATTTATTTTGCCTAATTTATCTTGCTATTCCCTTTTTGATGAATGTCCCTGTGGTTTAGGATGGTGTTTTAGTCAGCTTTTTTGCTGCTGTGACTAAAAGATCTGACCAGAACAATATTAGGGAAGAAAAGTTTATTTGAAGACTTACAGTTTCAGAGGTTTTAGTCCACAGAAGGCAAGCTCCATTCCTCAAGGCTCCAGGTAAGACAGACATCATGGCAGAAGAGTGTGGCAGAGGGAAGCAGCTCACATGGTGATCAGGAAGGAGAGGGAGAGAGAGAGAGAGAGAGAGAGAGAGAGAGAGAGAGAGAGAGAGAGAGAGAGATAGATCTCCACTTGCCAGATACAAATATATATACCTAAAAGCCACGCATCCAATTCCCACTTCCTCCTGCCACACCCTACCACTTCAATTACCACTCAGTTAATCAAGGGATTAATTCACTGATTGGGTTCAGGCTTTCACAACCTAATCATTTCTCGTCTGAACCTTCTTGCATTGTCTCACATGTAAGCTTTTAGGGGATACCTCACAACCAAACCATGACAGAGAGCTTTCTGGGATTTGTGAATATGAATAAAGAGAAATAATGTGGCTTATTTGAGATTCAACTTGATCATATCATCAGTGTCCAGAGATCTACAGTCTGTGTTCTGGATTTGCTCACTGTCTCCTTTTTCAGGTAGTTCATTCTGACATGTGCATTCAGTATTTTTGCTGTATCTCACAAATTTTGATAAAATACTTTTAACTAAATATGAAAATAGAGTTTAAGATCCCTGGTGACTTCTTCTTTGACCAACGTGTTATTTAGACTTGTTTTGCTAAATCTCCAATTATTTTAGCATTTTCCAGCTGCTACTGATTTCTAGTGTGATTTTATTGTGTTCTGAGGGCATACTTTGCAAAATTTCTGTTCCTTTAAATGCATATGGTGTATTATGGCTCAGAATGTGGTCTGTCATGGTTAATGTTCTTTGCAAACTTAAAAAAAAAAAGTACGTTCTTCTGCAAAATAATTTGTGTAAGATAATCTGTAAATATCAATTAGATTGAGTTGATTGATGGCACTAGTCTGTTCAACTGTGTTTTGACTGATTTTTTTTTTCTGCTCTACGTCAGTACTGAAGAAGGGTGTTGAAGTTTTTAACTCTAACAATGAATTTGTCTATTTCTCCTTGCAATTCTATAATTTTTGATTCATATATTTGAGGCTCTGTTGTTAAGTACATACATATTAAGGATTGTCATGTCTCCATGGAGAACTGACCACTTCTTAATTATGTAGCATCCTTTTTTTCTGCAGATAATCTTCCTTATTCTGGAGTCTGTTCTGTCTGTAACTAGAGAATAATGTACAATGACTCTGGGCAGGTGATGTTAGAAATCATAAGATATGTTCTGCAAGGAGTTTCATAGTATGTGAAAGAAAATACCCATCTACATGCAACCTATTGTTAATAAACCACTTCTGGGTTTGGGAGCAGATTTTTTTCCCACCCACCAGATATAAGTTTGCATGAGTCTCCATTTGGGCTTAAATCAACCAACAAAATCTGATGTTGTATTAATCATATCCTGGCAATTTAAATGGATAGAATTTAAGAGAATTTCATGTTACTTTAGCAAGACAAACAATGAACAGAATTCCTCTCTTAGTAGTAATCACATGCTGACATCAGCTTTCATGAAAGAGCTTATCCAGGCATCCATGTTTCTCCCAGCCACAGTTGTGACTTAACAGAGACCTAACATTGCTACCCATTAATATAGTATTGACCCAGGGATATTGATGGTGACAGGACCAGCCATTATGCCACAATTAAAAGCTTCTTTCAAATGAGAAAAGAAAAATCACCCCAAATATGCATTTTAAAATGCGGCATTAAACATTTATGAGAAATGCCTCCAAGATGCTGAGTTTAGCAGTTGCATAATGAAAGTGCCATGTACTTTAGAGAAGGATTATTCCCCACTGTTGAACAATCAAGGAATTTTTAAGTGACCTATGAGTAAAAGAAAAAGGAGGGGGAAGGGTGATTACGAATTAATAAAGCATTTAATACCATTTGATTACCAGCCACTGCAGTGTGAAATGAGTTGGTGTTAGTCCAGCTGTGCGGACTGATAGTTATCATCAACTTCCCCCTATGAGTGCCTGATAAGTTGGCCCCACCAGGAGAAGCCTATGGAAAAGGTGGGAGAGTGAGCGATGATGAAGCAGGTCAGAACTCTGTGTGGGAGCAAACAGCAGAGTTTCCATCAAGGCCTCGGTGGGCATGCTTTGTGGCCTTGAAGGACAGAGCCACTGTGGAGACTGATGATCAAATTAGAAAACTTTCTGAGAACAAAGAACATACACACACAAAAATAAATAAATAAAAATAAAAATGCTCTTCATTTCAGAGAGTCAAGTGACGTGGCATTTCAAGTAACCTTAGAAAGCATCCAGTCGAGTGTTCTTTTGTGCTTACTTGTCATCAAGATGGTAAATCACCTTTATATTTCTGAACTCAGTGCTACCATCCTGCTGAGACCAAACCACTAGCAATGGGGCCCCAAAGTATGATTTAAAAGGAAAATCCCTAGTTTGATAGGTTAAATGACCTACTATTCATATTCTCATCATGACCTCATTGTAGGTAGAATATACTTCTCTACTCTGACTCAATGGCTTGCTTGGGACCATGACATGTGGGCAAAAGTGACATTGTCATTGTGTAGTTTCAAACCTACACTTTTAAGAAGTCATACATACTTCTATTTATACTCTGTATCTTTACAATTAGTAAAGAAGGAATGTCTATGATAGTTTCAGAATAGTCATGGAATGAATATATATGGAAGAGAACCATTCCAGGAGTCCCAGCTGACCACACAGACACAGAAGGTAGAGTTGTTCTAGCCTCTGTGACTCAGAGGAACAACCACAGCTGAGCTGCAGACAAGGGAGCCACACCCGGTAATGTGGGACCCAGTAGTTGAATCGCATACCTGTGATAAGTAATGCTTATTGCTTTATATGACTAAGATTTATTTGTGGCTACACTCAATATGTATAATGCACCCAAGAATTCCAATAATCACTCAAGTTTGGAAACTATTAACTAGTGCATGGGTCAGCATACCATGAACTCCTAGGCCAAATCCAGTCAATGTGGGGTTTTGTAAATGAGGTTTTTATTGGAACACAACCACACTCATTCATTTATCCATTGTCTACAGCAACTTTCTTTCTACATTTTCTCAAGTCCTGATTAAGTCTGGAGTCTTGAATTTTAACACAAGTATAGACCTAGAAAGAATAAGTATTTTTGCCAAAGTTACGGAGCACAGATTCTACTAGAATTCAGCCCTCTAAATTCTTAATGCAATGCTCTTTTCATAATGGCATAGTTTTTTTTTTAACAAAATTTGAGAATTATTATTTTTTTAAAAAAGGGATTCTTAGGCAGCACTTTTATTTTTCTCTTATCTGTGTTCTTTCTCTATTTTCAAAAGCTGCTCTAAGGCAGTTTCCTGATATAAAAAAAAATGAACAGATTTTAACCGAGGTTATTAATGGAAGAGTATTTTTGTCCCCTTTTCTCTATGCTATTCAATAACATTATAGCACAGGGCTTTATTTGGCCCCTCCAAAAATAAAAAAACTTTGGTGTTTTTAGATGCCAACAGCTGGCCAGCGCTGGAGGAATGTGACCATCTGTTGCAAACATGGAAATATACATCTGAATCTGGCCTCTGTGCCTCAAAGAAGAACTGTAGCCCATAAATATATTATAATGGAATTAAAAGTTCCTCCAGATAAATTAAGAGAACTCCTCAATGACCATCATACTGTTCAAAAAGATTTCTTCCAGAAAAACACTTAACTAATTCAACACAAGATAATCATCTTTTTGGTAGCCAACGTTGCATGCTTGTTAATTCATAGGGCATTTACCCAGTCCGTATCCATGAGGTAAATCTTCAAACTAAGGTCAAAGATCTAAGAACAAACACCAAGGATTGCTTCAGTGACTCTGAGTTGAGGAAGAATGACTAAGATCAGGAGAAAAAACCAAAATTTGGGTGGAGAATACTGAGAAGAAGACAGATCATATACAAACAGCACGGAGAAGGACTTGGTGGACATTGAATTCTTTGAACACACTGGAGGTCTTCATTTACATATTAATTTATGATACCTGTTCATCTTTCTTTAAAGAATTCAGAAGGTTTACTTAAATCAGAGACTAAGCTGAATCAATACACATAATGCCTGCCTTGCCCCATAAATTTCTCATCTTTCTCATCTCACCAAATTGCTCATCAAAAGGCAATAATATCAAGACAGTAATCAGTTGACAATCCATACAGTGGGGTTGTTTTAAGCTTACCTTTGTCTGTTTGTGCTTCTGAAGCATAATACCACAGATTGAGTAACTGACTAAAAACAGAAATTTATTTCTTACACTCCTGGTTGTTTCAAAGTCCAAGATCAAGGAGAGGACTGTCCTCTGCTTCCAGGAAGGTGCCTTGTTACTGGATCCTAGAATACTGTGTCTTAATGTGGTGGCAAGATGGAAAAGCAAAGAAACCCTGAAGCTTCTTTTATAATGGCCTTAATCCCCTTCAAGAGGGAGGACTCTCAGAGCCTAAACACCTTACAGGTCCCATCTGTTAATACTGCTACCCGAGCAACAGCTGAGTCTTGGAGGAAGCACTATTTTATCTACAGCAAAACTCAAATTCTTAATCCAGTCTAGTTTCTACAATGTGTCCTTAGAAATTATTCAAACCTAAGCAGACTTTTTTACCATTCTAACCTAGCAACCAGCTTAGAAAATATCATTACCAGGCATCCTAATGCCTCATGTCCTGTAACCAGTCACGTCCTAAGACTGTCATTCCCCTAAGAGACACCATGATGTGTTTGCATTTATAATCTGCATTATCTACAGCATGAAGAGTAGCTCATTAAATCCTCACAAAATGATAGTGAGAACCATATACTTTAGGTGGAGAAACTAAGTCCCAGAAAGGTGAATTTGTAGAATCCAAGCTGATATAAATGATAGATGCTAGAGAGTTAAGCTATAGAAAACAAAACTTTCTTCCCCTGCTCCAACTGCTTCCCTCACCTCCTAAGACACTGTTGCCAAGATTTCAATGTCCATCCTGTGCACAAATCTCTCTTCTGAGCCTACAGTCTAGTTCAAGTCTTAGAAGGATAGTGTGTCTATGATAACTAGCAATTAACCTAAAACCTCATATTAGCTTTGAAATTCCTTTAGTTTATAGAATCTAAGAATTTGAAAACTGCAAGTGTCTTCAGAAATTAAGTAGACCAGTGGTTCCCACAGAAAGAGGTAAGTAGATATTTGAACTCTTCCCATTTGTCAATTTTAAATCTTAACTGTGATGACTGCCATTACCAACCATCTTCATTGATGAAACACTTATATACAAGCTAATATTAATATGTTTCACATTTACAAAATACTTTTATATTTATCTTTTAATGTTCACCACTATCTTATGAGCAAAATAATTATCAAGTCATTTTATAGTTAATGGCACTGAACTTGAAGCAGATGAAGTAATGTGCTCTAGGACTTATAGCTAGGACAGAGAAAATAAGAAGATAAAATCAAGTTTTTCCAATTCTGATTTGTATTCTCTTTTACAAAATTCACAGTGGCCTCTGTATATGGATGTACCTTACTTGCAATGCATTTAAGTTCAAGCCTAGAAAAAAAAAAAAAAAAAGCGGGGGGAAGTTTTATGGAGTAGAGCAAAAGCAGAGAATAAGTCAATATTTTAAGTTGAACTGAGCTGGAATTCCATTTGTTAATATAAATCTTTGCCTGATCTCAGAGTTCTCTTTTAGCTCTTATTTCTAAGTTGCCAAACGTGCTTCTTAACGTGATAAGTAAAGGCTTGAGACTTCTTGAGTTATTGGACAATTCCCAGCCTTTGACCTCTGTAAAAATAATCCATATGATGTTTTCTCTCAAGAAAATCCTTAAAGAACTACCTAGTAACATAAATGTGAGTGTGGGTATTTAGTTCACCCACCCCAAGATTCTTTTAAAAGGGTCAACAGAATAGTAAAGCAGGGGACAGCCAGTGTGTGATAGAGAAGTAATGGGTGGGGTGGGGGTATCAGCTCAAACAGGAAGTTGAATAATGTATATTAAGTGTGCAGGTGAAACTGACTGAAGAACCCCAGAGAGGTATAATTTCTATTCCCTCCTCCTTAAAAAGCTGTGTGACAGAAAGCTGTCAAGGAAACTGGAAGATGCCTTCCTGATCTGGAAGATTATGTATCCAGAGAAACATTGACCATGGTAGAATAGGGAATGGCTCCATTAACTCCACACTGCATAAAACAAATAAGTAGCATCTTACTGACAGCATTCAAAGAATGTACAAAGACCCCAGATTTGTAAAATACTGATCCTTGCTAGCTGAGAGCAGGAATCAGCTAGCAGTGGGGCCATCAGAAGCCAACAACTAGGACAGGGCCTCAGGTGGAGACAGAATAGGATTCTTGATACCTAAAGTGTTTTGTGCTATGAATAAGAAACAATGACAATTATGAAAATATGTAACACAAGATCTGACACAGATAGGTTGGAAAAGGAGCAATAAGGAAGAATACCTATTTTTTAGCTGTCAACTCTGAGAGGTAAGTGGGAAGTAATCAAATGAAGAAGGAAATCTCAAATAAGACTTTTGCTTATTCATGGTATGACAGGCAATTCTTAATTTTATTCAATAGACTTTTTTACAATTTCAAGTACTGTATTTAATTGATTTTAAATCAGAAAGTGTACATGTTATAAAAATTAAAATTTAAGAATGAACTTCTGGAAAATAATTTTCCTTCCTATTATAGCTTCTTTCTAAATAACATAAATATATTTTGCTTGAAAGAGCAATCCTCAAGCTTTTTTAGAGGTTTATTAGTAAATTGAATGTCAAGAAAATCATGATTTTTCTTGAAATGAAAACATTTCTTTTTTTTTTTTTTTTTTTTTTTTTTTTTTTTTTGTCAATGCCCGGCAAAGTTACTAAATGTATAGGCATATTGAAAGGAAATAATGGTATTTGGAGTGAGCACAACTCCCATTGAATATAGGTGGATATTGATTCCAAAGTGGCACATAAGAAAACTAGAAATATAATGCAGAGTGAGAGAGAAAGCAAATGAGAAGGAAGAAGAGAGGAATAGAGGGGAAGAAGGGGAAGGAAAGGAAGAAGGAAAATAGAAACGGGTACCTTGGTACACAAAAAGCAGGCTCCCATATACCTGGTTATACATACAGCCAAGATTTACAAATTGCCAGTGCCTCAAAATAATGGAACATTTAAAACCTTTCTATTTTATTTATTTTGTTTTGCTAACACAGATCTTGTTCATCAAAATAGGAAGAAAAACCAATAAGCACTCGGGTTGCCAACATAACTCAAAGCACATTGACTTTTCAAGCTCACAAATCTTTCTAAGAAATATAATTTTTTCATCACAATCTTCTGCACAAGAAGCAGAAAATATTTTATTTTCAAAACCTCTTTTTTTGTTTTTGATGCAAAGATAAATCCAGCAATATTTCTTTTTCTGGAAATTAAGAAAATTTAAATTTTCTATGCTTTCACCTAACAAGTTGACATTTATGCCAATATTTGGTTTCACTAAAGATTATAACTTCTGTTCCTAACATAATGGCAGTTGTAATGAATAGGATAACAGAAAAGGAAAGGCATGGTTTCAGAATCAGACTGATGTGACTTTTCTAATATAGAGAAAATCACTTAGTCTTCCAGAACAACTGTTTCCATCCATAAAATCAGCAGTGTCAAGATGATATAACACATGTGTATAAAGTTACAGTTTCTGGTATGTAGTAAATAAGCCAATAAAAGAAAACTGGGTAATTGATAAATTCTCTGGTCCACATAAAAAAATTTTAACTAAACTTACTTTTGCTATTTTATCATTCTAGTTTTTTATTAAAATTCAAGAAATGGCAAGGTAGTTTTCTGTGTCCAAAATTTGTAGCTTTGTATTTCATGGAGATTTTTCACACTGCCCCCCTTTATATGTTAAGATGACAACATTTCTATTCAGAATTATGAAAAATAATCTTCAAATGAAAAAAATAATTCTGTGTCTGTTATATTAAATAAATAGGATCTCAGAAAATACCAATTTATTTGAAGCCAGGAAAAACTGTGAGTACCCTTTTTTTGGTAGACAATTTCCTTGCAATGAAAACCCTATGGTTGAATTACAGAAAAACCTAGATGGGGAAAATAATTAATATTAACTGAGGGAAGCCAGACTACATTTTACTCACAAGATTTAGGTTTGAGCTGATTAAAGAGCACTTAATAAATCCACTTGGGCAAAGTTATGGCACTTGGGGGAGATGTGAAATAGGACTATAATTGTGAAAAGTTCATAGGATGCCAATTCATACCAGTGACTATAATAAAAGTAGCCAGAAGTAACAGGTCTGGGACCATGGTTCCAATAAATTTTCCAAGTTAAAGCAGCACTAAAAAGGTGTTATCCACAAAGATAGAATTTTCTTTCATGATTCACAGTAGCACAGGCTTTCAAGATACAAAGAACCTAGCAAGTGAATGGATAATAGTGTGTTTGCTTCTGGAAAGCAAAAGAAAAAAAAAAAAAATAAGGAGCTAAAGATGGGTGGCTTGGAATAAACTAAATAGAACTGAAACGACGTGTGCTTTGATATTCACTAAGCAAAATAAAAAGGTTAGACCTTAGGACTACAGAGAAAGATTTTGTTTTGTTTTGTTTTGTTTTGTTTTTCCTTTCCTTTCAACTTCACTTGTTGGACTGTGTAGAGCAGAGCAGCCTTTTGCTTAAATGATTTGCTACACATTCATCTATTTGGGGGCAGAATGTGAGCGTTCTAAACTGAATAAATCCACCCTGCCTCAATGGCGTGTCTGATGTCATATTTATAGCCATTACATTCAGTGCAACTCCTGGATCCTTTGTCCACAACTGGCAAGCCTTAGTTAGATCCTTAAAACAAAGGTCATTTGACTCTCAGAGTGGTTCTCTATATTCAGGAATCACCTGGGAATCTGTTAAAAATGAAGGCTCTCATTCCCCACCCTCCAGGGATTCTCATTCAGAAGTTCCAAGATAGGTGGAAGCGAAGAACTATCTGACCCAAAGGGGCTCCCATAGATGGTGGCCCAGAGGCTACAGACATAGCCTAGAGAATAATAGGAGGCCCTTTTACTCATGCATCGTTTAAAGAGAAAAAATGGTAAGTTCATTTAGATCCTAATTGTTCAACTTTTATCCTACTCCTCATCTTTAAGATAAATAATAAAATAAATACAAAAAGATTATTATAAATCAAATAAATTAAAGAAGATTTCTCAATGGATGCTAAAACCAGTTGGTGAAAGTTTAATAAGGCACAGTATATTTACATAATCTCAAAGTAGCTGGGAAATATGTTTTAATTAGGTACTTACTAATTAATAGGAAAAAATAATTTTAGTAAACCTTACAGTAAAGAAATCCAGCAGACACCATTTTAAAAGTGATAAAAGTTATCATCAACGGTAACCTTGTATTGAATAAAGTATCAAGCCTGTGATATTTGTGTCAAAATTGCAAAGACTGAATTGGATCATGAAGAAATATTTGACAAATTTGTAACGAAATTCACTGGCCTCTGCACTTCAAAAATATCAAGATGTGAAAGACAAGGAAAAACTGAGAAATTATTCGAGACTGAAGAGATTGAAGGGAGACTAAGGAAAGTTGACAACTAAATCCCATGCATGATTACAGATTGTATGTTGAACTGGAAAGGAGAGAGAGGAATGAGAAGAAGGTTTTGTTTGTTTAATTGATTCTTTGTTGGATTAATAGAATAAATGATATCTTTGAAATAGTGGAAAAATCTGTACTGAGTCTGAGGGTCAAGTGATTATATTCTACAAGTGTTAATTTTCTGAGTTTGATGGATGTGCTATAGTTGTGCAAGAAAGTGTCCTTGTCTTAGAAGAAAATATGCTGAACAATCTAAAGATAATGGAACATCATATCTGAAATTTATTTTCAAGTGGTACAGAAAATATAGAGACAGCAATACAGACTGACAAAGAATGGCAATGAAAATCTGGTCCAGTATCAACACAGGTGAAATGCTAGTGAAGGGTACACAACAGTTCTGTGACTTTGAAATTACTTCAAAAACAAATAAGAGAGAGAGAGACAGACAGAGAGAGAGAGAGAGAGAGAGAGAGAGAGAGAGAGAGAGAGATCTCAATTCCACCTTTATAAAATGGCATCATGAATGTCTGGTGACAGCCACAAGCACTAGGCTTTCTATTTACCTAATTATGTGCAATAATTATGTGCAATTTACAAGGGATATATCCCATATAAAAAATCACAGAGATGTTGAAAGTCAATGATATATATGCTAAGGACTAAACAAAACAACTTGATATAGGTATACTAATTACAAAGAAAGTACCAGCTTACATAGCATTACAAGAAATAAGGGTATGTCGGGTGCTGTGGTACACACGTGGCTATCCCAGAAGCATGGGAGGCTGAAATTGGAGGATCACAAGTTCAAAGCCAGCCCCAGCAACTTAGCAAGGCACTGTCTCAACATAAAAAAAAAAATTAAAAAAAAAGGTTGGGGCTATGTCTCAGTGGTTAAGCACCCCTGGACTCAATCTCCAGTACCAAAAAATAAGAAGTAAGGATATATGTAATAAGACGGCCGATTCATCAGTTCTTAATTTAGATATGCATCTAACAGCACAGCATAGAAACAGAAGATATAAAGCAAACATTGACAGTACCCCAGACAGAAGTAGAGAAGCTTACACTGAAGTGGTGAATTTAACCTACCACTGTGAAACCTATAGAGGAAGCAGACAAGAGTCAGTATGCACACAGAAATCTAATCTTGCTCTATGACGTTAGGTAGGAAACTGCATTCCACAGTTATAGAACACACATTATTTGAAGTGTATATGGAACACCTATAAAAATGTCCCAAATATTGCACCATGTATATAACAAGACTCGTTAAATTTTAATGGCCAGCACACAGAGCACAGTCTCTGATCAAATTGCAGACAAATACATCAATATATGAAAAGTAGCTAGATAAATGATATATAATTGGAGTCCTCTTTGAGAATTCCAGATCTGGTTTACCACAGTCCCCACCAGTCCCTATCACACTAGAAACTAAAGCCAGAATGAAGAGGTTATTCATGAGTGTGGCACCAGTTCTGTTTTCTTTTTAGAGTAAACGGTTTTTCTTGATATGCATGTCACTATTTAAAATGGAATGAAGAGTAACAAATTAATGGGAATATGTGCTTGGAGAAAAATGTCAATATGATGTGTTCACTATGCAAAGAAGGTAAAAGAAGAATATGACAATACATCTTTACAAAATGAACCATGTTAAAACTATGATTAGTATGCAGAAAAGATAAGTGATGAAAAATAAATGAACTTTAAAGAACTGAAATTTCTGAACTTTTTAAAGTGAATAAAATAAGCAACACTACAGGGTAATGCCATTAGGCATTAAATAGTGAAATTTTCCTCAGGCTTCAACGTCTTTTGCAGGTGGTAAGCTTATTTTAAAAATCTGCAGAATGTCTCAGAAATTATGTGCATCAAGAAGAACTAATCAATTGCAAAAGTATGTTGAGCCAGAAATATTGTGGTTCAATGTATTGTAGCCTTGGCGAAGATCTTACAGGACACAATGCATGAAAAAGTTAAATCTTTTGTGGCATATTCTATTGCAGCTGATGAAAGCACAGATATAAATAATACCACCCAGTTAGCTATATTTATTCATGATGTCGGAGAGAATTTTGATGTGACCAAAAGACTTTTGGGCAGAGTGCCTGTGATAGGAATAACATCAGGAAATGACTGGTTTTTGTGTGTTAGGAAAATTTTTATATTGGACTATTCAAAATTAGTAGTCAAGACTACAGACAGTGGTCCTATAATGGTCAGTGCTATGCAAGCTTAATTCAAAGAGGCAACATGTTCCAAGATTATAGAACATAAGCCTGACCATTGCATCATTCACCAGGGAGATCTTTATGCTAAAAGTTAAAAATGAAACTCATTGTCAAGGTAGCTATTACCATTTGGACTGTCTGAATCACAGGAAATACAGTGATTGGCTTGATGAATGAGATGCTGTACTGTTTGAAAGCAGCTGGCTTAGTGGTGTCATGGAGCTGAGGAGATTTTTTTTTTTTTTTAACTATTCAAAGGAATCTACTTGCTTATATCATCCAAATAAAACCTCCATCCTCACCAATCCAAATACTTGGATCATACTTGATATTATTGGTTGGCATTATGGCTAATCTAAACCCTAAATGTTTCTTTGAATGGGCGTTCACATGGGAGGTTGGAGAGTGGATACTAAAATGCAGTTGCATAGGAGTAATGAGTTCTAACCTTCAGCACAGTAAGGTGAATGTAGTTCACAATGATTTATTACATACTTTACAAACATGATGTCAGTAGGTGGTAGGAATTTTTCAACTCCATTATAGTTTTATGGAATGACTGTCATCTGTGAAATCCATTATTGACCAAAATGTCATAATGCAGTGTGCTACTATATGTTTTATTTTTTTTTTTTGAATTTCAAAAATACCTTCTCCAGTTTTCATATGCCAAATCATGTGTTTGCCTCCAAACTCACTCATGCTACCTACACAGCCCCCTTAACCATGTTTATAGTCTCAGTCATTATTTCTACCTCTAACTCTAGATCTATATTCTCAACTACCTACTAGACATGTGTATTTTTTTTTTTTTTTTTTTTTTTTTTTTTTTTTTTTGGTACTGGGGATTGAACTCAGGGGCACTTGACCACTGGGCCACATCCCCAGCCCTTTTTTGTATTTTATTAGAGACAGGGTCTCACTGAGTTACTAAGTGCCTCGCCATTGCTGAGGCTGGCTTTGAACTTGCGATCCTCCTGCCTCAGCCTCCCAAAGTGCTGGGATTACACGCCACCGCGCCCGGCTCTAGACATGTGTATTTTAAGGTGCCTACGGCACGTCAAATTCAACCACTCTAAAACTGATCTCAGAAAACTTGCCTCAGGAATTCACATTCATTAAATAGCACCTTAATCAGTCATTTACATTGGTTCCAAATCTGTAATCCACCTAGAACACATCTTTCCCCATCATGTAATGTAGCCAACTTTCTTCACACTAGCTCTCACATCTGACTTCTTTCTGAGCACAGTGCCTTGATTTAGTTCCTAATAATTCACACATGGAGGTTGTTATGGTTTAGATATGAGGTATCCTCCAAAAGCTCAAGTGTGAGACAATGCAAGAAAGTTTAGAGGCAAATGATTGGGTTATAAGAGCTGTAATCCAATCAGTGAACTAATATCTCTATTGATAGGGATTAATTGGCTGGTAACTGAAGGCACATAAAGTGTGACTGGAGAAGGTGGGTCATATGGGGTGAGCCTTTGGGGTATATATGTTGTCTCTGTGGGTGGCATAGTCTGTCTCTCTGCTTCCTGGTACCATGTCCTGAGTTATATTCCTCTGCCATGCCCTTCACCATGCTATTCTGCCTCATGTTGGGCCCAGAGCAATGGAGCCAGATGTCTATGGACGGAGACCTCTGAAACTGTGAACCACAAGATCAACTTTCCTTCCTCTAAATTTCTCTTATCTAGTCTTTTGGTCACAGCAGCAAAAAGGCTGATGAAAACAGAGGTTTTTTCTGGGTTCTCTTTGAAGGACTTCCTACCTTCAAATTATATGATATACAATACCCCAGAATAAATTATCTTCAATACATTGCTGAACAGGTTCCTACCCTGCTTCCACACTCCTACTGACCTCACACTGCTTTCAACCACCCACAAAATGAAGGGCTTTTAGTTGCCTGCTAAAGAGTCCCTGTGATTCACTCTCACCCTAACTCTCACAGCTCTGAGGCCCATCCCTGCTCACCCAGCATATTTTTAGGTAACTAACTGATTATATGATGTACTACAATGGTGTTATACCATTTTTTTACAAATTTTTCTTAGTTTATGACCACCATGCCCTTTGGTTCCATTTCTACATGTTAAAATGTTAGCTTCCTTCAAAGGTCAGTCTCTAAATCCTTCCTCTATGAAGCCTACATTGAACCTCTCAATTGAAATAGTGATATTTTTCTTATGGACTCCCATTATAACTTATTCATGAACTTAACAATTACTACCATCTTTACATGAGTAGTTTATATAAATTTCCTCTTGTCCCTACTGGGCTAGAAATCCCTTAGAGATAAGAATTGTATCTGACTTGATATTGAGTCCCAGTGATTCTCTTTTTGTAGATTTTCAACAGCTTGGCTAAATTGAGGTGGGATATTAAAGAAGGACAAAAAGGACCTTCAAAGGATTCATATTGCCAGGCATGGTGGTGCACACCTATAAAACTAGCACGTTGGTAAGCTGAGACAGAAGATCTCAAATTCTAGACCAGCCTTCACAACTTGACAAAATAATGTCAAGTTTTTAAAAACTCAACCAATAAATAAATAAATAAAGCAGGAGCTGGGAATGTAGCTAATAGGTAAAGTGCCGCCTGGGTTCAAATCACTGTACCAAAAAAAAAAAAAAAAATTCATACTGGTAGTAGTACTCAGTTAATAGTTTCCAAAATTCTATTTATGTTGTATACATGTAAAAACAAAGACATTTGTTCTTATTTGGCAACTCTACATCATCCATCTTCTACTAACTTTATCAGCAGCTTGATTCTGTTTGTAGAAATCACCCAGCCCCTCATTATATGCAATCTTTATAGATGGGGAATTCAAGATTTTGTCTTCTGTGCTCTGCCTGGCAGTACCTAAGCAAGGACAAATGACCTAATGTTAGCCAATTGGATGCTTCCTCCTGGGACTTAAATCTTGATTCAGTGATGAAAGGAATGGAGAGAACTGGAAATTATTAATTGCAGTGTTAGCAGCAGAAGTAATAAAACAAGGGTGGTGACTCTGGCAAGAAAGCTTAGCCCCAAGGCCATTGGCAGGCTGCTGACATCTTTCCTGAAGGCTCTTCAGGATTCCCCAAGCTCAGGCCTGCTCTCTCAGGCACTCAGGGACAAAAGGTATGAGAGAAATCTCTCCATCTTCTGTTCAATTATACTATGAACTAAAAACTACTTCAAGATATTGCCAATATATTGCCAATAAATACCTTGTTTCCTATTACCTAGAGTTGGCATCTATAGCTCATAACTATGACTCTTTGCTTCCACATTTGTGTATTTACTTTCTGGGGAGCAATTTATAAATATTAACCAGTTTCTCAAAAGGATATATACTTTCCTCCAAGTAAAAAAGTACTATCATGCCAAAGTTTCCAGGCTGTAACTTTCAAAGAGAAGAAACTAGTGGTGTCATGATTCTATTCACATGGCAGCTACTTAGGAATTATTTTTTATCATATTCTGAATACTCATTAAAGAAACTTCATAGAAATTTGTCAGTAAAAGTCAAGAAATGAAGATGATTTTAAATAAAATAATGTCTCCATTTCTTAATTATTTTATAGATATAATTCTTCCTTTACAAAGGAAGTTGAGACTGCTGCTAACTCTATCTGGTGACATGGAGCAGTGAAGATATGTAAAAACACTAAATCTTTCATTGCTCTGTCTCTTTTCCCTCTGCCAAATGCAGCAAAAAAGAAGTGAAAGAAGAGCATGGGAGATTTTTAGGGCAGTGAAACAACTCTTTAGGATACTATAGTGGTTGATATTTGTCATTAGACATTTGTCCAAAACCACAGAATTTATAACACCAAGAATTGACCCTAAAATAAACTGTCGGCTTAGGATGCTAATGATGTGCCAATGTAAGTTCATCAATTGTTAAAAAGTGTACCATCTAGTATGGGATGTTTATAATGTAGGAGCCTGAGCATGTGTAGGGACAGGAGGTATGTGAGAAATCTCTCCATCTTCAGTTCAATTATGCTATGAACATAAAACTACTCAAAAAAAAAAAAATTGGCTGGAAGTATAACTGCCAGTTACAGTTGGCAGAGCACTTGTCTACCACGCACAAGGCCCTGGGGTTTTATCCCCAAGTACCACCACCAGAAAAAAAAAAAATCTTTTTAAACCAGGAAATGAAGAAAGCACCATTTAAAACAAGAACAGGATTCCTTTGGTTTCTTTTTAGGGTTGTTTGTGTTTTTTTTTTTTGTCCTGTCTTTATCATATAACTTGTCATACTATAACATTACCTTCTGCATGGAAGTTTAAAATTGCTAAGATGTCAAATTAAGGTAAATCTGCAAGATTCAAACGAGCTTAAAATCCCACTATCTTTGGTATACTTTTTATTTCAGACTTAGGAAATATTATGATATCTGACTCACTTAGGTTTTTTTTCATGCTTCTTTTTGGCAGGGGGAAAAAATAGGTTTTAGAGAAGAGATTTTATGAACTGAACTTCACAGTTGTAAAACATGTTTGACAGAATCCTGAGAACTCGGTTTCTTGTGGGTTTATGGAAAAATGTTACTTTTTTCACAATGGAAATGAAAATTTTCATCAGACATAATTTATTTCTTAGCAGTTCAATAGAGAATGTTTTTTTTTTTCCAAATGCTGACATAAAGTGGCACTGAGCACATATAAGAAATCAGTATATGACTGACCAGTTAATTGATTTATTGACCTCTTGGTTATAATAAGTCCTATGTCTCTAGTTAAGATAAGCCTTAGATGAGACCCAGATAATTCCTCAGAACTATGATGAAATGAAAGAGTATATGCACATGCATCTTCCATACTTTCATTCAGATAATTTCCATGGCCTATTTTATACCCTAGATGAGGGGTCTGTAACCATAAGCTCATGGATTAAATCTAACTTGCCACCTATTTTTGTAAATACAATTTTATTGGAATACAGGCTTATTCATTCATTTACATTTGGTCTTATGAGTGTCTATATGTTTAAATGACAGAGCTGAGTAGTTGTGAGATCATGTTAATAATCTCTGACAGAAACTTCTTACTGAACCCTGGTTTAGAATATGGCCTGTTCACCAAGAATGGCATTTTAAAGAACTTCTAGGCTCATGAGAGAAAGAAAGAAGAGAGAAAGAAAGAAAGGTGAAAGAAAACGTTTTAACAACGTGGAGAACGATGATTATTGATTCAACAATCATTCATTGGATTTCAGTGATGTGTTGGGGGCTGTGCTAGATGCTGAATAAATATGGTGGGAAAGAAACAAAACTATAGGTGATCTTACCTTCACGGAGCTTATGGTCCAGTGTGGAATCACTGAACAAACCAAACAAAAATTCCATGTACAAAGAGGCAGTGGTCAGTAAGAAGCTGTTCAGAGCACACCTACAGCTCCGAGGAAATGGCTACAGGCAGCCGATTCTTGCTAATGAAGACATGGGTCTGCAGTTGATTCTCGCCATGCTGCCCTGAAGGTGAAAGGGGAAAGGAGGGTGGGACAGCACAGCCAGCACCAATTCTTCTTCCCTCTGAATTAAGTTAGTGGGTTGGCAGTGGGTAGGAGACACAAGTAAAGTATTTTGCTGGAGAATGGCAGAGTTTAAAATCGGGCACTCGCAGGAAGGTAGTTTTTCTAAAGTATTCCCATGGCTGCTTTCAGTAAGGTCCTCATTAGCCTTGATGCGGGTTTCCTCTGATAGTGCCCTTTACCCTGACTTGGAGACTGCAGCTTTAAAGAGGCAGTTCAGTCCCCACAGTGGCTCAGTCCTTGGCCTAATTTAGGTAGTACAATAATTCCCTCCAGCTGTGAAGATGATGAGATGGTTTCTCTGTGATTTCTCGTTTGAGAATTGGTGACCAAAATCTACAAGGAAACCACCCAACCCGAGCATCTTTTGGACTCTGCTGCAGCCAAGCTGGTGTCTTGTTGATATAACAAGCTTATAATGGGGCTGGTCCAGAAGCGAGACACCCCTGCTGCTCCCATACATACCTGTTTCAGAGAATCGCAGCCTTTAGAATTTGGAAGGTCTGACACATCATCTGACCTAATCCTAACATTTGAAAAAGAGGGAGAGGAAAATGAGACCATAAAAGGCTAAATCGTTTCCATCTGACAAACGTTATTTAAGAGATGAAGATATCCAGGATCTCAATGCAACCTGATTCATTAATGGGTGACACTTGTATAAAATCTTGGACTCTCCCTTACGTGGTATGTAAAAATTTAAGGTGCACAGAAGATACCTCCTGACATTTGTACAATCTTTCATAGCCTTAATTACATGTGAACATTACACAACATCTTCCAAATATCATTTTCCTACAGGAAGAGTTCTTTACCATGGCCCCAGCCACCTGATCTGGCTATCTCAGTGAGAGGACACACTTCCCTAACTTTTCCACTAAACACCATTACTGAAGAAACACTGAAAATATCACCTTGACTTCAGACCTTTGAGGCCAACACACCCGAAAGACCATTTGTACCCTTGAACACTAAGTGTGTCTTTTAAAAAGCAGTATAGTGAGAATAGCGTATAGTCACTCGTCCATTTTTCTTTAATAAATGTGCACAGAATAAAAAGAAGTTTGTGTCATTCAATCATTGGAGAAATTCAAATGCTTGTATGAAATGTGCTTTGCCATGACTGCCTGTCAGTATTTAGATGCAGGGATCTGTAGAAAAAATATTTAGGTGATTGATGAGAGGTGGGGAGGGGGGAGAAAAGCAGGGAGGAAGAAGGGAAAGGAAAGGACAGAAGGCCAAATATTTGAGAATTATTTTAAACTCTCCAACTTGGGTGTCTAAATATAAATTTTATTTAAGTTACAACTTTCACTGATTCTGTACTGGTTTCCCTTTTTTTTTAATGACAGCTTGGATTCTATATACTTCTAAATATATTCAGTTATTGAACTTTTCCAGTTTGGCTGAAAAGTTTAATCTCTTATTTGTTCCAAAGCTCTTCCTATTCTTCAGTATAGAGTAGGCATAAGGCAGGAAAACTTGATGTGGGAAGACAATATGGCAGCTGCCATAGTTTGGATATGTCTTAATTGTGTCCCCTCCGAGGTTCACGTGATTTAAGTCTTGGCCTCCAGGATGGCACTATTAGGGGGATGCTCTGGAACCTTTAAGAGATAGGGCTTAGTACGAGGTCCTTAGATCATTGCAGGTATGCTCTCAGAAGGTAGTTTTTCTAGAACCCCTTGACTTCTCACAAGAGGTTGTTATGAGAGGAGCAAGCCTGATCCCATCCAGTTCTCTCTGTTTCCTGGCTCAAAATATGACCACCTACCCCATCCTGAACTCCTACCATCTGCTTCCTACCATGGGGCACTCACCAGAACTCAGCTAATGCAGTTGCCCTTCTCTTGAACCTCCATAACTAGGATATGAATAGACCTCTTTTCTTTGTAAATAGCCCACACCCATATTTTGTTATAATAATGAAAAGCTGATCAATGTAACTGCTTATGGTGTGCTTCCACTCCTTCCCTTGAGCCATGTCCCACTGTTGTTAACAAGAGACCATGAGGAAAAATAGCAGAAACAGGGTGATCTCATGTAAATGATATACAAGGCTGGAGAATGCTTCTAGATTTTTGCTGAGTAAATGTTTTCTATGTACTGCTGGTAGCCCAAGGTGATAGCCTCTGTTTGGTTGATACTTAGTGTCACCCCAGCTTTCTCCTTCTTTGAGGATATTTTCAAATAAAGGAAATTACATCTTCCTTCATTCCTGCCAAAGGTACATACCCACAGGTCTTCTCTAGGGTTAAGAATACCACTACTTCCTTGAGCAGCCAAGCAGAGTGCCCCATGGATCAGGCTATTTCCTTAAGCTCCCTGCTCCTTCCCATGCATTCACTGGAACTGCTGGAATCCTCTGCTCAACCCTCTGAGAGTCATAGGAATCAGGCACAGTATACCACCATCTTTTTAAGCCTGCTCTATGAGCTCTCAGTACAGATCTTTATTCCTGAGCTATTTAAGTGAGCAGTAGATATCAGCATCAATCTCTATGACCATATGCATCCCCCAGACTAAAGGAGTCTCATGTCAGGCCCTGTCAAGAGCCTTCTCGCCCACCCTGCTATGACCAAGGCAGCACTGAATAGCTGTAGACCATCCATGCGGCAGCATTTTGTTAAAGGTAGTTGCCAATACTTGCGCCTGGTGACACTATCAACCTTTATGATTGATTCTCTTGGAACCCTCTTTTCTTGCTTCAGAGATTAAGAAAGTCTCACCACATCTCTGTACTCTGTGCTCTGTTCAAAGCTAATGTCTCCCCACTTCCACACACCCCTCACTGCCCAATTCTCAGACTTCTTCTTAGGAAGACTGGGGAATGGGGGCAAGGTGGTGATTAACAATCCTGGACATACATTTCATTCTCAGGAAAGCCTAGAGCTGAAGTGTCTGGTGGCTCTGCAGAGCAGTGTTTGTGCTTTTTTCTTGGGGTTTTGTGTCCATAGCATGGGAGGTCCCTAAGACCACACTCAGGCTCAATAGTTCCCTAGAAGGACTCAGAGAACCCAGCAAAGCTGTTGTGGTTATGGTTATGGTTTATTACTTCAAGGGGATAAATATTCTAATTAGCAACAGGAAAGGGCTCAGAGGGCAGGATCCAGGAGAGGTCCAGGTATTAATTTCCCATTGTCCTCTCCCACAGAGCCATGTAAATGGTGCTTACCTCTCCCATCAATGATGTGTAGTTATAAGCACAGAGTATTACTAAGCAGGGAAGTTCATCTGAACCTTGATGTCAAAACTCCTTATCAGGGGTTGTTTATGAAACCATAACTAACCTTCATCTCCAACCCCTTCAGAGGTCAAGATGATATCCTGTGGTTCAAACTTCCAAACATAAGTTGCATTGTTCACACAGACTATCTAGCATGGCCCATGGGCAGGGGCAGGGGGTGGGGGCAACCCTTACTAGGCCAAATATTCAAGAACTTAGATGTCACCTCCATGTAGCTGAAGCCAAAGGCCAAAGCTTTAGCTGAACAAGGTTAATCCTGTGCTGAACAATGCCTTAGCTGCAATTTTCAGATAATGGGAAAAGTTTCACACCTGAAGTCTTGCTACACACAGAATTCTTACTGCAAGATTTTGGAGAATCTGAAGACCTTCTATTTCAAATGTTCCTTAGCATATTAGGAGGTTTTTCAGTCAAGCTCAGCCAACTTTTGTTTTAGATGAAAAGTTCTGCTTACAGTGTCACTGAGGTTGATAAAAAAGAAAAAAAAAAGGAGAAAGAGAATTTTATAGCTACCAAATAGTCCAAACATATTTAAAAGCTGTGCTAAAAGAAAAGTTTTTAAAAGTTTCAACATTGAATGGGACAGAACCAGGAAGAAAATGAGAAATAACCACAACTTTTTTTCTCCACCTGACTCCAAGTTTGTGCCTGCACCAACACAGAACTTTATTATACTTTTCTGACAAGGAGGATGGCTGGAGCACCTACCAGGGACTGACATTGAAGTAACTGAAAAGTTAATACAAAGGGCAAGTACAAGGTATTGTTTCTGCCCTTGGAGAATGTTAGAGTTATAAGCCACAGAAGTTATCATGAAAATAAGACAATACATGTTCTGGACAAATACTGCAAAAGAAGTCAGAGGAAGTAAACACCACCCAAGGCAGTGCATTCTCAGTGGTGGTAACACTGTTTTCTGTTCGTCATGTACCTCTGCAATGAGAAATAACCACTACCTTTTTCCTCCACCATTCAAAGCTAATAAATACACATAATCTTCAAATAACTAATCCTTTTTCTAATTTAATCTCACTTCACTCAGCCTCACAACATCTTTATTTAACATTTTCTTGTGTTTTTTTCCTCATCTCATATCTTCTGCTTGTCTTTTGTAATTTAATAACAATACTTATTATTACTGACTTCCAATTACATTTTCATCAGCTGACATTTCTCATGGAATGTTTCATGTGCTATGTTTAGCTTATTTTGGACCATGTACTTTCTCAAAAAAAATAATTTGTTTTCATCTTTTCTATTCAAAGGATTGAACCTGGAGTTTCAAATGTTTTAATTAAATAGTTAAAAATCCAAATGTAACTATTAATTTTAAAATGTGTCAAGCTAACATACAGGGGGAAATATTTGTCACTGATGATTCATAATATTCCTGCAGAAAACCAGTATTCATTTATTCAAAAATATTTTAAAGGCCTGTTAGGTTTCAACCGTGGGTTAGTCAGCTTTTTGGCTCTATGACCAAAATACTTGACAAAAACAACTTAGAGAAGGAATAAGTCTTCTTTGGGTTTATGGTTTCAAAGATTCAGTCCATGGTTGGCCAACCCTATTGCTCTGGGCCTGAGGTGAGGCAGAGTATTATGCCAGAAATATTGTGTGGTACAGGAAAGCTTCTCAATTCATGGCATTCAGGAAGGAGACTGAGAGTAAGGAACCAAGGGAAGAAAATATAATCCCCAAGTGACCTACTTCCTGCAGTTACCTACCTGCCCACAGTTACCATCCAGTAGACCATTCAAATTATCAATCCTTAAATGGATTAATCCACTGATGAGATCGCTGTTCTCATAATCTAAGCATTTTGCTTTGAACATTCCTGCATTGTGTATCTTGTTTCCCACATAGGAGCTTTGGGTCCACTTCATATCCAAAGTGTCTTTGGGAACACTTCATATCTAAACCATAACAAATCATTAATGTAAATACTGGCTATACAGCAGAAGAGTGAATAAATCAGATAGAATCCATGCAGACATAGAATTTAACTTTTCATTAAAGGAGTCACAAAATAAACAAATAAACAAGATAATCTTAGATAATAAGTCCTAATGAAGACCACAGAGTACAGTGGTATAATAAAGAGTTTATTGAGAAATAGACTAGCCAATATAGATCTGACTTTCTAAAGGATTTCTCTTTCAGAAGGTATCATTGAATTTAGCTTTCACTGATAAAAAACTTGGCATGAGGAAATCAAACATAAAGAAAGAAAATTTAAAGCTAAGTAAACATAAAATGTAAGATATAATGGAAAAGAGTTGATGTATCCAAAGAACATATGTCTAGAATGCATGAGTGAAGGGAGAGAAGAGATGAAAAATTGCGGTGAGGTCACAAAAGTAGGCAGAGACTTGCTCAATGAGCTCTTTGTAAGCCATGCATTGGAGTTTGGATCTATCTTAGGTAAAAAAGAAAAGTCACTGGAGTGTTTTACACTATGGACTTACAAGATTAAGTTTCCATTTTATTTTTAAAGATTACTTCCCTGTGGAGAACCAATTGAATGGAGGCAAACATAGAGCCAGGGGACCAGTTGGAATGGGTAGAAATAATCTAGGTGGCTTGGGCTAGATGACGGTAATGCAGAGGCAGGAGGGACTCAAGAGTAACTGTCAGAATGGGAAAACAGAAATAGCTGACAGATGAATTTGAGGGATGAGAATAGAGGAGGATTGAGGACAACTTCTAGGTTTAGAGTTTGAATAACTGGGTAGGCGGTGGTGTCATTGGCTGAGAGGAAGAAAATTTGAGGAAAAAATAAGTTGGTTGTAAGTGAAAGCAGAATTTTTAAAAATTTGTTAGCTTCATTTGGTTTTAGTTTTGGTTGTTGTTCTTGGTGGTGGTCATTATAAATATTTAATGCCAAAGAGATAACCAATGAAGACATCAATAGGTATATGAATTAGAATTGGAGTCAAGAAAGGAATTTAAATCAGAGCACTGTCAACATAAAAATTATATTTAATGCTATGGGATTGAAGAAGTGTGCCTAATTTTTTTTGGTAAATGGAACAAACTGTACTAAGCTAAACTATGAATTTTATTTATATTAGTGGTGCTGGGCTTCTTAACCACATATTCTTTTCCCTCCTAAGTATTTATTGAGATAATTGGTTTATAATCATGAGTCTACTCTTCAGGGTGAAAAGTGTAATTGAAGCCATATACCAAAGCAGAGTTTCAGGTGAATATCCACATCAAACCTGTGATTTTGGCTTCATTAACACTGACCTCTAGCCAACTGGCAATTCTAAATTCAGACCAATTCTGTAAAGGAAGTATTTGTCCTGTTTAACTGTTTATTATTTAAAACCCAACAGACAAATTGTTATTAAATGGGATTTTCAAATGAGCAGAAACAAGAAGGGGACCCTGTTAATTTCCTGTTAATTTTTAACAGGTGCATAATTTCCAATAAGCTATAAATGTTCTCCAAAATTTGATCATAAGACTTAGACTCACTTTGCTCCATTTAAATCTTTGCTTATTGCTTTAAATGATAGATGACATTTAAGTGAGAAAAGCAACAGAATTGGATCATTGCAGACTAAATTGAACTAAAAAGTTTTACACATTTACAACAGGCAAAAATGAAACATTTTTATTACAAAAAGCACCACATTTTAATTCTGCCTTGAATCTTATTCATGATGTTTTACTCCTTAAAACCAATTAATGTTTGTATTAGTGAATAAATAAATAAGTTTTAGATTATTCTTGGAGCTCAAGAATACATAAGTAACAGTTGGCTTCTACCACCAAATTTATAATCAACTAGAAGATGGAAGAATTGCTAGCGAAGTCAAGAATATTGCTCTAAAAAGTTTTACCATACTTGAACATGAGACAGGACAATGGTAAATTTTCTTACAAAAATAAGTAGTAAATACAAAAGATACATTTACTATATACTCCACGGAGTATAATTCACATAGACTAGGATGTGGGTGACACCTTTGGGAGTCATGAATATGAACATGGTTCTAAATATTCCCAAAGTATATCCTGAAGATATGACACCTCTGAAGAAGCAGTGCCTAACTCTTTCTAGAAAGGTTAAATAAAACTTTAGAGAGGAGATCAAAGTTGTTCTCATCCTTGAAGGATGGATAGATGATTTCCAGAGCTTTCAAGAAGAAGGCATGTAATACACTAAGTACTAGAGGCAGGATAAAGTTTACATCCAGTAAGTCACAAGTTTTTCAAAATATCCAGAGGACTTTGAGATGGGTGGAATACAATAGAAAAGTAAAATAAGCAGATGGAAATTTAGATTCTGGCTCATAAGGGGCTTTATTTATGATATTCCCAGGGTACAAAATTTGTCCTATAGGAGTGAAGGGCAATGATGAGTGTATTCTATTTAAGAGGTGAAGGACCCCATAAGGAGGATACTCTGGTTTAAATTAACCTACTAAACAGGGAGGAAGACATCTCCATTATTTAACGTTTAAGACTGTCTTATGAATAAGCCTGCAAACACATAATCTTAAAAGAATCAGGATCACAGGGCAGATGGTGCCTTTAAAGTCATCAAGCTCAACCCCACTCCAACCCCATGCTGCAAACTCCTGTACAGCATACTCGCACCAACATACACACACAAAGGGAAAAATTAACATTCATCTTTTAGAGTTAATTAAGGTTCCTGGTTTTTTTTCCATATAATTTCCACTTTTCTAATCTCGTAGACATAATTGGACATATGGGAAAGACAGTTGCTAAGCATAAATACGTGAGGGAGGTGAGAACTTTCTCCCAACCCACCTGATCTGCACAGGCTTCTTGCAAGAGATGGAATTTGTGAAGATTTATGAATGAGGGCAAAAAGGTGGCCTGGAAGATAGGAGAAAAAAAAATAGTTCTAGTCTTATCCCTCTCTATAGGAAAAAAGAAAAGGAATAAAAATGCCTTGCCTTAACACTTTAATATTTTCAAAGGTGATTGACCTACATAATTCCATTTGACCCTTCCATTAACTTTATATAGGCCTCTTTCCTTACTTATTCTTTTATTCATTCATTAATGAATATTTATAGAGTGACTGCAGGAAATGAGCCAGGCAGTCAAGAGGAAACAGAAACAAGACCAGCATGCTTCTGCCTTAGGGAGCTTAGACACTTACAGAGGAAACGATACCCAAAATAGGCAAAGAGGCCAATAAATAACTATAAAACAATCATCATTACTCCAATGAAGAAAAAAGGAATCGCTGAGATGGAGAAAAATGGGGTGAGGACCAGAAGTGTATTTCAATTTAGTTATAAACTCTGAGGAAGTTTGCTTAAACTAAAAATCTAAAGGAAGTGAGAAAACAAACTACAAAAGATGTGGTGTAAAGAACTCAAAAACAACACAACATGTCCAGGTCTGGAAGTAGGACTGAATTTAGCAGGACCAAGAAATAAAAATAGATCAACATGACTGGGCCATAACCAAGGCTGGGATGAGAGTGGTGTGGAATTCGGGTGGAAGCTAAATCAAGTTGATCCATTAGAGGCCATGTGAAATCACTTGGACTTAATCCAAGTGTAGTGAAAGCCAATGAAAATCTCTCAGCAAGAGTGACATGGAATTACTGAAGCCTTACATTTAAAAATGTCACTTAGGGGCTGGGGATGTGGTTCAGTGGTGGAGTGCTTGCCTAGCATGTCCCCACTGTTGCAGGGGGATAAAGGTACAGGAAATATTGGTGCCTAGGCTCTGATTTGAGCAACAGGGAGGCTGATATTTCCATTTTCCAAGAGAAGAAGTTACAAAGTGCCAAGTGTTGAGGATGAGAGGCAAGAGTTTAATTTTCCTGATTAATGTTTAATTTTCCCATTAACTTAAGAGTACCTCTAAGACATCCAAGTTGAGATGAAGAGCAGGAAGTTAATTTTGTAAACCTACAACTATTGCTGATGATTTCAAATTTATTAACATGAATGTGTTAGAAACACGCAAGGAAAGGAAACAAACAAACCTAGGAGAAAAGGTAAGTAAAGAAGAGAAGCTAGAATAGAACCACTCCCACACATGGAGGCCAGTGTGGGGAAATGTATTAACATAGCAACCCAGAATAATAGCCAGGGGAAAAAAAAAAAAAAAAAAAAGAAGGAAAACCAAAAGGCAGATGAGTAAATCTGCAAGCCCAGAAGGTGTGTCAGGAGGAGACCTGGTTGACTGTATTGAACCCAGGAAGAGAGCAAGATGAGGACAGAAATGGGTCAATTGAATTTAGCATTTAAAAAAAAAAAATGTAACGATCCTGCAAAGAAAGAGAGGAAGAAATGACTTTCATCAAGAGAAGGAAGAGAAGATGGAAGTAAATTAAGAAGGTTTGGAGTGTTCCTGGAGGGAAAAAAGATGAGAGTTCATTTCTTAGGACTCCTACATTCTTCATAACGTTTGAGGCAAGATGTTCACTGAATGTGAGAGTAGAAAATAGGTTTTGGAGGTTTGAACAGAGAGTTCTCCTATAAGAGTAGTAAAGTGAAACTATTAGAGAAGCATAGTTGGATTTTTTTGACAATATTAGGTGTCAAATTGAGAATTGAGATGATTACAGTGAAGCTTTAATCATGAACTGTTCCCCAGTCGTGTTCAACTTGCATAAGTGCAGACATGAGGAAGATAGATAGTAATGTTTACCCAATGTTTTGAGTTTTTCCCAAACAATAAAATGTAGGGCAAAAGATACAATAAAACTATGTTATTTGAAAGGGATGCCTCTAATGGCACAATGGGATTTGATCTGAGTTAGGAAAAGAATGCATCCAGCAGATTACTGGGTAGAATAGTGGGATCAAAGCCCTGGAGATCTTGTAGACCACAAAGGGAATAGAGAGGAGACTTGGGAGTGCAGAGTGAGAAGCTAGAGATGATGAGAACGGCATGGGAATGGGGACAGAGTCACAGACAAGCAAACACAGATGTGACACACAGCAGGGTTAAATCCCAGTTTCTCCTTTAAAGTCATGCTGACAGGGAAGGCAGACTTCTTTGCTGGTACAACAGATAATAAGCAACTCCTCCTTGCCTGGTGGGAGCCAACAGGGCCCAAGGACAAATGAGAATTCATCTTTTAGAACAGCTCTATGACTGTACCAAGGCTGCCTGGCCAAACAAATGATGGAATCAGGACTAATGTGAAAGTTATCTAATCCAAATCAGCTTCTTTTTTGACCATCGCAAACTTCACTGAGAGAGGTGCCAGCTCTAGACAAGACACAGAGATAAAGGAGGTAAAACATGTGTAGATTATCTTAGAATAGCAATATATTTAGAACTTGAGTGAGGAAAGAGCCTGTTCATTTTTAATGTATCACTTTGACTTTTGAAGTCTACTTGTCAACAACTTTACTAAAAGGTAAACTGAGTCATAGAACACAAAATAATTTGCTCTCCATTGTTCAGGAAATTAATTGTAGAAGCAGGAACAATGATTGCTTTTTAAGCCTAAAGCATAAGCACTTACTCCCAAAAACAGTGGGCTAAATAAAAGGCAAGGAAAATTAGTTTTGCTCTCTGTACCCTTGCCTGGTAATGAAATATCCAATTAAAAGAAATTATGAGCCGTTAAGGATGATTGCTCTTGCACAAAGTGAACTGAAATGGAAATTCATAACCACAATCCCATATCCATCATAGAAGACTATTAATTGGAACAATTTTCATAAAAGCTTAGGTTGAACAGTCTCATTAGAAAGGCATACCTTTGTGAAGCAATATCCAGCTTCAAGTTTGGAAAATGTTCCAGGGCTCTCTGCCCTTTGAGCCACAGGATTCTAAAATTGCTTTAGAGATGTCATTTGTGGCAATGTTCACTGATGTAAACAGCTGAGACCTTGGCCAGGCCTTGTTACATAACATTTCCAGAGTTTTTCCTGATAAACACAAAAATTTTTAAAGGCTTCAAGAAAGGAAATTAGGTGGTTTGCCTTGTATGTATAGTACATGTAAATTTTTGATACAGCATATTCTATGCATTCAAATGTAAACAATATATAGTGATTCAATTTTATATGATATCTGGCATATATAAGATGTCTGATATATTATTAGGGAGTCAATAATTGCTTAATTCTAATTATCCAAGCTTTCAGAAAATTCTTAGTTTATGACCCTCATACTCCTCTTAAAAGCATATCCATAAAATATTTCTGAATCAAGGTTTGCTAACATAAATGAATTCACACAAATAAGCCATGAAATTTCATTTGGCAGCTCTAATATTTTTTTCAATTCAGTGAATACTTAATCTCTGTTTTTGTCAAATGCATATGGATATGCAGAGTGGGAGGGAGTGCTTAAGCTCATTGAATACAGACTGGCATTTAATTTTTTTCTCTAGTTTTTCCTGTGTACCATTTCTACATAGAAATATTGTTTTCTAATTAATCATGTATCCAGACAATTATATATTCTGCCAGGATTTTGATGTATCCTCACCCAGTCAGTGCCGACAAAGGGAAAAAGTGAAAATTTGACTCCAAGTCTGTGTATGCTTGCTGGGATTTGGCTCCTGTTGAGAAATATGTTTCAGTATTTGGATATCAAACATAAAAATGAATGACTACAAGTAAGAATGAGAAGAATTAACCATAACCTTCAGCAGCAGAGAATATGATAGTAGCTATAATAATAATAATAATAAAAAAAATAATAATAAAAATCAATTGAGTTCCTAATATGTTTGAGAAGCTCCTCTTATTCATTATGCATATTAACTCCTTAAAAGTTGCCTAAGTTTGCAGCACTTTTAGGACATTCATAGCAACCTATAAATTCTAATGGCTTCTGATATCCACAAAACCAATAGGCAAATTATTATTGATTCCATCAGTTCTACTTACTAACATTAGTATTAATAGCTTGATTTTGTAGATCTAAATAGATACTGTACAGGCAACTGCTAACTTCAATTATAGCTAGAAGAAAGAGTTGCTGTATTTTTGTTCCAGAGACCATAATTTAAGTCAAGGAAATTCTCAACTAAGATCTTACATGGCAAGCAGTCTTAAAATCATCCACCACATTTGCTAAATAATTAATGTACAAGAGAATATCATCAAAGGTTAAAAAAAATTCTATAAGCATCATAGAAACTAGATTCTTGGGGCATCCACAGGATAAATGTGAACTTAAAGTTGAGTGAGATGATTTCTAGATATAGACCATGTCTATACACTACTATTTTACTTATTCCCAATCCTGAGTCACTTGGCCACTTCTCAGTGACAACTAAAAACTTGGCATCACAATAGGATGACAGCCCCCTACGTACCCTGCCCCAGAAGACTGATCCATGAGAAAGAACTAAATCCAATCCATTTAACCCAGAATAGATGAGAGAAGTGCACAGATTGCAAATCTGGACGGAAGAACAGAGGTAGAAAGCACTTTGACATGACTCTGAGACTGTGTGATGTTTTTCTTTCTCTCTTTAAAGAAAGAAAATGTTAAGTCCCAGCAAGAACCCCAAGTGTGAGGGGCTCAGGGTGAGTAGGAGGATCTTCACAGACGATGGGGTATAGAGAATTGTATGAACAAATTTTTTGAAGCCAAGTGGAACAAAATGATCCCTCTAGCTGTATGGGTGAGATAAGTTACCACAGTGGGAGTTTGTGGGTTGCCATAGAGATCTATTGCCTCAAGGAAGATGGCGTTTTAACATTAAGGGATTAACCACAAATAAATGGTGTTGTCAATTACTGTGAAATTGAACAACATCACATTAGAAGAGATATTACAGTTTAGAGATTTGAACTTTGCTCAAGCAATTTATGAAATCAAGTGGCAATAAAATTCTACAAAACCTGTGTGTCCTTGCCTCTTTGTAGAACTCTGACTTTATGATTGTTTCAAATCTTACCCCCAGTTTAGGAAGGAAGATATCTCTGGAACTAAAGGAGGAAGAAAACTACAAAAAAATTGTATATTACCCATGTGAAAAGCAGGCAGAGTGAAATAAATTCCCAGAGTGACTAATGGTAAGGACTCTGCAAACATACTTTTTCTATAAATATCCATGTAACTTTATTTTCTTTTTCAAATCGAGGTTAGAAATTTGGGGATGAAGATTCTGTCCTTTGAAAAGAAGACCACAAATAAAATTTTATGATTGTGTTTGGCTGAATATAAAAATCCATGCTCAAGAGTTAAAAAAAGCCTATTTGCCTGAGGATTTAAATGTCTCCTTAAATAAATAATGGCAGCATGTGATTGGGCAAAAGGATCTCTCCCAAACCATCTGGAAGGATTCATAACAAACTTGGGCATTTGAGAAGTGAGGAGTCACAATAGAAAATTCACCTTATTTTACTTTTTACAATAATATATTTGTAAAAAATGTTAAAGAAAAATGTACATTTGTCTGGCACAATGGTTCAGGTCTGTAATCCCAGCTACCTGGGAGGCTGAGGCAGGAGGATTGCAAATTCAAAGCCAGCCTCAGCAACTTAGTGGAGCCCTAAGCAACTTGGCAAGAACCTGTCTCTAAATTAAAAAATTGTAAAAAGGACTGGGGATGTGGCTTGGCAGTTAAGCACCCCTGAGTTCAATTCCTGGTACCAAAAAAGAAAAAGAAAAATGTGCATTTACAAAAGCTGAAAATTTCTGTTCTCTTATCTGCTTGTTTTAAGTATGTGTTATCCTAACACACACATACATTCACATGCTCAACACACGTCTATCACAGGGAGTGATAGACATGCTCTTTTCTATGTGCTTGTCCAAGTCCAGCAAACAACCAGCAAAACTCAGGAGCTGAGGCAGCAGAATCACAAATTCAAGACCTGCCTCAGCAATTGAGCCAGGCCCTCAGCAACTTAGTGAGACCCTGTCTCAAAATTTTAAAAAATAAAAACACTTGTTTAAAAAGGACTAGAAATGTATCTCAGAGGTAAAGCACCCCTGGGTTCAATCCCTACTACTGAGAGAGAGAGAGAGAGAGAGAGAGAGAGAGAGAGAGAGAGAGAGAGAAAGCAAGTGGAGGAGAGAGGAGAGAAGGGGGGCGTGGGAAGGGAGGGCAAAAAGGAAAACTTGGTGACTGAATAAAAAATTGAGTTCTGTCTTCATGAAAATAAAGATATGTTCCTTTAATGTGCTTCCTGGTTGGTAAATACAGATATGTGACTAAACCACATAGACACAGCTATTCTGATTGAATGATAACACCCACCCACTTCTCTTCACTAATTTGGTTTATCCAATATCTTCACTTGTCTTATTATATATTAATTTCTATGCTCAACTTTCTAAAATGTGAATTTCTTTTTCTTTCCTGCTTCAAGATTCCCTACCTTCTAGCACTAAGTCCAGTGATCCTGCCACACATGCTATGTCTAAGGATTGTCTGCTGTTCTTCTTGCCACCTCACCAGGTTGTTCTACCAGTGAAGTCCTCTGAAGTCTGATGCCTTTCATGTCAATTTGCTTCAGAGCCTTGAAGCATGCCTCCAACTCTAGTCTGGGAGCCCAGGAGAGCAAGAGGAGGTCACCTCCATTGCTAATCTCTTCTAGAGTTATCCAGGCTATCATGCCTGCCTTCCCAATGCAACTGGTGCCTGCATCAGTTACAGTTGCCCAGTGTAACCCATCATGGAAAATTTTAAGTGACCATTAATTTTTGCTACTTCTTCCATCGAGATGGTATCCCATTGACCTTCTTTTAAATCTGAACTTCTTTTGAACCTGCTGTTATTTTATTGAACTAAAGAATGCCACAAAAGTGATATTTTCAGACTTCCAGGTCAAGGTGATTAAAAGTTTTAGACTTTTCATTTGGCTTCTTCAAATGCTTGTTCTCAGGGAAGCTGGTGGTATACAAGAAGTCCAACCACATGGCTATCATGCTGCAATGAAGCCCAGAGAGCTACACAAAGAAGCCATGTGGAGTTACAGTGAGGTCTGCTGTGCTAGCACAGAAGTCAGGTATGCAGGTGAGGAAACCATCTTGGACATTCCTGTCCCATCAGAAATGAAGTAGAGAAAACCTGAGGCCCCACCTATAGCTCCATTGGGCTATTTCAGCTGCCTCCAGCTGTTCAAATCTCCTCACCTCATTTTGGAGTAGAAATCAGTCATCTTCCTTGAACACTGACCATATTTCTGATCCACAAATTAATAAGCATAATAGTATGGCTATTGTACTCCACTAAGTTTTGTGAGTGGTTTATTATGCAGCAATAGATAACTGAAACAAATTCACACACACACACACACACACACACACACACACACACACACACAGAGAGCTATTTCCCTAGACATAGCCTTGATTAGCATTTGGAATATACCTTGTTTTTCTGTTTGTTCCCATACATATTTCTCCCCCCAAACACTACATTACCTGTAGATTTTCAAATATCTACAATTGAATCTAGAGTGATCTTTTTGTGTAGGTGATCTTTCCCTCACCTCACCTTGTCAAAAGAGAGGGAAAAAAAAAAAAAAAAAAAGCCTTCTGTCAAATGTCAAAAGAGGAGCCACATCCTGCACTGACATGAATCTGTCAACCACAAGAGCTTGAGGGCTGAGATGAAGCTCCAGGATGGTTGGAACCACTACTAGGAAAGACCTAAATGTGGTGAGAGGCAGGGTAGACTTGGGATGTGTCAGAGAAAGGAATCTAAATGCCCGACAGCCATAACTAAAGTAAATTGTCAGAGCATAATAAATGGTTTGAGACCTACTTATTTCCTGGGATTTTTCTCTGTGCTTAGAGAAGAGCAAATAAACAGCAATCTACTTTCTTGACCTCTTTGCCCAGCAAGTGGGTGTTTCTTCCCTGACAACCAGCTAAATGCCAGCAAAGTCACAAGGAAGTACATGCTCCTTTAAAGCATAGTGAAAGCTGATACTTCATGTTGAAAATTAAAGGTTAATTGTTACAGATTTTTTGAGAGACTTTTGAAGATTGACATTGTTCCATGTTGTAGAAAATGTATGAAATAATAGAAGGAATTATGCAATGAGACTGGAAGCTTTAAATTGCATAATATTTAAATAATTCCTCTTTGTCCTTCTTTAGGGATATCATTGTTGGTGTTCATTTAAGAAGTGAAGAGTTTTTTATTAGGAAACATGAGTTCTCACGGGAAAGTGTAGCCACCTTAAAATCTAAGGCTTGGTATGACAGCACAGTATTCTAATTATGTGACCATGTGCACATAAACTGCTACAGCCTTGATTAAGAAATGATAAATGATAGCTGGGACGCAATTTTGGTGTTTGATTTCCCTTGGCCAATATTTCTGGGATTATGCCAACCTTCACTGGGAATTAGCCACTGTAGTCTTGGGTAAAATCTAAATGTAGTCTGAGCATGGACTTGGGCTACTGAGTTGTGGCTCAGCCTACTGCTTCACGTTTTGCTTACAGCTGCACTTGTAATCTTCTTCTCTGAAGGACAGGGATTTCCAGTCTAGATTTTAACTACAGTTTCTGCTTTGATCTTTAATAATATGGGTGACAGCATTTTTTTTTTTAAATCTTTGGTACAAATTATCCAAGTTTCTGTTTGATTCAGTATGCTAAATATCTCCTTATGCCTCTTTTTTGTTGTGGTGGTTTAATTTGATTTGGTTACTGTTTCATTTTATTATCTGTAGATAATTGTCACAAAATTTAAATTGGCTTAAAAAGAAGAGTTTTATTTTGGTTACAAGTTGGGGTCGAAGAATTCAGGGATGACTCAGCTGGGAAGTTCATCTCCGATCCATGTGGTTGGTGTCCAACAGGGCAATTAGAGTGGAAGATTCACTGCCAGTTTAACTTTTTCAACTACATGTCTGGAGCCATCAAGGTTCTTGGTCACTGTCTGTCTCTAGATAGTGTTTCTTCTTGTCAGGAACTCTCCATGTGCCTCAGGATTCTTTAACCTGGTGATCTCAGGACATTTACATTCCTACACAACACTTGGCTTCCAAGAAACTTACGCAGAAATCACAAGGCTTCTTAAGACTCAGAAGTCCCAGATGACATTTCTGGGTGTGGCTGTACACTCCTGTAATCCCAGTGGCTTGGGAGGCTGAGGCAGGAGGATTGTGAGTTCAAAGCCAGCCCCAGCAAAAGCGAGGTCCTAAGCAACTCAGTGAGACCCTGTCTCTAAATAAAATACAAAATAGGGCTGAGGATGTGGCTCAGTGGTTGAGTGCCCCTGAGTTCAATTCCTGGTATCTCCCCCTCAAAAATGGCAAACCCAAATACAAGAGGAAGGGAACTTGACTTCTCTTGTGAGTGGAAATGGAACAAAGAATTTGTAGTCATCTTTAACTTATCAATTTACATTTATAATAGTTATCATTTTTATCATCATTTTGTCTTTCAAAGTGTTTTCAAGAATGCTAAATTAAGGGTACTGTGTTAATCAGCTTTCTATCACTATAATTAAATAACTGAGATAAATAACTTATAAAGAGAAAAGCTTTATTCTGGATCACAGCTTTGGAGATTCCAATCCACGGTCACTTATCCACGGTCACTTGGCCCCATTGTTTTGGGCCTGTGTCAAGGTATTGCATCATGCTGAGGGAATAGGGCAGATATGAGCACTTGCCTTATCAAGAGCCAAGGAGCAAAAGAAAGGAAGAGGAAAAAGGTACCAGGCCCCACAATCCCCTTTGGGGACATGCTCACAATAACCTAAAGGACCTCCCATTAGGACCCACCTCTCAAAGTCTCCACCATCTCTCAACAGCACGCTAGAGAGCAAGCTGTCAACACATGATTAAACCATAGCATTCTGCCGCTGGTCCCAAGGTTTGTGTCCGTGCCACGGTGCAAAATATATTCATTCCATCCAACAAATCCAAAGTCATAACTGTCCCAGCATTGCTCAAAAGTCCAAGTACAAAGTCTCCTCTGAGACTCAAAGCAAACTCAACTGATAGTTCCTATTCCGAAAGACGAGAGGAGGGGCTCGAAAGGAGGGATTGGCCCAAGGCCAAAATGAAACCCAGCAGAAAACATTAAATCCTAAAGCTGCCTGTCACCTGTGCCTGAGGAGGCTCGCTGTGGTGCGATGTGTGTTCCCAAAGGCCCTGATCCCGTGGCTTGTTGGTTGCAGTCCACATGACCACCGTCTCAGGAGGATTCTCCTGCTTCCTGCAGCTTGCCAGGCAGGCGTTGCAAGTCGCTGCTCTCTCTGCCTTCCTAGGGTTGCCGCTGCAGTGCGGCGTTACCTTTACAGCTTCAAGCATCGCCCTATCAGGGGCTGCCTGCAGGATTCCCACCTCACAAAACCTGCCTAACTCCCCAGGCTTTCCTTTGACATCTCAGTGGAAGCCTCATGATTCTATGATTCTTCTTTATTGTTATTAATATTTTTATTTGTTTTAAGTAGTTATACATGACAGTAGAATGCATTTATGCACTATGATATATCATACATAGATGGGATATAATTTCTCATTTTTCAAAGTGCACATGTTGCAGGATCATGTTGGTCATGTAGTCACATACATACATACAGTAATAATGTCTGTTTCATTCCACTATCTTTCCCATCCCCACACCCACATCCCCTCCCTCCCCTCCCTTCACTTCCCTCTACCTGATCTAACGCTATTTTTCCCTAGTGCCCCCGCCTCCCACCTTATTGTGAATTAGCATCCACATATTACAGAAAACAATTCAGCCTTTGGTTTTGTGGGATTGGCTTATTTCACTTAGCATGATATTCTCCAACTCCAACCATTTACTGGCAAATGCTCAAATTTCACCCTTCTTTAAAGCTGAGTAATATTCCATTGAGTATATATACACCATATTTTCTTTATCCATTCATCTATTGAGGGACACCTAGGTTGGTTCCATAGTCTAGCTATTGTGAATTGAGCTGCTATAAATATTGATGTGGCTGTGTCACTATAGTATGCTGATTTTAAGTCCTTTAGATTCTTACAATTATCGTTCCCAAACTCCTCTAAGAAATTGGATTCATGTGAGAAATTTTTCTATAAACAGCCAAAACAACCAGTGAGAATTTACCTGTGATTGTTCTGATTTAAACTGTTGGTTAATTCCAAAGAGGAACCATTTCAGGATCCTCCAAATGTTGTCTGGCTCTTACCCTTAAGAACCCATTCTGGTTTCTGCAGGAAATGGCTAGGCAATTCAGTAGAGTTGCTTTAAAAAAAAAAAAAAAAAGAAAGAAAGAAAGAAAAGAAAAAGAAAAGAAAGTATGAGGAATGTTCATAGATCTTTCAAGAAGATTCCCAAAGCAAGAATGAGGTCAGTGACAGAATGTCCAATGACAGAGAAGTGAGAAATGCCACTAGTTAGAAGGAAAAAAAGAAATAGGATGTAAATGCAAGTTTGTAAAGCTTTGGTTTGTACAACTCTCGACCCAGACAAAACAAAAGTGAGAGCAGGATTTTGGCAATTCCCCCAAACTAATATTTTCTTCCAAGCTATTCTAGGTGTTTGCTGTATCTTTGGAATCTTTATTTTTCTTTGTGGAAAGCCTGGGTTTCTTTGTTTTTGTGGACGTGTATGCTGCCATGCTTGCTGGCCACTGCATGAGCACAGACACCAATTGAATCAATCCTGAGACACTTCATGAGGTTTATTAAAAATTAATTCATGATCACTTGACAGCCCCTCTGTTCAGGATGTACCCTGAGATTCATTTATACATTAATTCTCATTTGTAAACCACATTAGTCTTTCCTGAAGGCAAGAATAGATTGGGGAATCTAATGTGTTTGTAATTTAATGGACTTTACTATAAAGAGAAATTGTCTAAAGAGTTGTAGCAAGTCAGAGTGCATATTCCCAGAGAGAAAGAAGAAACAGAAAATTAGAATAATGCTGACCCTAAATCCAACCCCTTAACCACAATAGAGTAGAATAATGATAGGTAGGGAATTCACCTAGAATTATACTAAGCCAACGATGCAATGCTGCTGTGTGTGCATGAGTTTTTGCTAGGCTTCTGTTCAGATGCATATGATAGACTATGAATAATAAATTTAAAGATGGATATTTCATTCCACAGAGCTATGAGAAAATCAATGACCATACCAGGCACCCACCTAAAAGCATGATGAAAATCAACCCAGGGTAAAGCATGTGTGTGCTCCAACTCCATGAATCTCAGAAACAGAGGGATTAGTACCCATATGAATATTGGAGAAAGACATTTATATCTAATTTTGAAGGACCCACGAAAACTACAACATAAGAAGTGAAAAGCTTAATTGTGATCAACTATTAGGAATTCTGTGTACCTTGGGAAACAGACCCATGGTAGATTTGGGCTAGCAAAACTGGACTTCAATTCAAAGCCTCGAAATTCATCCTTGAGATTGGAATTTACCACGGTGTACGCTCTTTTACAAAAATGACTTTCCATTTGAGCTCAGTGTACTTGGGTCTGAAAAGAAATAGTTATTCTATTTCAGAATCCAACACACATAATGCATTTTATATATTAGAAATTCTGTAATCACAAACAAAAATGGTGTTTGATAGGCATGTTTGGTTCCTGTGGCTAAAGATGATGCTCTGAGTTTAATATGTCTGAATAAATAAAGTAGAAAGAAAACAAGAAATAAAAATAGAAGAAAATCTGTATTATCCTTGGAAAGTGGAAAAGGGACTGTACATTTTCAAGAATGTGTCTGAATAAATAAAATAGAAAGAAAACAGGAAATAAAAATAGAAGATAATCCGTATTACCCTTGGAAAGCAGAAAAGGGACTGCATATTCTCAATAAGGAGGGCTAGCCCGGCGGTGGTGCACCCCTATAATACCAGTGGCTGGGAGGCTGAGGCAGGAGGACTGCGAGTTCAAAGCCAGCCTCAGCAAAAGAGAGGCGCTAAGCAACTCAATGAGACCCTGTTTCTAAATAAAATACAAAACAGAGTTGGGGATGTGGCTCAGTGTTCAAGTGCCCCTGAGTTCAATCCCTAGTACCCCCCTCCAGAAAAAAAAAAAAAAAAGTAGGGCTAAAGTGAGAAAAGGGATAGATGAAGTACAATTGTCTTTAGGAGACATCTTGGAAATCAAATTAAAGTCATTTTCCATCAGGGTTTAAAAAGAATGGTTGGTGGCTATTGCTGGATGGTAAAATTCAATTACAGGGCCCTACCCCTTATCAGAAGTTGTGCTTTTCACTGTTTCAGGTAAACATACTCAAAAAGTTAAATAAAAAACTCCATAAATAAACAATATTTAAGTTTTAAATTTCACAGTGGTTTAAGTAGCATCATGAAATCTGCTAAAGTTTAGAGGTGCTGTCCCCCAAAATCTCACATGTGAGACAATGCAAGAAGGTTCAGAGAAGAAATGATTGGGTTACAAGAGACTTAACCTTTTCTGGGCTCAATTGAAAAAGTCAACCTGACCCCATTCTGCTCAGACATCTCACCCTGCATGGGGAGTTGGCCCCACCTCCTATAAGAGCCCACTTGCATAGAAGCTGACACTCCCACCCACTTGCACCCTGACCACAATGTCTTTTAAACTATGGAGTGTGTTCTAGCTTACTTCCTGAGTAGGTACAAGAGGCGCAAATTTCTGAGAATGTATTAATGACTCTACTTGCTTCTCCCACCCACCTTCTTTGTGGTTTTCTGTTTAAATGGCACCTCCACCTGCATTCACTGTCTTGTGCTGCAGAACTGTCTGCTTTCTGCTCCCTTGGCCCTGGCCAGAATAAATCCTTTGTTTTTCCTTCAAAAAGACCTGTAGTTTTATTTGGGATTTTGGAACAGCGCCTTAACAGGCCCAATCCGTTAATTAATCTCCTGATAGGGATTAGCTGACTAAAACAAAATCTCCCACCATTATGCCCTGTTCCACCTCAAACATAAATTATCCCTTTTTCCAGTGTATCCATGTAGTATGTGCTACCCACCCATTAACCACATAGTAGCCCTCTCACATATCAGACTGACTGTTGTAGTATTGCAGTGGTTGTGTTCAAGTAACCCTCACAAAGCAGTCTAACACTATATCACAATGAAGATGTCATTCACCTCACTTCATCTCATCATGTAGGCACCATATCATCTCACATAGTATAACATATATTTTGAGATAGAGGAACTACATTCATGTAACTTTCATTGTAACTTATTGTTTAATTGGTCTATTTCATTATTAGTCATTACCATTAATCTCTTACAGAACTAATTTGTAAATTAAACTTTATCATAGAAATGCATTTGTAGGGCAAAACAGTCTTCATAGGGTTCAGTACTGTCTAGATTCAGGCATTCACTGGGGGTCTTGGAACACATCCCCCATGGATAAGGAAAGACTAATTGACAGATGGTCTTGGGCCATGAGCAACCCCCTTCTCCCCCTCCCAAGCAACATTGTTTCATTTTCCCTGGGCAGGAGACAATAGGATTAAAGGTCACCCTGTTCCCTGGGCAAAGAGCCAATAACGTTAAAGGTCACTGGTACACCCCCCACCAGAAATCCCTACTTAAGCTCCTGCATGCCCGGAGCTCAGTCTCAACAGCTCGTCCCTGCTGAGAGGAGGCAGCCACTGCAACAGCTCCAGACCCACCACCTCCAGCCCAATGGCAGCTGCCCCAGCCGGCAGCTCCAGAGACCACAGCTGGCGAGACCAGGCACCCTCCTTCCTTTCACAGCTCCCCTCTCCCACCAGAGCTTGCACACTCCCCTCTCCCTGACTCCTCTCTCCCCCATACTTCTTCTACCTCCAATCAGCCATAAAGGCTGGTGAATAAATCTCTTGGCTGCACAGTTGTCTCTGGTGTTATTTTTGCCCTTCACTAATATATGTCTAAATGCAATGGATATTCTGGATTGGATTCTAGAACACAAAAGAAATATTAGTGGAAATACTGATAAACCTGTAGTTTAGTTAATAGTATTATCCAGTATCAATTTATTGGCTATGATAAAGATAACAGGGTTATGTCAAATGCTAATATTAGTGAAGCATATACTAATATAAACAAATATTCTCTACTACTAATTTTGCAATTTTTGTAAACATAAAATCATTCCAAAACTTGAAGTGTATGTATGTATGCATGTGTGTGTGTGTGTGTGTGTAAATATATTTTTTAAACCTAAATTATATGAGAATATCTCAGAGGAGTTAGTCAGAGGTGCCCCAAATAGCATGATGTCAGGATCCATCCTTGATATTTCTGGCTGCATTTTTTTCTAGAAAGTAGAGGTAGCTAACAGAGAAGTTCCACTGATGCAGACTCCTAATGAGCACTGCCCTTCCTGATGGAGAATTGTGGGCACCAGGCCAGCTAACATCAGGCAGCCACAACAATCACAGAAACGTAATCATTCACCACACGGGTGCAGCTCCCTCTCAGAACCACCACCTGGAGTGGTGCAATCACCCTCTTTCCTCCTCCTAATCAGATCATCTGACCTTGCTAAGGATAACCGAGCTATATCTAAGCATCGCCTGTCTCCCTTCATTGGAACCCCCGGCACTCGAAGTGCCGCACACAATTGTGGATGTGAGCAAACTGAAAACCAAATGCTGTACTGCATCAGAGTGGGCGAAGGAAAAAGGAGTCATTGGATCTATGATAAGATTCAACAGTTTCAAAGAAAAGAACCGATTTCAGGAATTTGAACACATTTTCTAACAAGCAGATCTACTATAAGAAGCAGGAAAAAAATTTTGGAAAATGTCTAATTCATATTCTCATACACATTGCAAAGAACGTTTTATCTGTGGAACAAAAGCAAGTACTCATGGAGCTAGGAAAATTGGATATCGATTAGGATTGTTTGGAGAGGAATGACACAAATACACAATTTAATATTTCAGGAAAGATGGCAAACAGAAGATTGAAGATTATAGGATTTGACTCAGCAAATTAGAAGATGAGCATAAGAACCCAGACACAGTGGTGCACACCTGTAATCCCAGTGACTCAGAAGGCTAAGGCAGAAAGATCCCAAGTTTGAGGCCAGCCTCTGAAACTTAGTTATATCCTCCTAAATTTAGTGAAAACCTGTCTCTAAATAAATAAAAGGGCTGGGGATGTGAAAATGCACCCCTGGGTCCAATCCCCAGTACAAAAAAAAAAAAAAAAAAAAAAAAAACTCCAAGAATTTGGAAGAAAAGTATTATTATGATATTTTAGAGGTTGAAAACAGTTGGGAGAACCTATCAAATATGCACAAAGAGTATATATGTTTTCTTACATTCTCAGTAACAGTAATTTTCATTAATTTGCTGAGTAAAAAAAATTACATTTGTTCTCCGATGACCCATTTTCCTTTTGGTTATACATTCATACATTTTTTAAAAATCCTTGGAATTCAATTTTACAGAAGCATGTCTTTCTTATACCTTGATTGTTATTTTTCTTTTACAAGAGAGTTATAAATAGAGACAGAGATAAAGAAATATGCACATTAAAAAAGAATATATATACACATGTATACATATATGTTATATAAACAAACAGATACACAGAGACATATGTGTAATGTGTGTATATAAATATATGGTTTGTATTTATGGTTACATATAAGTTGCTTTTCTTCTATCAACCACATGTGTTAATAATGTTGGTGTGATGTATTTGTGTACTTATATACTAGGATTTCCAGAAGAGAATTAGGACAGTAACAAAAATATATTCCAGTAACACTTTAAATATCAAAGATGAATTTTTAAGCCTAATGAATACATAAGTAAAATCAAGCTAGTCACCTGCAGTTAGATATGAATCTTCATCCCCATCACTTCTAGAAGCTCATCACAAGAAAACTAAGAAAATTAGTTGCAACATTATTAATAAAAAAATAGAAACTGAATATTTCTTATTTATGGTATGTTCCATTCATATGATGAAATACTATGTAGCCATTAAAAATGATATGATCAATATATGACAAAAATGAGTGTGCAACTTAGTTTGCAATTTAAATACAGTGATTAACTTATTTTATAGTGCATTATGAGTGCATTATGCATACATATGTGCAGAAAATAAAATATGAAAAGAATAGAAAATGTTACTATCATTATCTCTGAGCGGTTGGGCTATGTGTGTTTTTATTTGTGGTTTTATTCTTCATTTCTCACTTCTAATTTCACTTCAATGAATATATGAGCAACATACATGCAATGAACATATGTGTGACATGTGCAATGACTATACATGTAACACAAATATATGCACATTTGTCATAAGAAAATGGTGTTGACACATATTGTGCGCAGAAGGGTGGATCTCTAGGGTTCTGCTGTGTTCGATTACACTCAAATCCTATATTCCCTTAGCCTAAAGGGGAGCAGGGAGAAGCACTGGAAAAAAAAAGTTGGGCATTCTCATGTTTTTTTCAAAGTGTAACTTTTTATGTTCTTTCTGAGACAGGTGTATGTTCCTGTCTAAGAGGAAGCAAATATTTTGTTCTTACCATTTTGTCTTTCCTTTCCACTTCAGGATTCATAGAAACATTTAAGAGTTGCTGGGTGTTATGTGTTGTTGTTTTTCCCTCCCCCAAGCTTGACTATTCAGATCATATCCAACAGTGCATCTCAAAGGAGTCTTATATAATTCAAAACCCGTATGTGAATAAAATGTCAACACAGTTTCTCTATAAGCTCTCAGCAAACCAGTGTCAAACACGTTGGCGCTGCTGGAGAGAGAGTAAATGATTTTTACACGTTGTGTGCTTTTATTCCTTAACAAAGGCTAAGAGAGGAGACTGCTTTCTCCCCCTCCCCTCTCCCCTTCCCCGACATTTCTCTCTCCTCTGCCTCCAGTGCCCTTGAAGGCTGTATTGAATCTGACAAAGGATAAAGTAGCAGGGAGTGGGGGAAACTAAAGATACCAAGGGGCTCCAACTGCCTGTCTGAAAATCTGTTTATACAGCACCTGGGTCACCCTCCTCTGATAGGCTTTTCTCTATGTGTTATTGTGTTTATGTCAAGGGGAAAGAAAAAAAAAGAAAGAAATGCCGGCATCCCTTGCTGCTGAGCTGGCTTTATAGAATTGCACCGCCTTCATTTTCCACTTACTCCCTGATTTTGTTTGAAAGAGGCTGCCTTTCCGGCTTCATCTGTGATCACCCAGAACACACAGCCTCCCCTTTGTTCACTGAGTGACCTTTATATTTGACAAAGGAAGAGACGTGCCTTGAAATCTAAACTAATTTTGGCAAAGAGGTCTTTAGCAGGGGGAGAAAAAAAAATTGTAACTGAGACTGCCACGCGCAAAAATAAACGCTGCTGTTTTCGTTGTTATTCATCTAGTGTTTCTCTGTGCATTTTGTTTGGGAATTTCAAAGTACAATGCCAGTGTTCAGAAATGAATGCGACATCACAGGCAGGAGCTTCCCTGGGGTACAGTGAACCAGCGGGTGACAGCCCAAGCACCGCCTTGGAGTTATTTTTATTTCTTGGAAGGGGAGTGGGTTGAGGAGGAGTTGCACGCTCCTGCCAACATCAAGTGGCTTCGAGAGTCAGGCAGCTGGACAGTCACCTGGGGAGGGGAAGAGGGGAACAGTTTGGCAATGAGACATGACACAGATGACATGAAACTCAAATGCATGTCATATAACTAGTTCAGATAAGCCAACAACCTCTGATACCCAGAACTGCCCAGCAGAGTTGTCTTTTATACACATGCTCTCCAGGTAGTATCTTTGAAAGAACAGACACCAAAAAGTGCACATAGGCCCTTCCTAAGCAATCTTGGTTCTTCTTCCGCCTGCCACTCCCACCGCACCCCCGCCCCCCCTTGCTCCACCACACACACATCCTGTATATTTATATACAGAAAAAAATACATATATATAAATTTGCTGGGCGCAATGATGCACGCCTGTAATCCAGAGGCTTGGAAGACTGAGGCCGGAGGATTTTGAATTCAAAGCCAGCCTCAGCAACTTAGCGAAGCCCTAAACAACTCAGTGAGACCCTGTTTCTCAATAAAATACGAAAAAAGGGGGAGGAGGCTGGGTATGTGGCTCGGTGGTTAAGTGCCCCTGAGTTCAATCCCTGGAGGGGGAAAAAAAAATTGAGGTGAATAAATGGCCAAAGAAGAAACTCTCAAGGTGCCAGACTTTAAAAACTGAAAGAACAAGCAAAAAGTCCAATTTACCCTCATGCCAGGATCCCAGCAAAGATCTTGAACTTCACACCATAACCCAGACAGACCTGGCCCGCAGATGGGTGCCCTTCTTCTAAGGAGCATAGCCATGGAACCCGGTTGGCAACTAAAAAGTCAAAAGAAAAAATTATTGTACTAGAGAGATTAAAACCTTGCATTGAGATATCCAGTCAAAGAATAAATAAATCAAGATGGTACTATAAAATCACTCTAGTGTATAATAGATGAATATTTTGAATAGGGTCCAGAAAATGAATTATTAAGCTTCTTCCCATTTCTGTTCTGCAAATTGTACCACATGAGAAAAAGTGTACTGAAAATATAAATATGATTCTCTGCTTAAATTCTACTACTCCCTGTGAATAAATTTAGAACTATACAGTGTTTAAAAGTGTCAAGAAAAGTCTAGCTCGTGTGATAACAGATAAACCTCCAAATGGCCCATACAGTAGAGTAGGAAGCACAGGCTTAGAAGAACTCATTTTGCAAAGTACTCAAGAGATGATCCCTTTGGTCCTGTAGCAGAAAGACCGGGGTAGGTCAAGAACAGCCCTTGAGGACTGGAGATTAGCCCAATGGTGGAGAACTTGCCGAGCATGTGAAAAGCCGTGGGTTCAATCCTGAGCACTGCAAAAAGTAAAAAAGAAAGTAATAGTAGCACTTGGGGGAGCTCTATGTTGGCATTCAGGACTCCAGGATAACATGGCAACTAAAAGCACACTGGGCATGGACCTCTGGTCAACAGATGGGGAGAAAGAGGATCTCAGAGTATTGTCTACTGGCCAGGCTAGGGAGGGGTGCTCACCCCTCTCCCCTGTACTGCATGGCTCCACCCAGCTATAAAAGGGACTCCCAAGGCTGGGGAGGTTCCTTTCAGACCCCACTCTACCTTATGGCAGGAGAACCCAAACCAGGGCTGGGTGTGTCTGCAACAGGACCCAAGGGATCCCCTCTTTTACTGCTTTGCAAAATGAGTTCCTCAGAGCCCTGAGCCAGTGCTCCCTACTCTCATTTCAACTAATGACACATCTATCCATTTCACTTGCTTGTGGGTTTTTTTTTTTTTTGAAGATAAGTTTCCATGACTTTAAAAATTTCAAAAGTAATTATTTTTCAAGTGAAATCATGGCCCACAGGATGAGTGGCACATCCAAAATAAAAGACTAAGTGGCAACTTCAGACTTTCACCAATAATGATGTCAATTCTTATAGTTTTTCTCTTTTTTTCATTATAGAAATTCTACCGGCACTTTGAAGTCAAAGTAGAATTTCAAAAACACAAAAAAGAATGAAATAAAAAACTTACCTCTAATCTCCTAGCCTAGTGGTAACCATGATTTGCTATATTCATATTTTCTCACAACTGTACACATATTACACAAACTACACATACTGCTTTGTAAATCCTTTAATCATGTATCTATAAATGAATGTACTTATAAGTCCATTATTATTTTTTTAATATCTATTTATTTGCTTTAGTTGTACACAATACAATGCGTTTATGTTTATGTGGTGCTGAGAATCGAACCCAGGCCGTGCACGTGCTAAGCAAACGCTCTACCGCTGAGCCACAACCCCAGCCCCCATTATTTTTAACAACTGCACAATATTCCACCATGTAAATATACCATAATTTAATTAACTGACTTTTTAAAGTTGAACGTGTAGGTATATTCCAAGTGTTGTGATTCTTTCACTCATTCATTTATTCATTCAATAAATATTTATTTATTCTAGATGCAAAAAATATTACATTGAAAAATTTTTAGAAAAAAAAAAAAAAAAAAGAAAAATCCCTGCCCTTGAAGTTCTTATGTCCTGGTGAAAATGACAGACTATAGATAAGATAAATAAATAAAATATATGGTACAATAGATAGTGCTAAGAAAAACAATAAGAGGCAATGAAGAAGGGGAGCAAATAAACCTGAGTATGGAAAGGGATGCCAGAGAAGGTCTCACTGAGGAAGAAACATTTGTAAAAGGCCTGAATGAGGTAAAGAAGTAATCTGTTAATAATTAAGGAAAGAGCATTCCAGAAAGAATGAACAGCAAGTGCAAAGGCCCTTACACAGAGTGTTCAAGCAGGTTGAGAGGGTCAAAGTGACCGCACTGAATGAGTAAAAGAAAGAGTGGCAAAAGACAAAGTCAGAGAGGTGAGGGTAGAGGGAGGGTCCGCACCTATTTTCCTAACACGGCTATAACCCAGGTATGCTCAACCACTGAGCCACATCCCCAGCCCTTTTTCATATTTTTATTCTGAGACAGAGTCTAGCTGAGTTGCATAGGGCCTCCCTAAATTGCTGAGGCTGGCTTTGAACTCATGATCTTCCTGTCACAGTCTCCCAAGCCACTGGGATTATGGGTGTATACCACCATGCCTGGCTCCACTTACATTCTTAAACATGTCCCAGTTTAGGTGATAAATTAGAGAGTGGCCTTTCCTATAGGCCATTATTATATGGTCTTTGATTTTTTTTTTACCATTTTGAGCAAAAAACATGACATTTATGTCTTAGAAAATGTTGGCTCCTGAAGAAGTGTACACACATGGAAGCAAGAAGACCACCCCACAGTAGGCTGTTGCTTCAACCAGGCCACAAATGTGACAGTTTAGGTTCAGGTGGTTCTAATGGAAGGGAGGCAAAGGGATCAGATTCTTGACACGTTGGAAATGTATAGCCTACAATACTTGCTGACAGAGTGGCTAGAGAATGAGAAAAAAGATAAAGAAGGAGTCAAGAATGACTACAGCTGGGCGCAGTGGTGCTGCCTGTAGTCCCAGTGCTTGGGAGGCTGAGGCAGGAGGATCCCAAATTCAAGGCTAGCTTCAGCTACTTAGTGAAGCCCTAGGCAACTTCGTGAGGCCCGTTCTCAAAATAAAAAATTAAAAAGGGCTGGGATGTGGCTCAATGGTTAAGTGCCCCTGGGTCCAATCCATGGCACCCCCTCCCCCCCCAAAAAAAAAATAATAATACTCCATCATTTTCAGCCTGAAAACTGGAATTTCCATTCCCTGAAGTAGGGAAAACCGCAGGTAGAGAAGGTTTATGAGGTGAGATGTTAGAAGTACAGTCTGGACACTTTAAGTGTGAAGTATCTATCAGATGTCACCCAGACTTGTGGATTAAAATTCAGAAAGGTGACCTGGCTGGAGACCCCTCAAAATTATCATCATAAACGGTATTTAAAGTCATGGGAAAGAATAAAGTTAACAAAAGAGTAAATAAGAAGCATCCTCCTAAGGAAAAACAAAACAGAAACCTCTTTCAACCCTTATTTCTTTGTAATAGTCCTTGAAAGGTGAATGGCTAGATCAAGTTTAAGTAATTTGAAACATCTGGCAAAACTGCTATATGCAAAACCAACTGCACATTCCATATATGTTGCCAATACTAAATATTATTTTTTAAATTTTTCAAAAAGTAGGCTCTCATAATTGTTTGAGTTTGTTTCTAAACAAAACTGAACATTTGTCATTTTCTCTTTTTTTTATCCTGTTATACATGCTTGCTTACAGAGTGCAATTCATTTGATATTACACATAAAGAGCACAGTTTTTCAAGTCACTGGTTTTACATAAAGTATTTTCACACCATTTGTGTCTTCATACAAGTACTTAGGGTAATGATGTCTAATTCATTCTGGCATTATTCCTATCCCCTTGCCCCCTCTCTTCCCTTCCCCCACTTTGTTCTATTTAAAATTCCTTCATTCCTCTCATCCCCCCTCCCTTGCCATTATAAGTCAGTATCATCATAGCAAAGGAATCATTTGACCTTTGGTTTTGAGGGATCTGCTAACTTCACTTTGCATTATTTTCTCCAACTCCATCCATGTACCTGCAAATGCCAAGATTTTATTCTCTTTTAGTGCTGAGTAGTGTTCCATTGTGTATGTATACCAAATTTTCCCTATCCATTCATCCAATGATGGGCATCGGGGTTGTTTCCACAATCTAGCTATTGTGAATTGTGCTGCTATAAACATTGAGGTGGCTGTGTCCCTGTAATAAGCTGTTTCTAAGTCTTTTGTTTATAGACCAAGGAGTGGGATAGCTGGAATGGCAGCTATCAAAAATACAAACAACAATAAATGCTGGCGAGGACGTGAGGGAAAAGGCACACTCATACATTGCTGGTGGGACTGCAAATTGGTGCAGCCAATCTGGAAAGTAGTATGGAGATTCCTAGGAAAACTTGGAATGGAACCAACATTTATCATTTTCACATAGGCCATTTTCTTGCTTTTTGTTGAATCACATGTGGTAAACTTTGTTCATTTTCCTACTGGTCAGTGTGCATTGTTTTCACTGCTTTAGAAGACTTTTTATATTTCAATGTTATTAAACTTTCATTATATATGTTTCACATTTTTTAGAAACTGTTTCCTTATTTGGCTATTGCATTTTACCTTTAATTGGAGTGTTTTGTTTAAATGTTTTATTTACCTCTTTAGTTCATTGGTAAGTTATAATTTTTACATAGATGATTAATTAAGCCTTGCCTTTACAGATTCTGTCTTTATTTTTGCTTTAAAAACTAATGACATTAGAAATTCTTATATATATCATTATAGGCTGAATAATGACCCCTCAAAGATATCCACATTCTAATCCCTGGAACCTGTTAATATATATACCTTATATGAAAAAGGAAATCTTTCAGATGTGGCTAAATTAGGGATCTTGAGATTGACTCTCTTGAAGTACCCATGTATGAGTCAGGGTTTAGCCAGAAAACAGAAGCAGTAGGTGATATATATTGAAGACTTATTACAAGGAATTTTTTTGTGAAAGGCAGCTGGCAAAAGCAATTGGAAATCCATAAGGAAAACTGTTACGAAGTTCAGCCTGAAATTCTGTACACAAGATGAAGTTTCTGCCCAAGTGTGGGATTTTTCTTCATCAGGAAAGTCTCAATTCTGTTTGCAAGGTCTTTCAATATATTGAATCAAATTCATATGGATTATCTAGGATAATTCACCCCCTCACTTAAAGTCAACTGATTATGGACCTTAATCCATCTACAAAATGCCTTCAGAGCAACACCTAAATGCATCCTGGATTGAATTAGTGGAAACTGTAGTTTAACCAAATTGACACATACAATTAACCATTACGATCAAAGTGAGCCCAGGAAGTTCCTTATATAAAAGGAAGGAAGAATTAGGGAGACTGAAGGAGCCCTAATTAGGAAGGGCTGTTGTAGCTAGCTGGAAGCCCTTTGTGATGCACCTGTAGGCACCCGCAAAGCTGAAGGTATATAACCGGGTGAAAGCGGTCCGAGTTAGGAGAACGAATTCATTCGGTCAGTCGGGCAGTCACTCGGTCGGTCAGAAGAATCAGAGCGGCCAGAACGTAGGCAGAGCAGTTACAGAAGAGAAACCAGATAGAAGACAGAAGAGAAACCAGATAGAAGAAGTAATGACTGGTCAGAGTTAGGCCGAGACTCCTGAGGAAGACAGAAGACAGAAGAAAGAAGAAGGAAGAAAGAAGAGAGAAGAAAGAAGCTCTAATCTTTCTCTAAGCTAAGCTCTATCTTTCTTTCTCTCTAAGAAGCTAAGCTCTATCTTTCTTTCTCTCTAAGACTCTAAGCTAAGAAGACAAGAAGAAAAGCTCGCTTTAATCTTTCTCTCTAAAAATCTTTCTTTCCCTCTCTAAGCTCTAAGAAAGTAGAAGTAAAAGTAGTAAAAGCTTAACTCTGCCTCCGAGAGTTTTCATCCCGGGTTACGGTACCAGGCAGCTTACAAATGGTGGTCCGTCCGGGGCTCGGCAGGCAGAGAAGAAAAGCTAAGAAATAAGGAGAGCAACGAAAAAGCATAGCCTCAGACTCAGTTGAGACCAGCAAAAAGAGTAGTAAACAAGAGAGCATAGCCTCTGACTCAGTTGAGGCCAGTTAAGAATTAAGCTGAAGCAGAGTAGCCAGTGAAAAGCCGAAGCGAGCCGGCCAAAAGCTGAAGCAGAGTAGCCGGCCAAAAGCCATAAAAAATATAGAGAAAAAAGCCTTGAGCTTTAGTATAAAGAAAAAAAGCCATGAGCTTAAAAGAAAATAGAGAATTAAATAGCATGGTAAAAACCATGCAGAAAAAAAGCCATTGAGCTTTGGCAAGAAAGCCATAAAGAAAAATAAAGAAGAGGAAAAAAAAGTCAAAGCCGCTTATGCAATTGTGCTTAACTAGGTGCGTTAGCTGCTCCTCAGCAGTAGGCTTCCTTAAAGCCGCAGCACCTTCTCAAAAAGGGCTCAAATATCCACCCTTTTAAAAACAAAAGGTGAAAAGCTAGGTAGGGACAAGAAAATAAAAGAAAATAGTGAAAATAGAATTAAAGCACCTTTTTAAACTAAAGGGAAGGAATATGAAGGAACCCTAATTAGGAAGGGCTGTTGTAGCTAGCTGGAAGCCATATGTGATGCACCTGTAGGCACCCGCAAAGCTGAAGGTATATAACCGGGTGAAAGCGGTCCGAGTTAGGAGAACGAATTCATTCGGTCAGTCGGGCAGTCACTCGGTCGGTCAGAAGAATCAGAGCGGCCAGAACGTAGGCAGAGCGGTTACAGAAGAGAAACCAGATCGAAGACAGAAGAGAAACCAGATAGAAGAAGTAATGACTGGTCAGAGTTAGGCCGAGACTCCTGAGGAAGACAGAAGACAGAAGAAAGAAGAAGGAAGAAAGAAGAGAGAAGAAAGAAGCTCTAATCTTTCTCTAAGCTAAGCTCTATCTTTCTTTCTCTCTAAGACTCTAAGCTAAGAAGACAAGAAGAAAAGCTCGCTTTAATCTTTCTCTCTAAAAATCTTTCTTTCCCTCTCTAAGCTCTAAGAAAGTAGAAGTAAAAGTAGTAAAAGCTTAACTCTGCCTCCGAGAGTTTTCATCCCGGGTTACGGTACCAGGCAGCTTACAGGAGACAAGGCCATGGGAACAGAGGTCAGAGAAAGAAGCATATTTGGGGATGTATGTTATTGTCTTTGAAGATGGAGAAAGGAGTCCTGAGCCACGGTATGCAGGAGATCTGTAAGAGGTGGAAAGGGCAGGGAAATTGAATCTCTCCTAGAGCCCTCAGAAATTGAATCTCTCCACAGCCCTCCTGACTCATTTTAAACTCCTTGTCACAACCATAAGATAATAAATCTGTATTGTTTTAAATGAATAAGTTTGTGATAGCTTGTTAGAGCAAAACAGGAAACAAATATAGAAAAAGAGATGGATATATAAATGTATAGGTATGTGTGTGTGTGTGTGTGAGTGAGAGAGAGAGAAAATAGGAAGAAAGAAAGAGACAGAGGAGGGGTAACAGAAAGGAGGGAGGAGAAAGGTGTGGTTGTATGTGTATACATAATCTCTTTCTGGATCCCCTGTTTGGGTCTATTAAGATTAACTCATCCATTTCTGTACCAATGTGACATTTTATCAATTATTTTAATTTTAGGATATATTTTAATATCCAGTGGAAAAACTATCCTCTAATCATCTTTAATCAAATTGTTTTGGTTATTTACATTTTCTCCATTTTTTGACTAAGAAAAATCAAGTTGCTATGTGAAAAACTCCTCTCCCCAAAATAGTGTCATTGCTATTTTAATTTTGATTAAAAAAAAATTAAGAATAAATATCTTATGATATTTCAGATGGGGTTCTCCACTTCATCTGTTCAAGTATTCAATAGATTTTAAAAATGTGTAAACACATGCACAGGTGTATAAATATACACATTTTTACAGTGGGTGCCTAAGGGTTATTTATGTTCTGAACGGACAATATTTTCTTTAAAATTTTATGCATTTCCCAATTTCTCTACAGTAGATTTTTGCAGTAGGTTGTATAATGGCTACCCAAAGATAAACCCTTTTGATTAAGCCCTCAAGTGCTACTCCCTGGAATTTATAAATGTTACTTATTGGCGGGGTGGGGGGATTACAGATCTAATTAGGTTAAGACTGTTGAGGAGATCACCTTCTAGATGGGCCTAAATGCCATCACAAATGTCTTCATGAAAGAGACAAAGAGAGACAGAGGGGAGTGGGACCTCCAAGGCAGAGATTGGAGAGAAGAGGCCACAAGTAGGGAACACGGGAGTCACCAGGAGCTGGAAGAATTGAGGACTAAATTCAGAGAAAGGGTGGCCCTGGGGATACCTTGATGTCAGACTTTAGCCCTGGAGGCCTGTGAGAGAAATATCTGTCCTTTCAAGACATGCAGTGTGTGGTAATTTGTGACAACAGCCCTAGGAAAGACTGTATGCATCTCCTCTATCTATTCTGGAATCCTTGAGCGAAGTCAAGAATCCTTGACAGAAGGATGCTGAAGTCAAAATGGTTGAGAACTGCTCTTTAAAGTCATTGCTATTTTTATTTTTGATGTCATGTAAACCAGACTCAATCCTCCTGAAATTTTTGATGTATCTCTTTAAATAACTTCTCTGCATTTATTTTCAATTTATTTTTAAGTATTTTTTATTTTGCTGTTGTAATTAGGAGATTTTATAGCCACCATAATTTCTAACTAGTTATTATTGATATAAAAAAGCCATTAACTTTCATATGTTTAGTTTATAACAGATCATCTTAAGAAACTCTCTCTGCAATTCCAATAGCTTTTAATTTATTTTCATGTGTTTTACAGGTAGACAACATACTATTTGCAAAAATAAAGATAATTTGCTCTCTTTCTAGTATTTACACCTTTTACTTCTTTCTTTGCCTTATTGTTTCACTCAAAATGTCCAGAACAATAGAGATAGTTGTAGTCATCTATAGGTGCTTCTTCTAGTGTGTAATAAAAAAAAAATGATGTTTGTTTCAGATATTCTTGTCCTATCAAGGTAACATCTTGCTTTTCCAAGGATTTTCCTTTTACTCTATAAAGGGCCTTTAATTCTAGCCAGTGTCTATTAAGTAAAGAATGTATACTGTCTTCTCCTTTCACCATGTTAATCCCTCTTTGCTTTCTACATTAAACTCCTCTTGGTTATCAGCATGACTTTATGAATTTTGTGTGTTAAAATATTATTTAGGACTCACATCTATGTGTAATTATTGCATTTGACCATTTTAAGTGGAATTATCTATTGTATTCTACATTTTTAAGTTTTTAACTGAGAGGTTACCGCTATAAAATCCGGTAGGAATATTCCTCCTCTTCAACGCTACAATATTTTCCTCTTTGAAGTTATTTTTACCTTTATCAAATAATGCATGTATGCAATTAAACTTAAAAAAAAAAAAAAAAAAAAAAAAAAAACTTTGCTAAAGAGTTTCTAGTGAAACAAAGCAGGATTCAGCCCAAACATCTCCATGCAGCTTAATCTCATTCCTACATTCAACTGTATTAACCTTTTTTTTTCTGATATTCACCTTCGTATCTCTACATAATTGTTTATACTATTGTTTCTAGGCTTAACAAATGTCATCATTATTTATAAACTTCTGGACATGGAAAGTACTCTCCCTTCCATTAAACTCTCAACATAATTATACCAAAACTACTTGATTAAATAAATAATTTGTGGTTATATATTGTTTATAGCTGAGATGGAGTATTCTTTGATCATGCTAATTTTCTAATACAATTTTTCTTTTATTGATAATTATCATTTTGCCTTTGGCATAGCTTTCTCTGCACTTTACACTGTTTTTTCAAAGTTTCTCATTGATCTATCAATAATTTTTCCAAATGCTTAAATACAGACACCTACATTTCTTTGTGGGCCAGATACATGGTATTCACCTGCAGACTTCCTTCATCAATATTAATTAATTAATGAAGGATTAATTGATTAATCCAGGATTAGTGCCCAGCTTCTTGTTTTGTGTCTTCCTTGGCTTGATTTTAACCCATGGTGTTTCTGAAGAGTTTAGAATGTCTCAATAACCCCTGAGAAATGGTTTCTCGGATGTAAATTTTTTGAGTGCTCTCCTGTCTTACCCCTAGATTGGTAGGTTTTCTGGGTGTGCAATCATCCAATAAAAGTAATTTTCTCTCAATTAAGAAGACTTTGCTTGACATCATTGTTCTATTTTTGAAAGCTTAAGGGTTGTCTGATTATCATTTATTTGTACATGATTCTTTCTTTTCTCTTTGGATGGAGCCTAAGATTTTTCTCTTTACCACCTGGGTTCTAAAATGTCATGGTGACATACCATAGAGCCCTCAGGGTGCTCTTTTTCCATTCACAACATTGGATATTTGGGTCCTGATTATTGAAGACTAGAAATCTTGGCTTCTGGAAATTTTGCTTCATATATTTATTTGAGTGTTCTCAGATGTCTCTTTTTAAATTGCCTCTTATAAGAAGATTGGATCTTTTGCACTGATTCCACAAATTTTATCTTTCTCACCCTGTTGTCATTTTTTAGGGGGAGGAGTCTTGTGTTCTAATTTCTAAGAAAGTCCCTTCACTTAGATTCTAACAATGCAATTAATTCTGTGGGAAGGGTCTATTTGAAATTCCTAAAAGTCCCTATATCCTATATTTGTCTACTGTATTTGCCAATGAGAGATTTTAGAGGATCTCTAATGTTTCCCTTTGAAAAATATCTTATTTTTATGAATGCACTGTTTCTCACATTTTTTTCTCCTCTCTCTAACTATATAAATGACTGTTACATGCTTTGAAAGAACAGCATCATTTCCTTCTGTTCCCTGGTTTTAATTCTTCCAAGATCCTTTTTCCTGATGTGCTTGTACTATTCTCTGTCTTTAATGTTAAATGCACCCCACAAGTATCTGATTCCCTTGTCTGTCTCATCCTTGATAAGTGAGGCAATAAAAAGTGGATAGCAGTCTGGCACAGTAGCTCATGCATGCCTGTAATCCCAGAGGTTCAGGAGGCTGAAACAGGAGTTATGATCATGAGTTCAAAGCCAGCCTCAGCAAGGGCAAGGTGCTAAGCAACTCAGTGAGACTCTGTCTTTAAATACAAAAATACAAAATAGGGCTGGGGATGTGGCTCAGTGGTTGAGTACCCCTGGGTTCAATCCCTAGTACCAAAAAAAAAAAAAAAAAAAAATGTAGCTAGTAAGCTTTATGGGCTCAGGCAGGCTTACAGAGTGGCAGTCACTATAATGCCATGGGGCCACATTCCAGATTTTTCATTGACACACTCTTAATATCATGCATGTAGGCTCTTTCTTTGGAGTTGTGCACTTTCTCCAAAGGATAATCCTGCACTCTCCTTTATAAGGAATCGAGGGCAGGTATTTGCCTGACTGTGTTCACACTGGGGACGTAGGTGATGAAGGGGATACCAAGGAACAAAGAAGGCTGGAGAGCTCCTGGATACACAGTTGCCAAGCTACAGCATCTCTCTCCTATCCTTCATCATTCCCCGTGTTCTTGAGTCCAGAGTGTCTCTGGTTCTGTTTCTCCTTAGAACATGATTTATTATCTGGAGGTAGTAATAAGGTTGTAAATCAGTTACAACTCATGGTTAGGGTGTGCATGAAGTCACTGAAATTACTCTGTGGATTTTTAACTAGTCAGTGGTACCCAGCACCAAATTTTATACTCTCTTCTAGGATGCCAAGTCATTTCTGAGTTCTGATGGGCAAAACTCTGAGCCTCACTTAACTTTCTCCCTTTACCTGTTTTAAGATTTTAGCTTTTCTGTACCCTACCAATACACTTGCCCTTCTGTAGCAATCTTTTAAATTCTTCCCATTACTATTCTTTTCCCTTATCCTTACAGGTTTTCTACCTTTTTATTATTATTCCTTAATATCAATGTGTTGAGACTTGGAAAGGAAGTAGATTCACATGCATGTATTCAACTTTATTTAACCTGGAACATTTTTAAATACTATAAGAAAAGACTTTCTTTAAATGATTGATAGAATTAACCGTTATATCAGTTAAGCCTAATGCCTTTTGTTACACTAGTTACATTGATGGTGATTTTCACCTTATTCCATTTAGATATGTAAATTTTATTCTTTTGATTCCATTTTTGTCATTAATGTTTCCCTAGAAAGTCTATTTCTTCAACATTTTTAAACTATTTATTAAAGCACTACATCCAGCCGTTATAATACTTTTTATATAGAAATTTATCTTTTCATAGATTTTTCCTATTTTTATTTATTGTTCCATTATATTTAGTCCAGCTTCTGACACTACTTTAATATATTTTCATCCTTTCTGCATATTATATTTCTTCTGTCCATTTATTCCCCATTTTTTACTAGCTCTTTCAGGGGTTTTGTCGAATGTTCTAAGTAACTAGATCTTATTATATTAAAAACATATAAATAATTACTTTGCTTTTTATTTTCATTTTCTAATTAGCTTAAATCATTGTTACTTTTCTTACTTTTCCTAAGGTCATTTTATTGCCTTTCTCATAACTTCTTCAGTAAAATGTGGTTTTGATTTACTTTCATTCTCTCCTATTTAGTAATAAAATATTTAAGGCTACATGTACTGTCTGTGTCACTTATTTCTAAATGGTCTATAAATGAAGTTTTGATTTCTCTTTGACCTAGTAGTTATCTACTAACTATTTATTATTGTTGTTATTATTTTAAAGTTCAAAGTGTTAAAACTCTTTAGTTACTTATAGATTTGTTATATTATGGTCAGAAACTGTGGTCTTTATTTTTTCTGATTTGGGAATCATTTCAAGACTTTCACTGTAATCAGAAAAAATTTTTCCCATGTATTCCATAGGAACTCAAATATATTTCCTCTCTGTAGAGTCCACAGTTATATATATTTATAAAGTCAACCTACTGGATTTCTCTATCATTTTGCTGAAGCACATGCACCCGTGGTCTCCTTAGAATAATAGCATGAAAAGGAAATGTGCTGATTGTTTGAGAGTCTGTTTTAGACTTGATTGGTAATTTGGCTGGATAGACAATTATATATTGGAAATAATTTGAAGGCATTGTTCCATTGTGTTGTAGCATCCAAAGTCATTTATACACTCTCGATCCAGATTTATATTTGTCTACTTTATTTGGCAATGAGTCAGAGAGGTTTTAGAGGATCTCCAGTTATTGCATTTCTGTCAAATTATCTTTGTTCGTACAACATTTTTCCTTTTTCTGTTTCAATGTAATCTTATTGCAGAATAAAGGTTCGTGATGCTTCATTTATCATGAATTTTATTATTTATTATAAAATAATATTCACTGTCCTGTTTAACAGTATTTTCTGTAAATGTTATCTTTCACATATGCCAATTTTCACTTGCATTTACTTAACTTACTTTTGGCAAGCCTTTATTGTAAACACGCCATGTCACTTTATTTTAAATGTATATTCTCTTCTGTGAGGAAGATACCAATTTTGTTTTCTAAGCCTCTTGTAGACAAGCATCTCCTATTTTTACTTATTGTTCCATTACATTAATTCCCACATCTGACTCATTTTTTAAAATGCTTTTGCCCTTTTTTGCATTTTTAATACTTTCTTAAGTTTTCTATCTTCTATTTATTTCATTTGCTTGCATTTTCTCTTCTGCTTGAGACAGTATATATAATATCCATTTTAAATTCTAATACTAAATTTGAATATTGCCTACATTTACGATTTTATTGGAGCCAGGCATTGTGGCAGATGTCTGTAATCCTAGCAGCTTCGGAAGCTTGAGACAGGAGGATTGCAAGTTCAAAGCCAGCCTCGGCAACTTAGTGAGGCCCTAAGCAACTTAGCAAGACCCTGTTTCAAGATTTAAAAAAAAAAAAAAAAAAGGGGGGGAAGGGATGGAGATGTGTTAAGTGCCACTGGGTTCAACCCCTAGTACCAAAAATAAATTAAATTAAATTAAATAAATAAATAAATAAATAAATAAATAAATACATAAATCTTCAACATATATTCACTTAGTAAACTTTGGGTCAAAGCTAACATTTTTCCATTTTTCCCACAGGTATTTGTGTTTTATCCTTTACAAATATTAAACAATGGTTTTCTTTAGCTACAACCATAACTGCACAGTGCAGGGAACATCATATTTAACACTGAGCACTTGCTAAAAGTTGAGGAAATCATCTTCAGTGGGTCACTGCTAAAATATTACTAAATAACAAGTATTGTTTTTTATTTCTCTTTCTCCACAGAATTAAAGATACAGAATAATGGCCATTTTTTTGGGGGGGGGTGCTGGGGATTGAACCCAGGGCCTTGTGCATGCAAAGCAAGCACTTTACCAACTGAGCTATATGGCCATTTTTATAAAACAAGTACTTGCATAAATATTTGTGCCTATTTAGAAGTCATTAATAGGGGCCCTCATTAGTGGATTTTTTAACTGAAAAATTGCTAGTAACATTTTACTCAGTAAAATTTTATATTCTTTCCCATTAAAAGACTACTAATTTGTCTATATTAAACATGACTTAAAGTAAGTAGATATGGCATAATTTCAACAGTGTAAGAATGCTATGTAAGGGGCCTGGGGTTGTGGCTCAGTGGTAGAGCACTTGCCTAACATGTGTGAGGCACATATAAATAAATAAATAAATATCCATCAACAACCTATAAAAATATTTTTAAAAAAGAACACTATGTAAAAGCAAACAGAGAAAAGGGTGTATACTAACATTAACACTGGATAGTTCTGAGTGCTACTGTTCTGTAACATGTTTTTCTTCTTTTTATGTATTATCCAATTTTTACTTAGTATGTATCATCTGTATTATAAGAAATTTGCACATAGTATGTTATGACAATCTGTTTATTGCACTATAAAATAAGGATACTACAACCTTGAGGCAGAGAAACATGGAACTTCTTCATTTACTCTAAGTTCAACCTAGCAAAATTTTTCTATTACTCCCACCCAAATTCTAACCCCTTGATGATAAATTTTAAAAAAAAAAAATTCCAAAGAAAACATTTAATTAATTTTGCTTCTGGCCATGATACAGTTCCTAGGGGCAAATTTATGCTCCTGTTGAGGAAAGATAGATAAAACTTTTTAAGTTAATATAAGTCTGTTTGAAGATATCAGTGAGCTGTTAGGACAAGCAGGTTGTAAGAAGCCAAAATTATAACAAAAAGGGAACCACAAACTTTATAGGGACATTGTATGAGGGGGATCTTCACTTTGGGACTTTGCAGATTCTTGATAGCAGAGAGTTGTAGAATCCAGGAACAGGTCTATGGCAACAAGGGATAAAAAGTTATCAGAAATTTTGACAATTTCACAGAACTGAAGATAAAAACTTGAAGTCATTTCTGACAAGAAAGCCAAGACTTCAGAGGCCAAGATCCTGATAAAAATGGAATCTCAGAATAGGTAACCTGAAACTTGGTGGTTTTTTCTTCCAACATCAGCAGAAATCTTAAGATGAACAGGGAAGGAAGCTGAGAAGAAAGCTGTTGCAGAATGGAGAAAATTTTCGAAAGTCTCATCAAAGCTTTGAGGAAATAAAAATTAGAGTTCAAAACTCCCCAAGGAGAAGGTGCCCAACTGTTAATTTCTAGAAAACTAGAGAACCAAACAAATGCAAATTAGAAAATGGAGATATACAAAAGCTGCAGTTCATCCTTGAGTCCACTTATTACCTAACTGGACTGATATGATCTGCCCCTACCTGCCTATAAGAGGAACTCTCTTGGGAGGAAGATATTACCATTCAGAGTCTATACATTTTTTTCATACACAATGTCTGACATTTAACCAAAAATTACAAGGGCAAAAAGAAAAAATAGACAATAGAAACAAATTCATGGATGATTCAATCAATGGCATAACAAATAAGAATTTTAAAGTGACTGTGATTAATGTGTTCAATGATGGAGAACTTCAGGAATTTCAATTGAACATTAAATTAAAATTCTAGTAAAAAAGACGAAATTGAGGATTTTCATGGATGTGTATAACAGCAGATCAGACCTACCAGATAAGAAGATGAGAAATAAAATACATGTATGAGGAGATAGCCATTTAATAACCACTTACATATAGTTATGCACCACATAATGATGTTTTGGTCAGTGATGAACTCCATATACCACAGTAGTTCCATACACCGTATTTCCCAGTGAAGTTGTAGCCATCTTCATTTAAATACATTCTGTGATGCTAGCACAATGACAAAATCGCCTAACAGCACATTTTTCAGGATGAATCCCCATCATTAACTGAAGCATGACACTGTACGTAGAACCTGCAAGCTAAAGTTTAGAGAAGAAACACAGACAAGAACATAAAAGATATATGGAACATAGAGGGAAAGTCTGCCATTCAGAAATGGAGTCTCATAAAAGAAAAAAAGAGACAAAATGGACAAGAAACAATGTATGAAGAAATAATGATTTAGAATTCTCCAAACCTGCAAACCTGCACTAATTCACAATGTCTAATTGCATTCTAACTCTCAGTTGGTCTATTGAATTCCTACATATATTTACCAAGAGTGCCTGCAGCCAGGGTGCAGATCTTTGGCCAAACCAGAGTAGAATAAGGATTAATATAGTTAGAAGCTAAAGGAGTTTTGCAAAACACTCCAAGAGGGAAGGCCTCTGGAATCTGGGTATGGGTATTATGGACCTCCTTTTATTCTGATTTGTGCTTTCTTTCTGCTTTGTATAGTTTTTCTGTAATAATTCTTTAAAGGGTGTGTGTGTGTGTGTGTGTGTGTGTGTGTGCGCGAGTTTTGGGTTTACACAATCTAAAATTAGCACACGCTAATTCAAGAAGTTTCATGATTCCCATTAGTATACAGTTTTAAAAAATGACAATTCAATAAAATTACTGAAAACTAAAAACAGAAGCTGAAATAAGATTTATATTAGACAAGAAGTAGGGAGATGAATATCTGATAGGTAAAGCCCAGGTCTGTATTACACTATATTTTCCACATTATCCCTAATAACTTTACAACATCTGTACATGTTAATGGGAAATTAATTAAATGAATAATAATGTGTCACTTTTTGCCTACCCTTACCCCCACTAAAGAAAGTGATTTTTAATGCAGACCGTTCCTATCTTCTCACTACTCCGCTCATTCCTCCCTCAAACCCCAACACACACATTTCTATTTTCATTAGTATTATATGGGATTGAGTCCAGTTTTGTAACTTTGAAAATGTTCAGTACTTCAGGTTTTATATTTCTCATGTTTCTTCTCCAACATGGTGTGTGAAGATAAGTAGGAAAGTACAACATCCTCATGGCAAATGGGAAGATGGTTGAAAAAGAACCCCTCTGATACACGAAGCGTCCTGTTTCTTAGTGGGCCTGTGTTGCCAAACGTGGGCGGACACTCCCTCTACTGGTGGCCACCAAGAGACAACTGGCTCCATCTGCTACTGAGCAAATGAGTCTCTGACTCTGAACTTTTGCCTCAGGTCTCAGAGAGAAGAGAAATTTATCAGACAATGTCTGAAGGCAGTAATGGAGAGAAATAAAACCCATTCCTGATTACTCCTTCACTGACTTTAGCCTATTCAGTAAAATGATAGCATGCTCGGAGTCAAAACAAATGCATGTTTTGTTAATCTTGAAGATAGTCACAGTTTTATGGCTGATTTCATTATTGAGTTATGATCATTAAATGCAATAACCATAAATTTATGGACTTCTGAGAGACTGATTTCTGTTGATAATATTGTGGTTATGGCTTTTTCTCTTTGCAGACGAATGATACACTCCTGCTTCATTAACTCTTTAAATTCCCTTCTCCCATACTTTTGCAAATTGATTAAGAAAATGCTTCATATACAGTGTAAGTTTTTTAGTAAAATTATATTCATTCACTCATAGTTGCATTGATGTATTTGGCTTGAAGCAATTATCACCACTAGACAGAGGGGAGCAAGGCAAAGCCCTCCTGGGCACTTGACCCCATACCTGATAAGTATGAAAATCACTGGATGTTTTCAAAATAATAGTCAAATTAAAAAAAAAAAAAAGACACTTCACATTCTGATACTCTAGGTCTGAAATGGTGTCTAAGGATCTGTATTTTTTTAAAAAAAAAATCTTCTCAGGTATGTCTAAAGTGCAGCTGAGTTTAACTACTCTAAAAGCATTGGTGGTTTTTAACAATGACCTTGAAGTAAGTACTGAGTCATTCTTGTCCACTCAACTAAGACTTTCAGAGCAGGTTTATGTACATTGTCACTTTACCAGATGAAATTCTTAAGATATAAAATGATCAATAAAAATTAGATGAATTCTTCCTCTAGGGTTTTTTTTTTTTCTTCCTTTTCAATATTATTGGCAATGGATGTAGTAAAACAAGCATGCAGGCAATCCTAAGCCAATATGTAACAATTTGTGTTCAGAGAAAGCAGTCTGTCCAAGACTTTTAAAATAATGAAGCCAGGCTCAGTGGCGCACATCTGTACTCCCAGAGTCTCTGGAGGGTGAGGCAGGAGGATCCCAAGTTGAAGGCCAGTCTCAGCAACTTAGAGAGACCCTGTCTCAAAACAAAACGTAAAACAAACCAGGGCTGAGGATGCAGCTTAGAGGTACAACCCTGGTTTGAATCCCTAGTACCACAAAAAAAATAAGTTATGAAATAAAATATGCACATTTATGCACATTTTGCTGGTAGAAAGTAAAAATGCCAACTTTTACAAAAATGAAACACACACAAGAAAATTGTATTATAGGCCCATTTACCTCTGTCTTACATAAATAGCCAAAACCTCTCACAACTGGTGGTGTTTCTCCTGCCATCCTGTTTTTCTTCACTTGCTTTGTCCAAGAAACTACTTTTTTTCCTTTAAGATCCAATTGAAATGGCACATCTTCATGAGGCCTTTCATAATCTTTTACACAGAGTTAATCTTTCTCCCACAATGCTCATTCATTCATTGCTTTTATTATTTTTACCTTTGTTTGTTAGTGAAGTGTTACTATATCTATCTACAGAGTTAAACACATGCTCCTGTAGAAATTGCCATGTTTTCTGTATACAGAAAGCGTTTGACCACTGCTGAAATAAATGCTATTTTCTATACAATGACAGTTAAGATGCATGTTCCTATAGTGCTTTTGAAGAAATAATTTAATAAAACTATATAAGATCCACCACATTCTTTGGAAGTTTCCTTAAAAGGTTGTTCTTTGCAAAGGGGAAAAACAGAATGAAAAAGAAAGATTTTAGAAAATAATGGGTTAAACTCTAAGAACCAATACTATACTTTTTGGTCTACAAAAAATGATAGTGCCCTTCAACCTACATATAAAGGTAAAAATATACTTGACCATTTCTCTATAATTTTAATTTCTGATTTTTTAAGACAATACCTAGCATTTGGGGGAAAAAAACTTGCTTTATAAATATTTCAAGCTAGTAAACCCAAGGTCTATGTATTTAATCACTGATCAAAAAATTGGGAGAGAACACTTGAGGAAAAGATATAAACATGACCTTCAAAATTTCTCTCATTCATAAAAGCAGCCAGAAAACTGGCAAAAAAAAAAAAAAAAAAAAGTTGTAAGCATCTACTTTGTTCAAAACTCTGGAAATTAATCAGAAGCTACAGCAATCCAGAAAGCATTTATGCAAGAAAAATGGCTGAATCTCAGGAAGAACAGTGAGCACTGTGGCACTTTTACTTGTCCTGTTCTCATCCCTATTTCTCCATTTCTGGAATAGCCTTGAAAGCCAACAGCCTGGCAGCTGCCTCCGGGTGCAGAATGAGGCTGGAACATATCCAAAGCCTCCTTCCCAGAGAACTGTCATTACTTAACCTGTCTAGTGATTCTCTAGAAGATGCCATAAGAAAGAGTTGTCTTTATTTGTCTTGGCTCAGAACTAACCCATTGTGAAAAGTCTTTTCCCTGGAGGTGTTTGTAGAAAACAATTTCGTTAATTTTCTAACTTCATAGATGCCTGGGGGGGTGGATAACTGATAGGGCCAAGAATAATATAACCAAAAAGTTAGGAAAAGAATGAAATGTTCTTAGTGGCTTTGAAAAGCTCAGCTCTGACATATTTCTGGGAATCAATAGGGCCACACAGATGTTTGGAGCTTGAGAATGATAAACAAAGATATGAGGAGGTCCTAAGGTCTCATTTTGGAATGCCCTTCAGATTTTACTAACAGGAAGTGAAGGCTAAGATAGAGCTGTAAACACTCTGATTGAGTGTTGAAGGCATGTCCTAACATGCACTCAGAGGCTTCTGGTAAAGTCTGAAGAGTTATTAGCTCCAGGTGTTTAAGATCTCTGTTTAATTATTACTAACCACTAAACAAGCAAAACTTCAGAGACTATACATGACAAAGAATACAGACTGATCCTAATTAGTTCAGAAAAGTCACTAAACAATAAAAAGCAAAAGTAATAAACAGTAAAAAGGAAAAATCTGATTTCTAGAATTGCCACATGAAATTATTACAATGTCCAGTTTCCAATTTTAAAAAAAATGTATGAAATGTATAAGTAAAAAAACAAAAGGGTCCATACCCAGAAAAAAAAAAGAGGAAAAAAAAGAAAGGTAATTAGTAGAAACTTTACCTGAGGAAGCCCAGACAATTCAAAATCTAAAAGGAATCATATCTAAGGAACTGAAGGTTATTAAGAAAATGATATCTCAACAAAATGAGAATATCAATAAAGAAAATTATTATTTAAAGAACCAAATGAAAATTCCAGTGTCAAAAAATATAATAACTGACATGAAAAATCCACTAGAGTTGTTTGTGATAGCTTTTCATTGCTATCAACAAAATACCTGACAAAAACAACTTAGAAAAGGAAAAGTTTATCTTGGCTCACAGTTTCAAAGGTTCAGTTACTTCGTGGTCAACCGACCCTCTTGCTCTGAGCCCAAGGTGAGGCAGAACATCATGGTGGAAGGGTTTGGCAAAGGAACACTATTTGCTCACAGCCTGGAAACAGTGAGAGGAAAGTGGAAGGGACTGCAGAGAAGATGAGCACTTCCAGGGCATGCCCCTAGTGACCCAGCTACTCCAGTCACATCCCACTGGCCTCCAGTTGCCACCCATTTGATTAATTCAAACTGAGATGGACTGAATAGGTTACAGCTTTCATAATCTTTTCATCTCTGAATATTGCTGCATTGACACAGGCGATTTGGGGGAACACCTCCTATCCAAACCATGACAGCAAATCTGAGCATTCAGAAGAAAATTCAGCAAACCTGAATATAGGTCAACTGAGATTATCAGTCTAAGATAGAGAAAGAAGACAAATTAAGAAGCATCAATAAAACCTCAGAGATCTGCCATTGAGATCAACATATGCATAATAGGAGTTCAAAGAAAGGAAAGCAAGGGCAGAAGAATAATTGAAAAGCTAATGCCTAAAATGTTTCATATTTTCATTTAAAAACATTAATCTGCATCTAAGAAGCTTGATGGTTGAGGTAGGATAAACTTAGAGACCCACATTTTGACACTGTGTTCTAACTACCATCAGCCAAAGACAGAGTCTTGAATATAGCAAAAGAGAAGCAACTCATCGCATATTTGTCTCTTCAATTGTTTTTTGACAAGGATGCCAAGAAATGGAGAAAGAACAGCATTTTCAACAAATAATCCTGGGACAAGTAGATATCCACATACAAAATAATAAAATTGATCTTCTATAATACACTGTATATAAAAATTAATTCTAAATGGAGCAAAGACCTACATACAAGACTTACAACTATAAAACCCTTAGAAGTAACAAGTGTAAATCTTTGTGACCTTGAATTAGGACATGACTTTTTAGCTATGACACCTAAAGCACAAGCCACCAACAAAAAAGAAATTGATAAATGTGACTTCACCAAAATTAAGACTTTTGTGCTTCAAAGAACACTATCAAGAAAGTGAAAAGGCAACCCACAGAATGGGAGAAGACATTTGCAAATCATCTATCTGAAGAGTCTAGTATCCCCAAGTTATATAAAGAACTACTATAACTCAATAGTATAAAGAAAAATAATCTAAACTAAAAAATTGGCAAAGGATCTGAATAGACATTTCTAGAAGTTATAAAATGGCCAATAAGTACATGAAAAGAAATTCAACATTTCATCATTCCTAATAGGAAATACAAATCATAACCACAATGAGTTGCCTACCAAGATACCTATAATCAAAAAGATGGACAATAACAGGGATAATAGGGATGAGGATGTGGGGAAACTGGCACTTCCATACACTACTGGTAACAATGTAAAATGATGCAGTCATTTTGGGAAACACTGGCAGTTCCTCAACAAAGAACATAGAGTTAGCATAAGAACAAACAGTTCCACTCATGGATAACACAATATCTATATTATACCCACTAAGAGTATTGAAAACAATGTTCAAACAAAAGCTTATACCTGAGTTCCATAGCAATATTGTTTTTTTTTTTTTTTCAGATGTAGATGAACCCGTATTTTGTTCATTTATTTATATGTGGTGCTCAGAATCAAACCCATGCCTCACACATGCTAGGCAAGCGCTGTACCACTGAGCCACAACCCCAGCTCCACAACATTTTTTTTTTTTTAATGAAGATTTTTAAAAATACTTTTTTAGTTGTAGGTGGACAAAACACCTTTAATTTTATTTATGTGGTGCTGAGGATTGAACCCAGGGCCTCACACATGAGAGACTAGAGCTTTACGGCTGAGCCATAGACCCAGCCCCACAAGATTGTTCTTAATAGCAAAGTGTAAACAACCCAAGGCTCATCAATTGATGAATACATTAAGAAATGACTAAGCAAATGTGTACCCAAACAATAGAATATTTTTCAGCCATAAAGAGGCACTAAATCATGCTGTACATTGATGAACCTTGAAAATAATATGCTAAGTAGAAAAAGCCAGACACAAAAGGATAGTTCCATTTACATAAAATATGCCTGGTAGGTAAATCCATGGAGACAGAAAGTAGGCAAGGGGTTGACATAATTTGGAAGGAATGGTGAGTGGATATGGGAGTTTCTTTGAAGGATGAAGAAAAATTTCTAGAATTAGATAGCAGTGATGTTTGTGCACCATTTAAATATACTAAAAATGCTGATTTGCATACTTTAAAAGAGTAAACTGGTAGCACATGCCTGTAATCCCAGTGGCTTAGGAGACTAAGGCAGGAGGATCTCCAGTTCAAAGCCAGCCTCAGCAAAATTGAGGTACTAAGCAACTCAGTGAGACCCTGTCTCTAAATAAAATACAAAATAGGTCTGGGGATGTGGCTCAGTAGTCGGTGAGTTCAATTCCTAGTACCAAAAAAAAAATTAAATTTTTATAACATATTAATTATGGCTTAATTTAAAAATAAATAAAATTTGAATTTTCACAATATTTCCAGTCATGTTTAAAGGCACTTAGGTTTTACTTAGAGTAGTTTGTTGTTGGTGGCTTTTTTGTTTTGTTTTTTTAGATTTGCTGTGTCTGCATGTTGCTGGTCTTTCAGCAGATATGTAAGTCCTTATTCTAAATATTCCTCATGGGAATTCCAGAGAAGTTCAGGAAGATATCTGCATAATATTTAGCAAGCTTTAGCACAGGAGAACTAAAGGAAGGCTGAACTCATCTTCTCAGCGCTCAGGCTTCACTATCCCCTCCCCGGAAATCCCATGTGGGATACTGCATAGGTCAAGGAAAGATAGAGCAATCTTTTCTTAATTATTCAGAGACTGAGAGATGTAAGAGGGAAATCTATCTTACTAATCTATGTGTCCCTTGTGAAAATCTTGAATTATGGTAATCCTTGGAGGATTTTTTTTCCCCAGAAATCATGTAAGATAACACTTCCACAAGTAGTTTGGGAGATGGTGGGGCCTGCAATCAGGGAGTGAGCATTGATATGTCAGTTGCTCTTGGGACAGGAAAATGGGGCTCTGTAGAGCAAACCTGGAATGGACTTTGATTTCTCCATGTGACTTGCTATTGCTGTCTTGGTCTGGTACTCGATGAAACTTAGGCAGGTTTGAAGAAGCTCCCAGATGGTACAGGAAAGAGAGTTACTGCCAAGCCACCAAGTAGGTCTGGGAGCCATGTGGAGAGAGAGATATTTTTTAGTTAAGTGAGAAAGCAGCCAGTTGAGAATGTGTCAAGACCCAGGCACACCAGACAACCCAAATTTTTTATTATAATTATTCATTCTAATTATACATAATAGTGGGGTTCCTTGTGACATATTCATACCTGCACATAACATAATTTATTACATTTCATTCCCCAATACCTCCACCTTCCCTTCCCTCCTTCCTCCCCCAATCTCCTTCCTCTGTTATACTGGTCTCCCTTATATTTTTCATGAGATCTCTTTTTTTATTCCTTTTTTCTCTCTAGCTTCCACATATAGGAGAAAACATTTGACACTTAACTTTCTGAGTCTGTCTTCTTTCACTTAGCATGATGTTCTCCAGTTCCATTCATTTCCAACAAACAACATGATTTCATTCTTTTTTATTGTTGAGTAGAACTTCATTGTGTGCATATATATATATATGTGTGTGCATATATATACATATATATGTATATATATATATATAACATTTTCTTTATTCATCTGTTGATGGGCACTTGGGCTGTTTCCATATAACATAGCTATTGTGAATTGTGCTGCTATAAACATTGGTATGTATGTATCACTATAGTATTCTGATTTTAGTTCTTTTAGATTAAAAAAAAAAAAAAAAAGAGTGGAATAGCAGGATCCTATGGTGTTTCCATTCCTAGTCTTTTGAGGAATCTCCATACTAATTTCCATAGTGACAACCAGAATTATTTATTACATGTTACTTTCTATGTTGAATTCCTTGTTTAAGTTTTCCCTGACCTCAAGAAAATAACTTTATTAATCATTAAACCATGATACTGTCATTTATCCAAAAGAAAATTAATAAAAATACCTATGTCCACATTTTTTATAATGGGAAAGAGAAAATTGGTACTACTTTAAAACCAAAATCCTAGAAAGAAATGCACCAAGAGAGGCAAGAATCAGCAATGGAACTGCCTTTCCCACCAGGAAAATGCTCCTTACATTATAGAAACTTAAGATTCATACTATCATTTTACTAAAGCAGCCAATACGTTTTCCTATAGAATTTATGAAAGACAGAAATCCAAGAGTAAGAGTTTTTTGAGATAAATGCTAATCTCTTGAAAAAGACATCTTCTAACACACTTAATTTCACTCTTGCCACTCTCACATATATGTCGAAAAACATAACATATTTAGGTCCTAATCATGTCGCTATTGAAATCAAGTTTTGACAGGTAGCCACTGCTGCTGCTGCCTGCAGGACAGAGAGCAGGCCCAGGCAGAAGAAGGCAGTCACCACCTGTCTGCATGTCCCCAGCTTCACCCGCCCATTCCAGAGCCACTGGTAGCCAATGCTGCTGCCTGGAGGTTGGGGAGCAGGCCCAGCTAAGGAAGGCCACCACTGCCTGCCTACATGTCCCCAGCTCTGCCCGCCCACTCTGAAGCCACCTACAGGTCCAGGAGAGGCCCTGGGCCAAGGAGGGGCCCAGCCGCCCACCTGCCCAACCCCCTCCACCACACCTGGACTTGGAGGAGATACAGGAGGAAGAAAGTGGGGAGGAAGAAGTCAGACCTCCTGCTCCACCACAAAGGGGCCAGGAGGAGATTCACAGAGAAAGGCTCGCCCCAAGCCCGCAACTTGGAGAGGCAACCTGCATCTGCCCAGAGAGGCAACCCACGCCTGCCCAGAGAGGCACTCAGCAATGGGATTCAATGGTTTCACAGCCCAACATCAAGATAATTATAGACTTGAGGCTGGCACTGCCACAAAAACTGAGAAAGCACTACTACTATCAAGGAACAACGAAAGGTACTGGTAAGGCATCACTAAGGTGCCTGTGGACCAGGATGCACCAGAGGGTGCTTTACTAAAGGTGCTACCAGTTATCCTGTTGTGACCTAACAGGGAGTATTACATGGGGAGGCCTATCTCTCGTTTCTCCTACTAACACCCAAATTCTCATGATTACCCTCTCACTAATCAAAATAATCTAATTGCTCTATTTTCTCACATCCTACCTCACAAACGTCCTGGCCAACCCCTATGTCCCCCCTTCTACCATTAGATACTGTAAACCACCACGCAAACATACTGACTATATAGTAGAATATAACAGATCTCATTATTTCTGTTCAAAGCATCAAATCTGTAAATATAAAAATAGAAGCTAACTGATATACGGCAACATGTTGGGTACATTGAATTCTGTAATAATAATCTTTCCCTTAAAAGTGAGGCATTGGGTAACCTGTAGGGATACTATAAGACAATAGGGCAGAAGCAGTAATACCTCAGACTTACAGTGCAAAAGAGGAAAACACACAGACATCATGAAAAAACAAGGGAGGAAAATGCCCAAAACAAACCAAGATACTACAGCAATAGAATCCATAGAAAGCACGGTAGGTGAAATGTCGGAGGAGTTCTGAATATACATGATTAAAATGATTTGGGATTTAAAAAATGACCTAAGCAAGCAGATATAGGCAAAAGTTGAACTTTCCAACAAAGAGATAAGAGAACAAATACAGGTAGCAAAAGATTACTTCAAGAAAGCGATAGAGAGTCTGAGAAAAAAAACAAACATAAATACTTAAAATGAAGGAAACAATAAGCCATTTAAAAAATTCAATAGATAGTATCACCAACAGATTGGATCACTTGGAAGACAGGACCTAAGACAATGAGGACAAAATATATAATATTGAAAATAAAGTTGACCTCACAGTGAAGATGGTAAGAAACCATGAATAGAATATCCAAGAATTATGGGATACCATCAAAAGACCGAATATAAGATTTATTGGAATAGAGGAAGGTGCAGAGAATCAAACGAAACAAATGCAAAATCTCTTCAATGAAATAATATCAGAAAATTTCTCAAGCAAGAAGAAAAAATTCGAAAACCAAATATAAGAAGCCAAAAGGATGCCAAATGTACAAAATCACAGTAGACCTACACTAAAGCACAATTTATAATGAAAATGCCTAGCATACAAAATAAGGATAGAATTTTAAAGGCTGTAAGAGAGAAAAATCAGATAACCTATAAAGGAAAACCAATTTGCATCTCAGCAGATTTTTCAACCCAGACCCTCAAAGCCAGGAGATCCTGGAACAACATATACCAGGCTCTAAAAGATAAGGGATGCCAACTAAGAATCTTATATCCAGCAAAACTAAGCTTTAGATTTGATGGTGAAATAAAAACCTTCCATGATAAAAAAAAAAAAAAAAAAAAAAAAAAAAAAAGCTAAAACAATTTGCAACAAGAAAGCGGGGCACTACAGAACATTCTTGGTAAAATATTTCATGAGGAGGAAACAAAAAACAACAATGAAAATCTGCAAAGGGAAGAACTACAATAAAGGAAAAAATGAATCAACTGAATCAAACTGAATCAGCCTTTAAAATTCTATCCTTATTTTGTATGCTAGGCATTTTCATTATAAATTGTGCTTTAGTGTAGGTCTACTGTGATTTTGTACATTTGGCATCCTTTTGGCTTCTTATATTTGGTTTTCGAATTTTTTCTTCTTGCTTGAGAAATTTTCTGATATTATTTCATCTAAGTTGATCTAATGATCAACTAAGGGAGAAACCAAGTCAAGCTAAATACAAAAATTAATTTAATTTAATTTAATTTAATTTAAAAATGACTGGTAATACAAATCATGTCTCAATAACAACCCTCAATATTAGTGGCCTAAACTCACCAATTAAAAGACATAGGCTTATAGATTGGATTTTTTAAAAAGACCCAACAATATGCTGCCTTCAAGAGACACATCTCATAGGAAAAGATGCCCACAGATTGAAGGTGAAAGGGTGGGATAAAATATACCATTCACATGGTCTATGTAAGCAAGCAGGGGTTTCCATCCTCATATCAAATAAAGTAGACTTTTAGCCAAATTAATCAAAAGAGTAAAGATGGATATTTCATACTGCTTAAGGAAATCATACAACAACAAGAAATGACTGTTATAAATATATATGTCCCAAATAACAGAGTATCCACATTCATCAAACTCTTCTCAAGTTCAAGAGTCAAATAGACCACAACACAATAATTCTAGGTGACTTTAACACATCTCTTTCACTGCTGGATAGATCTTCCAAGCAAAAGCTAAACAAAGAAACTGTAGAACTCAATAATACAATCAATAACTTAGATTTAACTGACATATATGGAGTATATTATCCATCAACGAGCCAATAGACTTTCTTCTCAGCAGCACATGGATCATTCTCTAAAATAGACCATATATTATGCCATAAAGTGCCGGGGCTGCTGAGTTATGAATGGGGCCGAGTTCTAAGTTATACCCCTTTTGGGCCCAAAAGGGGGTTTTCCTTCTGCCCGCAGAAAGAAAACCAACTTACCCGGCGAGGATGGGCTTAAGGACAAAAATAGCTGAGTGTCTCCTATCCGCCTGTTGAGCAGAAAAACCACGCCACACCCAGGGAGTTTTGTATAGCAAGCGAGAAAGCCAAAACTCAAACTTTATTGGAAAGGTGTTGACCTTAAATAGGCCTAGAACTAGCCAATCAGCCAGCAGGGCAGTTCAGTCTCTCACGCTACGTCATAGCCACACCCCTTTGCTTAGCCCGGTCCTACTAGGGCGTGGTAAGCGGCCAAAGCCCATCCCCTTGGCAGACATGAGTCCCAACAATTCTCCTTTTTTTGTTTTATTTACAATGGGGTCTCTCCATTTTATATAAAAATGGGATGTCCCATCTTGTAGGGTGTCCAACTCATTAGAGAGTGTGCCCGTCTAGGTCGACTTCTCCTCTCTGGGAAAAATCTTACCTGTCATTGGCTATCACTCTAGCACTTTAGGTGGACATACTTAGGGCCAGCAGGTGGCCAAGGGGAGCACAAGGGACATGACAGTCACCTTTGGGAAGGCTTGACTGGATGGCATACCTCTGCATCCTGTTAAGGACCGTGGCCAAGCCTATAGGGCTATAGCTCAGCGTGACAGTAGACCACCCAGCTGTATCAATCTGGCTAGTTCTATAGGGCTAAAAGTGTACACAAAGACAATGACAATCAGGGATTTCACCAAAAAGAGAAAGTCCATCCATTTAGCTTAGTTTAAAGGAAGTCTTTTGGTATAAAGTCTGGACAATTGTCACAGGAATGGGACTCTTCTCTTAGAGTCCAAAGAAGCCGTCCAGCATAAAGTCCAGATAATTGTCATAAGATATAGCGCTCTTCCACACCCAGGGAGTTTTGTATAGCAAGCGAGAAAGCCAAAACTCAAACTTTATTGGAAAGGTGTTGACCTTAAATAGGCCTAGAACTAGCCAATCAGCCAGCAGGGCAGTTCAGTCTCTCACGCTACGTCATAGCCACACCCCTTTGCTTAGCCCCGGTCCTACTAGGGCGTGGTAAGCGGCCAAAGCCCATCCCCTTGGCAGACATGAGTCCCAACAATTCTCCTTTTTTTGTTTTATTTACAATGGGGTCTCTCCATTTTATATAAAAATGGGATGTCCCATCTTGTAGGGTGTCCAACTCATTAGAGAGTGTGCCCGTCTAGGTCGACTTCTCCTCTCTGGGAAAAATCTTACCTGTCATTGGCTATCACTCTAGCACTTTAGGTGGACATACTTAGGGCCAGCAGGTGGCCAAGGGGAGCACAAGGGACATGACAGTCACCTTTGGGAAGGCTTGACTGGATGGCATACCTCTGCATCCTGTTAAGGACCGTGGCCAAGCCTATAGGGCTATAGCTCAGCGTGACAGTAGACCACCCAGCTGTATCAATCTGGCTAGTTCTATAGGGCTAAAAGTGTACACAAAGACAATGACAATCAGGGATTTCACCAAAAAGAGAAAGTCCATCCATTTAGCTTAGTTTAAAGGAAGTCTTTTGGTATAAAGTCTGGACAATTGTCACAGGAATGGGACTCTTCTCTTAGAGTCCAAAGAAGCCGTCCAGCATAAAGTCCAGATAATTGTCATAAGATATAGCACTCTTCTGTCAGAGTCCAAAGGAAGTCGTCTAGCATAAAGTCCAGATAATTGTCACAGGAATGGCCCAGTCCCTCTTCTCTCATCGCAGAGGGTTGAGATACTGACAAAGGAGTCCAATATAGTGTTTTTGATGAATTTTGGAATGGATGTGATGAGAAGTTTAATCACAGCAGGACAGGAGATTTGTCATGGTGTTTTCATTTCTGTGGAAAAAAGAAAGGATCACTCCTCAAGAGCTTGTGCTCCTGGGTAGTCATTTTGGTTGGATTGGCAGTATTTGAGATCTCTGGCAGGCACCCATATAGGGTTTTGTTCTCCCATAGGAAAGACACATCCAAAACCTCTGCCAGCACTTATTAACGGATCAGGACCTCTCCAGACTCCAGTTAATGGGTCTTTCCATCGGACCTCAACTTTTACATAAGGCATTTGGTTAGACCAGTGTCTTTGAAACGCAGACAGAGGCTGCTGTTTTGAAAAATTTAAAATATTTAAAGTAAGCATAGCTGTTTTTAACTGGTCAAACACCCAGGGAGTTTTGTATAGCAAGCGAGAAAGCCAAAACTCAAACTCTATTGGCAAGGTGTTTGACCTTAAATAGGCCTAGAACTAGCCAATCAGCCAGCAAGGCAGTTCAGTCTCTCACACTACGTCATAGCCACACCCCTTTGCTTAGTTCCGGTCCTACTAGGGCGTGGTAAGCAGCCAAAGCCCGTCCCCTTGGCAAACATGAGTCCCAACAATAAAGCAACTCTAAGCAAATATAAAACAGTAGAGGTACTACCATGCATCCTATTAGACCACAATGGAATGAAATTAGAACTCAATGATAAAATAAGAAACAAAGCTACTCCAATACCCGGAGACTAAATAACATGCTACTGAATGAACAATGAGTTGTAGAAGACATCAAGAAGGAGATTAAAAAATTATTAGAGGTAAATGAGAACATTGATACAACATATCAAAATATCTGGGACACTATGAAGGCAGTACTAAGAGGAAAGTTCATTGCATGAAGTTCGTTCCTTCAAAGAAGAAAAAGTCAACAAATAAATGAACTAACATTACACCTCAACGCCCTTGAAAAAGAATAATAAATCAACCCCACAAGCAGTAGAAGACAGGAAATAATTAAAATCAGAGCCAAAATCAATGAAAATGAAACAAAAAAATTTTTGAAAAAATTGACAGGACAAAAAGTTGGTTCTTTGAAAAAATAAATAAAATTGATAAACCATTAGTTAACTAAGAAAAGGAGAGGAAAACAAACTCAAATTACCAATATCTGTGATGAAAAAGGAAATATCACAATGGACACTATGGAAATACAGAAGATAATTAGAAATTATTTTGAAAATTTATACTCCAATAAAATAGAAAATAACAAAGGCATCAACAAATTTCTAGAAACATACTATTTGCCCAAACTAAATCAGGATGATATACACAATTTAAATAGATCAATTTCAAGCAAAGGAATAGAAGATGCTATCAAAAACCTACCAGCCAAGATAAGTCCAGGACCGAATGGATACACAACCGAGTTCTACAAGACCTTTAAAGCAGAACTAACACCAATACTTCTCAAACTATTTCATGAAATAGAAAAAGAGGCAACCCTTCCAGACCCATTTTATGAGGCCAATATCACCCTGATTTCAAAACCAGGCAGAGACAAATCAAAGAAAGAAAACTTCAGACAAATATCTCTAATGAATATAGAGGCAAAAATTCTCAATAAAATTCTGGCAAATTGGATACAAAAACATATCAAAAAGATAGTACACCATGATCAAGTGGGATTCATTCCAGGGATGCAAGGTTGGTTCGACATAAGGAAATCAATAAACATAATTCATCACATCAATAGGCTCAAAGATAAAAATCATATGATTATCTCAATAGATGCAGAGAAAGCATTTGACAAAATACAGTACCCCTTCATATTCAAAATGCTAGAAAAAATAGGGATAACAGGAACATACCTCAACATCGTAAAGGCCATCTATGCTAAGCCCCAGGCCAACATCATCCTAAATGGAGAAAAATTGAAAGCATCCCCTCTAAAAACTGGAACAAGACAGGGATGACCTCTTTCACCACTCCTATTTAACATAGTTCTTGAAACCCTAGCCAGAGCAATTAGACAGATGAACGGAATTAAAGGGATATGGATAGGAAAAGAAGAACTCAAATTATCACTATTTGCAGATGATGTGATTATATACATACAAGATCCAAAAAATTCTGCCAGAAATCTTCTAGAACTAATAAATGAATCCAGCAAAGTGGCTGGATATAAAATCAACACCCATAAATCAAAGGCATTTCTGTACATCAGTGACAACTCCTCAGAAAGAGAAACTAGGAAATCCACCCCATTTACTATAGCCTTAAAAAAAAAAAAAATTGGGAATCAACTTAACAAAAGAAGTGAAAGACCTCTACAAGGAAAACTACAGCACGCTAAAGAAACTAAAGAAGATCTTAGAAGATGGAAAGATCTATCTTGTTAATGGATAGGTAGAACTAATATTGTCAAAATGACTATTCTACCAAAAGCACTATACAATTTCAATGCAATCCCAATCAAAATCCCAATATCATTCCTCATAGAAATAGAAAAAACAATCATGAAATTCATCTGGAAAAATAAGAGACCTAGAATAGCCAAAGCGATTCTTAGCAAGAAGAGTGAAGCTGGTGGCATTACTATTCCAGACCTAAAATTGTACTACAAAGTAATAGTAATAAAACAGCATGGTATTGGCACCAAAATAGACCAGTAGACCAATGGTACAGAATAGAAGACACAGAGACTAACCCACACATCCATAATTATCTTATATTAGACAAAGGTGCCAAAAACATACATTGGAGAAAAGACAGCCTCTTCAACAAATGGTGCTGGGAAAACTGGAAATCCTCATGTAATAAAATGAAAGTAAACCTCTATCTCTCTCCATGGACAAAATGCAACTCAAAGTGGATCAAAGACCTAGGAATTAAACCAGAGACCTTGCACCTAATAGAAGAAAAAGTAGGCCCAAATCTCCATCATGTTGGATTAGGCCCCAACTTCCCTATAGTGCAAGAATTAAAAACAAGAATTAATAAATGGGATGGATTCAAACTAAAAGGCTTCTTCTCAGAAAAAGAAACAGTAAGGTGAATAGAGAACCTACAGAATGGGAGCAAATCTTTACCATAAGCACATGAGACAAAACATTAACCTCAAGGATATATAAAGCTCTCAAAAACCTTAACACCAAAAAAACAAACAACCCAATCAATAAATGGACTAAGAAACTGAGCAGACACTTCTCAGAAGATGGTATACAATCAATCAACAAATATATGAAAAAATGTTCAATATCTCTAGCAATTAGAGAAATACAAATCAAAACTACTCTAAGATTTCATCTCACACCAGTCAGAATGGCAGCTATCAAAAACACAAACAACAATAAATGCTGGCAAGAATGTGGGGAAAAGGGCACACTCATACATTGCTGGTGGGACTGCAAATTGTTGCAGCCAATATGGAAAGCAGTATGGAAATTCCTTGGAAAACTGGGAATGGAACCACCATTTGACCCAGCTATCCCACTCCTCAGTCTATACACAAAGGACTTAAAAACAGCTTACTAGAGGGACACAGCCACATCAATATTTATAGCAGCACTATTCACAATAGCTAGATTGTGGGAACAACCCCGATGCCCATCATTGGATGAATGGATAGGGAAAATTTGGTATACATACACAATGGAACACTGATCAGCACTAAAAGAGAATAAAATCATGGCATTCGCAGGTAAATGGATGGAGTTGGAGAAAATAAAGCTAAGTGAAGTTAGCCAATCCCATAAAAACAAAGATTGAATGATTCATTTGCTATGATAATACTGACTTATAATGGCAAGGGAGGGGGGATGAGAGGAATAAAGGAACTTTAAATAGAACAAAGGGGGTGAGGGAAGGAGAGGGGGCAAGGGGATAGAAATAATGACAGAAAGTGTTAGACATCAATACCCTAAGTACATGTATAAAAACACAAATGGTGTGAAAATACTTTACGTAAAACCAGTGACTTGAAAAATTGCACTCTTTATATGTAATACAAAATGAATTGTACTCTGCAAGCATGTATAACAAATTAGAATAAAAAATAAATAAATAAATAAATAAATAAAATTTTTAAAAGAGATTAAGTTTTAATTGTATAGCATTTCCATCCAGCCCCATCACAATGTAGCACACCGTTGTATTTCATTTTCTTCATGGCACTTATCGACATCTGGATCTATCTTTACCATTGATTTGTTTACTAGTTACCCTCCCCAGAATGCAAATTCATTGAGACAGGACCTTGTCTTTCTTCTTCGTTTCTGTATCTGCTCTACCAAACACATAACTGTACTCAAAAATAATCATAAGATAAATAAATAAATGAGTGACGTTTTGTCCTATATATTTAGATGGACACTGCTCTAAAGAATATGCACCACTCTACAAATCAGAAAAATAAATGTTTCATGGAGAACCATTTTGTTGCTGGAGAGTGTTATATAATGTAAGCTATTGTCTGTTTCATCATCACCATTGCTATTGTTAAGGAATGGGTGTTTTAGTCAACTTTTCATCATTGTGACCAAAAGACCTGACAAGAATGATATAGAGGAGGAAAAGTTTATTTGGGGCTCATGGTTTCAGAGGTCCCAGTCCTTAGATGGTCCTACTCCATTGCTCTAGGCCTGAGATAAGGTAGGACAGCATAAGGGAAGTGCGTGGTGAAGGAAAGCAGCTCAGGACTTGCTAACCAAGAAGTAGAGAGAGAGCTCCACTTACCAGGGGCAAAATATATACCCCAAAGACACGCCCCAGTGACCTACCTCCACCACTCACACTCCATCTGCCTACAGTTACCACCCAGTTATTCCATGTCCATGGATTTATCCATTGATTAGGTTGCAACTCTCACAATCTAATCATTTAACTTCTGAACATTCTTGCATTGTCTCACACATGAGGTTTTGGGAGCACCTCATATCTAAACCATAAGAATATGTTTGAATGGACCTACAACATACTCATCCTCTTGGCCAACATCTAAGGCACGACACTGCAGGAGACATGCCACCTCCTCCAAGAAGTTTCCTCTAATTTCCTGCTAGACAAGTACATGTAGACTTTTTCCACTTTCTGTGTGCTTTGTATAAGACCCCATTTTGGCAATTAGTATATAATATTGTTTCCAGTTGTTTGCTTTCCTTCTTTGCCACATGCTATATCTCTTTTTCTACATTCCTACTAACTGACACCTGGCAAGAAATCAATAAACAATAGTGGAATAACTGACTCCATGAGGTAGAAATCACATTTCAAAAAATATTTTTAAAAGTTGTTGTTCTTTGATTTATCCTGCTTTGTAATATCCCCTTATTGTGCCAGATGACATAAGGAGAATAGAATTATCACAAAGGGAATTTGAAAAAAAATTGGGGTTCAAGTTTTGGCACACATACAGAATAGGACTATTTTAAACTCTGGGTATGATGTGAGGCAAAGCATTTGCAATCTATGAAAGGGAACTAGCCCAGGCTTCTACATGAGGGGATCATGGAAAGAAGAAAAGGAAAAGGCAGAGCAATGTGTTCAAACCCTCCTGGAGTTTATCTTCAAAAGGGTAGGGGAAATTACAATGGGGCACTCTAGCACATTTGAACAATTCAAGGACAGTAGCCCACTTCTGTGGGCAGAGTGAGGGAAGACTTTGAACCTGTAAAGGAATTGCTACATTCTCTTTGATAATAGATCCTATGGCATAGGTGGAGGGACACAGATAGTCTGAGACCATCACCTGTTTCCCCAAGGCTTTTGAGTGGCCCAGAATGACTCCAGGAGTACCCCTGAGCCCCATTGAGGGGACACGAAGGTGCTGACAAGGCAGCAGGTATTAGGCCACAAATGCTTCAGTGACAAGAGGAGAATGACTGAGATCCAAGAGCTTCAGCAGCCAGTGCCAGGTGATACCCCCAAAAGCAAGATGATAATAGGGGGACCCAGCAGACTCTAGACGAGGAAGAAAAACAATCCTCCCTTCTCTATGAAGGTTGGCACCAAAGGCCTCCTGCATACCACTCTAGGATCCCCGTCCCACCACTCAAGCTCATGTAGGTGACTTCCCCTCCCCACTAAAATTCAGATGCTTAACAGGAAAGGAGCAGGAAGAGGTGAAAAAATCAGAAAGGTTAAACATTTGCCTGAAAGAGATTGGAGTTATTTAAAGGCACTACATCAGGAGAAAGATTGAAATAATATCATTTGGTAAATTTAATTTTTTCCTCCTTTATTCAAGAGTTGAGTCTCTTAGAATGGAAATTATTCAATTATTGAAAATTAAATATTTTTACATTAAGGGTGTGGCATTGTACAATTCACACTCCTACTTTACTAAAATAAATGGACCAGGAACCAGGGGACTGGAGTTCTCTTTTCCCATTGGCCAAAACAAGCTGCACAACTCTGATCGAGGGAGAATTTAGTATCTCAGGGCACTTAGTGTCTGTTTACTGTCTATAAAACAAGATAAAATGAAGAGGTAGGGCAAGGGATCAGCTCCAACATCCTGAGATTCTCATGAACACTCAAGTTAGCGAAGTATCATCTTTAAGAAGAGCATTTAAAAGATAGATGGCTGCTCATTTGTATATCAGGAGAATGACACTCTTTGTGATGCACAAATAGTCTAAACTCGAAATCTCAACTTTATTAATGCTACCTAATGATATTAATGATGTGGGTGCCTAAATTAAGAGTGTTACTTACCACACTTGGTCTATTAAAGATTCAGAGATATTTGATTTCCATAATAACTTCCAGTCTAAGGACCAGGGGGAAAATAGCAATTCCTGAAAATGCTTTCTGGAGAGAGTAGCACGAATTTCTGTTTAAATGATATGGTCATCACCTATACACTGCACAAGTGGCAACAATGAATTATTTTAATATATGTCTTAGATGCTTCCTTATACTGAACAGTTTGGGGTTGAAATATGTGATTGCACCTCATGATAGTAAGCAAATTTTCTCTTAATAGAAAAAATGCTGGTCACTGCCCACAACAATATCTGAATGAGTTTAAGGACAAGGAAACAAGAGTGGCTAGAGAGAGACAGAAAAAGAATATGAACTCATGCTAGGAATCTTTTGCCACAGATGAAACACATTGACAACAGAAACATGTTAAATGGAAATTCAGAAGCAAAATATATATATATAAAGGAAGATGAAAAGAGAGCACACACCTTCCACAGTCACGCCACTAACCATCTGCTTTCCTTTAGAGGGTGCACTTTAGGACTCTTCTCCCTCAAAATCAAATGAACACCAGCATGGAAAACAGAAAAGACTGTGGCAGCAGAGGAAAGAGGAGGGCACCCAGGCGACATCATCTGTTGTCACAGAAGTCATTTGAAAAGTAATCAGACATGAAGCCAAACGGATGGAAAAGCTGTGATGTTATGAATCTAATTTGATTGCAATTTAATGTACATTATCAAGGAGATAGAGTGTTGATCTTACAATATGTTATTTTGCAGCATCAACCTAGTATGGAAGATTAAAACTGCTGTGTGTGTGTGTGTGTGTGTGTGTGTGTGTGTGATGAGAAGACGGCAGGAACCCTGTGAGCAAGCAAAACTCTTAGCTGAATTCTAACCAAATGTAAAATTATGTGCCCTAAGTTTTACTGCTGGTTAATTCCAATGAAAACTCACAACAGCTCTCTCCAAGAAACACAAGAAACAAATAACATATTTCTCATCATCTCCACATTTATCTTATATGTTTCTTTTGAGGAACTTGGGATATAATTAGCAAAGCCTGGAAACTTACAGAATTAGCAAAAGATCTTGCACTTTTGTTTTTAGTGTCTTTTAAGCCAGGCATTTTCCCCTATTAAAAAAAAAAAAGTATTATTGTTTTATATTCTTGTTACAAAAATAGTCCATGTCTTAGTTTGTTCCAGTTGCTATAAAAGAAAAAATATAGAGAGCCTGGGTGGATTAAACAACAGATGTTTATTTTCTCTCAGTCTGGAGGCTATAGAGGCCAAGATCCAGGTCCCTGCAAAGTTGGATTTGTGGCAAGGGATGGCTTCTTCTCACATGTGACAGAGGGCAGGAGCTCCCTGGTATCTCCTCTTAAAAGGACATTAATCCTACCAGATCAAGGCCCCATCCTACAACCTCATCAACCTTCCTTAGCAGCTCCAAGTATAGTAACATCACGGGTCAGCCTTTCAACATATAAACTTAGTGGGGTGGGGAGACTCAAAGTTTCAGTCCATAACACCACGCTCAATTAGAAAATTTAGAAAGTACCAGTAAGCAAATAACAAGGAAAAAATTCCACCATAATCTCAACCCCCAGGGAAGGCCACCATCAATATTGTGGTATATTTACTTTCAGTTTTCATTTTAACCTATACACAAATAAGATATTTTAATATTATTATATTAATGGTAATGTTTCTTAAATATTTCATTTAGTAACATTAAGAATTTTTTAGCAAGGAAGTAGTAGACATTGGCGTAAGATGAAAGTGCCAACAGAACAAAACCAGCAAGTTATGCCCAGATTCAAGTTTGTCCTGTATCTCCAGCTGAAATCGCCAGGTTTCTTAGAAAACTCACTAACAACTGAAACAGCCTTTCCTATTAACTCTGCCAGTGCTCTAGGGTATCCATCCTCCTTGATGACTTTCAACTATTTATGTTACCCAAGGGGTGAAATGATTTTGTCCATTGTTCTAATTTTTGACAATAGCACAGAAACAATTTAATGGAAAAAAAAGTGTAACTCTGTTACTCAGTGCTAATTAAAATGAGAACCAGTAGGGAATTTTTCTCGCTCTCCCTTTCCCCCTCTCCTCTCAGGATTTGTTACAAGGAACTGTCTTATGAATGTAATTGTTGGGGCTGGACAAAAAACCCTGACGTCCACAGGCAGGCAAGAAGTAGTCTAGAACCCCCAGGAGGATGAGTGGGAAGCCTGAAATAATAAATTCCAGTGCCCAATCTGGTACCCTCTGAATTTGTTGGTAAGAGTATCACACAGAGACCAGAGCGCTTCATCATGGAGCTCAGCATGTATACCCGGCTCCAGAGGTTAGAAGAAACTGAAGAAGGTAGTGCAATGGCAAGCATAGATGCTGCTTCCTACCAACAAGGTAAATCAGCCAATTGGCACCAACAGGTAAGAAGAGAAGTTCCAGAATACAGAAAGACTATATAGTTTTTGTTTCCACTTTATGTTTTTAAAGCCCTTGAATCTCATGAAGAGGGCTTTAGTTCCTCTTTCGAAGTCTTCCACTGAACTCAAACCCACCCAAGATATTGTTCCCTTTTGATTAAGTCAGAGTCAACTGAAAAATCCTTCCTTTGTGTATGCTCAAACTTTATACAGAAAATTAACTTAAAATGCATCATAGATCTAAAAGGGAAGTGGAAAGCTATAAAATTTTTAGAAAACATGGGAGAATTTTATTTTGATCTAGGGCTAGGTGGAGTTTTTAACATAACACAAAAAGAACAATCCAAAGAAGATAAAATTGACAAATATGACTTCATCAAAATTAAGTTTTGGGGGCTGGAGGTATAGCTCACTATTAAGAGCACTTACATAGCATATGAGAACCTAGTGCCCTGATAAATAAAAATAACAACCAAGTGTATGAGCAAAATAATCATTTAAAAATAAATAAATGGGGCTGCGGCTGGGGCTCAGCAGTAGTACATTTGCCTGGCATGTGTGAGGCACTGGGTTCAATTCTCAGCACCACAAATAAATAAACAAAATAAAGGTCTATCAACAACTAAAAATATTATTTAAAAAAACAAGTTATTCTTTAAAATAAATCAACAAATGGTAATTTATGTGATATAATACGACCACAATAAGATTATGAAAATGCAAGCTACAGATTGGAAGAAAGTATTTATAAATCATATATCTGACAAAGGAATTTTCATCTAGAACATATAAATAATTCTCAAAACCCAACAATTGAAAAACAAAAGCCTCTCTTAAAAAATTGGGCTGGATACGCTGGCACATTCTTTAACCCCAGTGACTCAGAAGACTGAGGTAGGAGGATGACAAGTTTGAGGGCAGCCTGGGCAATTTAGTGAGACCCTGTCTCCAAATGAAAAAATAAAGAGGGCTGGTCATGTAGCTCAGTGGTAAAGCTCCCCTAGGTTCATTCTCTAGAACTGGGGCGGGGGGAGGGGATGGCAAAGAACCTGAGAAGATAAGAATGAACACATTAAAAAAAAATGTTCAACATTGTAAGCCACCAACGTGATTCAAATGAAAAAAAAAAAAAAATGGTGAGAGACCACAACACAGCTAAAAGAATTATTAAATTAAAAAAAAAAAATACTGACAATCCCAAGTGCTGACAAGAAAACAGAGCAAAGCTGAGTGTGGTGGTGCACCTGTGATCCCAGACACTCAGGAGGCCTGGGCAACTCTCATACAATGTTAATGGGAATGTAAAATTGTATAACTGCTCTGGAAAAGAGTTGGACAATTTTTTCTTTCTTTCTATCTATCTTTTGTTCTTTATTTCCTTCCTTCCTTCCTTCCTTCCTTCCTTCCTTAGGTGTTGTGGATGGAATCCAGGGCCTCACACACACTAGTGAAGTGCTCCCCCACTAAACTATATCCCCAGACCCTTTTATTTTATTTTGAGACAGCTTCTGGCTAGATTGTGTAGAGGCCTTTGAACTTGCCATCCACCTGCCTCAACCTCTGGAGCAGCTGGAATTACAGGAGTGAGCCATTGTACCTTGTCCAGCAGTTTCTTGTAAAGTAAAACTTGCCATTTCCCCTCTTGGATGTTTACCCTGGAATAATAGAAACTTACTATATTTGTTTTCTAAGGCTGCATAACAAAGTACATCCAAGGGGGTCGCTTAAAAAAGAAATTTATTTTCTCAATTCTCAAGATTAGAGGTATGAGATCAAGGTTTTGACAGGGTCAGTTTCTTCTGAGACTTCTCTCCTTGGCTTATAGATTGTCATCTTCTCCTTGTACCTTCACATAATCTTCCCTCTGTACCTGTCCTGTCTGTATCCAAATTTCTTTGTTGTATGGAAACATAGTCATATCAGATTAGAGCCCATGACCTCATTTTCACTTCATTAACTCCTAAAAAAAAAAAAAAAAAGCTTATTTCCACATATAGTCACATTCTGAAGTACTGAGGGTGAGGACTTCAATGTATAAACTTTGGAGGGGACAAAATTCATCCCATACCCTTTATCTTCTATCTTCCTCCAAAATTTATGTCTTTAAATACATTCACCCCATCCCAACAGAACTGAAAGTTTTATCGATTCCAAGTATCCTTTGTAAATCAAGAATTTCATCAAAATGTTATACAAATCAATTATGGGTAAGACAAAGCATAATTCTTCTGAGGTCAAATTCCTCTCTAGCTGTAAACCTGCAAAATAGACAAGTTTCAAATTACATTGATGAGACAAGCACAGGAAAAAAAAATGCTATTACCAAAGGGAGAAAGAAGAAAGGGGTGAGGAACCCCAAGCTGTCCAAAACCTACCAGGGCAAATTCCATTATATTTTAAGACATTAAAGTAATCCTCTTTGATTTGATGCTTTGTCTTCTGGGCGCACTGGTATGGCCCTGCCTTTGGTGCCCAAATGTGTGGTGGCTCTTCCCCCTGGTTGGTGATAGCAGCCTGGACTGTTGAAACTGAGCAGTTGACCACTTCCCTGAAACCAGGAGGTGGCCCCAGTCTCTGGGCCTATGCCTCTGGGTCTATATTAATTATGGTAGTCCTTCCAATCTCAGAACCTCCTTCAGGGTCATTCTTCCCTTCCCTTCAAGGTCATGTTAAAATAACACATGTTCACAACCAAATAGTTCTACTGGCCCATCCAATAGAGTCCCAGAAGTCTGACAGCTTCCTTCATTTCATCCTGTCTCTGTCCTCTTCCACCCAAGCCAGCAGCTATTAAGAATCACAAAGGGAGACATACACAAGATGCAGAGGCAAAAATGGGTGCTTGTCTAAGCGGCCACGTTTACTTATATTATTAGGTTACATTAGTTCATTAGTGCCATAACTACATTATTGTTCATTGTATCACTAGGGGTGCTTATTCTACAATTACATTCTACAGTTACAATATGCAATGTTAGGAGCTTTGTGTAGCTCTCAAGAAAGTCCATTGTTTGAAGTTACTGTTAGGTGGGCAGGTCCAAGAACAGCTGAGCTTGGTGAAACATTGTAGTTGTCTAGCAAGCAAGTTCCTTTATTCCCAGGACTGTGTGCCTGAGATCAAGGTCCAGGCTGATAAGACTCTAGCACAGAGCCTCCTCATGGAAAGCATTGCTACAGCAACTAGGCATCCTGTGTCTTTCACAGAAACTTTGCCAGCAGCTAGGCATCCTGTATTTTTGTATAGAAATTTTCCCAGCCACCAAGCATGCCATAGCCATGAAGTCATCAGAAACCCCAACCCCAAACACAGAACCCTTAAAGGCAACATTTCTTCTGATACAAAATTCTCAAAAACCTGTTGATCTTCAATGCAATCTGTGGGGATACAAGTCATCAGACAAGAAGGTCCTCCACAGATCTTTCCTGAATAACTGCATCTCTATTCCTGGCTTCTGCTGAGATGGTTGATTGGATTCATGAGTCATACTTTTTTTTTTCTTGTATCTTATAATATCAGCTAAGAACTTTTCAAATCTTTAATTTCTGGTTCCTTTTTGCTTAGCAATTCCTTGTTTGATTGATCTATCTCCTCTTGCATTTTATTATAAGAAGGAAAAAAATAACAGCCCATACCATACCTTCAACACTTTGCTTAGAAATCTTCTCAGGTAAATATCCAAGTTCATCACTTACAATTTCTACTTTTCATAAAACATGAGAGCACAATTTGGCCAAGTTCTTAACCACTTTATAACACAGATCACCTTTGCTCCAGTTTCATATTTGAAACTGGACAAAAGTTTATAAAAATCTGGACATAAGTTTATATGTCAACCATATTCAAAATTGCCAAACATAGAGACTGTCCAAATATGCTTCAACAGTTGAATGGATAAACATCCTTTGGTACATTTATACCATGAACTTTTACTGAGCAATGAAAAGGAATGGACTATTGATAAACATGGTAAGTTTAAAATATTAGAGGAGGAAATCTTTCAGGTTACACATCAGATGACTCCATCTATATGACCATCTCAAAAAGATAAAACTATCTTAGTTGCTGGAGGCTAGGGTGGTACGAAGGTATGACTATGATGGGATGCCAGGAGAAAGATGTTTTGAAATGATAGAACTGTTCTCTACCCTGATGGTGGTGGTAATTTCCTGAATCTTATTTATATGTTATAATTCATAGAACCATACACAAGAAAAAGTCAGTTCTACCGTGTAACAATTTTTTAAGTAAAACAAAACTGTCAAAGTTTTCAAAAGAACTTAATCTCTCTTGGCCAAAATTTCTAACCCTATTCTAAAGAAATGGTTGGATATGCCACAAAATTCCCCAAAACTCTCGCCATATGTAATTATTACAGACAGAAACCTGTGAGACTCAGATTGACTCAACTTCTGACAGATTTTACCTTGCTGCATTCTAACCTTTCAAGGTTCTAACAAAAATTAATATTACAGCTTTATGCCCAAGAGGTGCAACTTATACATCCAAGAATCCCCAGGTGTGCCTCTGCAGGATACCCAATAAGGAAGGAAGATATATTGAAAGAGAAATAAACAAAAGCCTGACTTAAAGGGACCATTTTAGGTACTTTTCAGCACAAATCCTCCTCTTAAATGCCAGGTCATACAACCGCATTCTTGTTTCTTGATGTAAACCCTGCTCAGAATCCTACAACATTGATGTCTGTTCCCAGTGGAGGTCAAACCCAAAGGCTCACTAAAAGGATCAGAAGAAATAGAGAACTGTCCAGGAGTGAGTGTCGACAGCTTCTTATTCTTTTCTCCACTCAGAATAGGAATATTATTAACTCCACCACATCTTAATTGGAGCTTAGGTCCCCTACAATTAACTGCTGGTGTCTCTCAGAGTCAAAAAAAGAACTTAAGAAACATCAGGAATAAGAATGGTGGTAGTCCAGTTATATTCTTAAAGTTATTTAGAAATTGGTTTATGATATATTTAATTCCACCTAAGAAGTTTCTCCTCCACAATGAGACTAATTAAGTCCAGGCAATAATACACACTGATTTCTTGTCATAAATAATATATTTATGTCCCTTTAATGTGAACCCTCAGGAATATTCTCCTCGGGTAATCAAATGTCCCTCTCATGCTTAGCAAACACAATAAAAACCACCATCACCACCCTGGCCCCATTGCTGGCGCTCATCTTTCATTAAAAGTCCAACAGCTGAGCATGATGGCACACACCTGTAATTTCTGCAGCTCAGGAGGCTGAGGCAGAAGGATGGCAAGTTCAAAGCCAGCCTCAGCAATTTAATAAGGCCCTAAGCAACTTAATGAGACTTTGTCTCAAAATAAAAAACAAACAGGGCTGAGGATGTGGCTCAGGACTTGAACATCCTTGGGTTCAATTCCTGGTACAAAAAAAAAAAAAAAGCTCAACTCTATATTAATTCAATAAGAGGGATTTGAGATGTTGAATTTCACCAGATTTCTGCAGGTGAATTTCTGCTATAAATAGAAATTCATAAACAATAATGTTTGATTTGACGTGTGTCTCTAATTACCATGAGGGAACAAATGAAATGGCTCAGGTTCTGAAAGTCTAATAGACCAGCATAACCTTATTGATAATACATACAAATTTATACACACACATACACACTATATATATATATATATATATGTATATTTTTTGCTGATACATATATATATATATCCTTTCCACCATACATATATAATAAATTATATTTAATCATGTTCTAATGCAAAATTAGGACACTTTAACTATTATAAAGCAATATCATGGGAAATTTACATATATACATTTTTTATTATTATATCCTTTAAAATTTTTTCAAATGTAGATATGCTTGATAAATGAGTAAACAAACACTAAAAATTTGAAAGAAATTACCAATTTGTTTTCAGGAAAAATTCTACCAATTAATCTTCCTGTCAACAATATAGGAGAGCCTACTAGGACTAGAAATTTTTGTTCATTTTAATCTTTGCCACTTGGGAAAAAAAAAAAAAAAAAAAAAAGAACACTCCTGACTTTTTTCTTTGCATTTTATTGATTATTCTTTAGCTTGAAGTCTCTTAACTGTGTGTGCCATTGGTATTTTAAGTTCTCATCAGTTCACTTGCCTATTCATGTGCCTTGTATACTTTTTTTATTATCAATGATGATGATTTTGCATACATTAACATTACATGTATTTAATGCAGCAAAATTTTTACAAAACTATTGTACTGTCCACAGCTCATTTGTGCTAGTGCAGTGGGATAGGTTGCTAAGAGATCAAAGAAGACACCCAGAGAGGGGATGTGAGACATAGGTTTATTGAAAACTGTTTACAGGAGAGATCCAGTGGTGACAGGTTGAACATTACAAAAGAGTGCTCTAACCCTCTCGAAACTTTGTCCAGTGGCAGCCAGCTGGATGAGCACTTCCTTCTCCATGGTACTCTGTTCTGCACCAGTTAGCACAGGGAGTTACCTACAGGTTGGATTCTGAGGTTACAGTAGTAGTGGCATCATTAGCTTAGCTTACTTTGTCCCATTATATGACCTGCATCACATCACAGGAAACCTGATGTGTATGCAAAACAGCAGCTTGCTTGCTTTCTTTTTATTTATTTTTTTTTCTTCTGGTACTGGGAATTAAACCCAGGAGAGCTATACCACTGAGCTACATACTGAGTACTTTTTATATTTCTATTTTGAGACAAGATCTGAATAAGTTGCCAAGGCAGGTCTTGAACTTGTGATCCTCCTGCCTCAGTCTCCAGAGTCACTGGGATTGCAGCTGCGCACCACTGTACCAGGCAAGAAAGCAACTTTCTACAGACAGCACCAGCTTACCCTAATTCCCAGTATATATGAGAGAAAGCCTGTGTCTTTCAAGACTATATTTTTCTGGATGTTCTGGCCCATATTCACTCTCATTGGTTCCTTGACATTGGCTAAGTTCTTGGGAATGGAAGAGGGAATTTCAGAGATATAGTGTTTTATTGTCTTCCTTTTCTCTAAGAATGTCACACTACAAAACTATGTACCCATTACACTTATAATCTCATTTGAAATCACAATGGGAATTTCTATGGAACTTGATAATTTGATCACAAAATTAATCTAGAAGAATAGATACATGAGAAGAGTTTAAACACTTTTGGGAAAAAAAAAAATTCACTTTCCCTACCAAATATATATTATATAGCAGCCTTTTAAATCAGAACAGTCAACTATTCATAAGGGGAAAAAAAGGTGTCTTAATTCACATGATACAAAATAATAATTTCAATGTGGAATTAAAATCTAAAACTAATATCCAAACTATAAGCACATTTGAAGAAAAGATATAGTTTTATTTAAACTTTTTACTTTAGAATAATTTTAAACTTACAGGAAAGTTTCAAATATATACAAAGGACTCCTGTAAACTCCTCACCCAGTTTCCTCTATTGTTAACATCTTACAATACTATGGTATTTGTCAAAACTAATTATCAAGACGTTGATATGTTATTATTAACTAATCACCAGATGTTATTCAGATTTTACTAGTTTTTCCACTGCTGTGCTATTTCTTTCATACAAATGGAAATTTCAATGTTGGAAAAACTTTACTAAGGAAGACATGAAACTCAGACACTATAAAAGAAAAGGCAGATAGATCTGGCTACACAAAGATTTAAAATTTTCTATATTGAAAACCCCTTTATGCACAGTGAAAAGCAGTGAAAAGTATCAATGTATTGTTTTTTGCATTCATTCCAAAAATATTATAGAGGCTAACTCATCCCTAGAGAAAGAGCAGTGAATAAAATAGACAAAAATATTGTTTATCACTGATACCACCATCTAAGGAGAAGGAAGGACTAAAGACAAAATGTAAAGTCTGTTAAGAGGTGATAAGTGCTATAGATTAAAAAAACAAAATAGGGGAAAGTGGGAGATGGGGAGCTCCAAGTGGTGGGGGCAGGGTAGATATATCATTTTAAACTTGGTAGTCAAGGTAATTTCAATAAGAAAAGGGCATTCAGGGGAGTCTGAAGCAGGAGGTTTTCAAGTTCTAAGCCAGCCTCAGGAATTTTCCAATCCCTGGTAATTTAACAAGACCCTGTCCAAGGCTGGGGATATAGTTCAATTGGTAGAGTGATTGCCTCGCATGCACAAGGCCCTGGGTTCAATCCCCAGCACCACAAAAAATAAAGTGTCTCAAAATAAAAAAAATAAAAAGGGCTGGGGATGTGGCTTAGTGGTTAAGTGCCCCTGGATTCAATCCCCAGTCCAAAAAAAAGAAAAAAAGAGAGAAAGAAAATGGCATTTAGGGGGAAAGAAAAAAAAAAAAAAAAAAAAACACTAAGCAGTGTCACATATTTGGGGGAAGCAGTCCAAGCAGAGAAGACAGCCAGAGCAAACCCCTGAGGCCTATTTCCAGGTGGCTGGAGTACAGAGAGTAGGGCAGAATCATCTTAGTTGAGATCTGCAAGGTAACAGGGGCCAGACTAGGAAAAGCCTAGAAGGCCTCTGGTGGATCTTTTTTAGTGTGGGTTTTAATTTGTTTTCCTTTGGTTTACTGAGTATACAGTAAACTAAAATTTAATATCCCTAACATGTAAAGCACATCCAAATAACAATAATAATATTATCAGCAATCATGAGGAAAAAATGCAAATTAAACCTAAGACACTTTAGTTCTCCCCGGTGAAAATAAGGAAAGAGATCTGCCTCCCCTTCTTTTTCTTAGAGCATTTACTTTAGGTCACTGGTAATGGTAAGGTACTTTCTCCTCTCTTCGAAATGTATATAAATCCTTTTGAAAACTAGATAGGCCTTTTGTCAGGTTTATGTCCCAGGCTTGTCTTTCTCAAGGACCTGGAAGTCATCCTTTTGAAATGTAATCATCAAGGGAAATAGCAAACCATCCCTCACCCCCCATCTCCCAGTTTCCTTGGAAAGCTAGGAGCTTAACTTTGGTAGACACCTTGCTCCAAGTTGCAAAACTACCTCTATCTTAAAGAGTTCATTTGTCCCCTGAATAAAGCCAGCACATATCTAATGAATTCCCACAGTTGTGTATAATTAAAATGCACCAAATTTAAAAAACAATTTAAACTATCACATAAGGTCACAATGACCAGGTGAATCTAAGATGAATTAGATATGATAAATGGTGCTCTCCTGTCTTCTTACTTGAAGACTACTGGTCATCCACCTTGAAAACCTGTATGCAACGAGTGAGTTGCAACTGTTGGCTACATGAAAAGGTTAAAATTTCTATCTATCTTTGCAATCTCCTACTGGATTCCCTGTAATATGCATTGCATTTTGGTTTAATGCATATTCAATAAGAAACTGCTTTCTTTCTCTACTACTCTCATGGAGAGATTTTCAGGAAATGTTGTTTTTAATTCTGTTTCTCTAATACACAACCCATATGGAGTTGTTGGGCACTGCTCTAAGTCTATCATTTTTTGGCTTACATAATCAATAAGAAATTTTAAATCTATAGGAAAAGTAAAACAACCCAGTGGAAAATTACAAAAGAACATCCACATACAACTAACAGAATAAAATTCAATAGCAGATAAACATGAAAAGATGCACAATCTTTCCTTGAGAGAAGACATGCAAACTAAAACAATTAGGTATTTTTTTCCCCATTTGACTGACCAAAAATAAAAGAAGAAAATCAATAACAAAAAAGATAGTGATGTCCATTGTTTGGCAAGAACATAGAAAAAGACCCATACTCTTACACTACTGAAGGGACTCTAATACATGTTAGAAACACTGGGGTGCCAGAAGGAATGGGATACTGTGCTCCAAAGCAGCTCAGCAAGGCAAACTTCACTTCTGCAGAAGGGTGTGCTACCAAACAAAGTCTGGCAAGCAAGCAGACTTGGGCAGGTAGTCCTCCCGTTTTTGCCCCTAACACAGCACTGCCCCTTGCTATGACAGGAGGAGCTCGGGTTACAATCTACACAATTAGCTAATTTTGAAATTGGGGTGGGCAAAAGGAAGGGCTATAATTAAAATGGCTAGGACTGGATACATGCTGGGAAGTTCCAAATGGCTACAATTGGCTCTTACATCCCAATTTAAGGCTAAATACTATATTCTGAAAATGGATCACCAGACTCTTATTTCTCACATATAGAAGAATAATTTTAGAATAAATTATCAGGAACTGTAAGGTTTTAAACGTTTTAAGTCAGGGACATACACATCTATAGGTATATAATATTTTTAGGTATATAATTTCTAATGTGCCTTCTTTTCTTTCACCTTTCCAAATACAAGACTTTTTTTTTTTTCTTTTTCCTCCTGAAGTATCTGTCTGCCTAGAAGAATATTTACATTGGTTAAAATTTTAAAAAAAGAAAAAATAGGAATAGTGAGAAAATGTAAAGTTGCTGCCTTTCAAAATAGAAATATGTAACACACAATAGTTTTGGCATGTCAGGATATTGTCTTGTTAAGTACTTCTCAAATTCCTTCATCTCCCTTTGTAACATAAAAACTACCAGGGTTGGAGAACTCCTTCCACAGAGTTCTTTTATAATCTAAAGGCTATCTAAATGATTCCTAGTAAGCCTGAACAGAGATCAGGAGAAAGGAAGACATTTCACAGGAGAAGTGAAAGGAACCTTGACCCCTCTAAGCTGGAACTTTTGGGGGCGGGACACAAAGAACCAGAGGAGTAATGGAGGCGGGATAGATTAGGGACCCTTGTCCCAGGACCCTCCCCTCTTGATTAGCAGAGCTGATGTGAGCATAAGGACCTCCCTTTCACCCTGCCTCAAGGCATAAGTAAAGGAGCTAACTTTCCTGAAGTATAAACAGCAAGATCCTGTTTTGCAAAAGATTGCCCAACCATTCTTAGGAATGTGCCCAAAGACCCAAGTTTGACCTAAAGTAACCTAATAAGGGAAAGCCCCTGTTTAAGATTCCAAACATACTACTTTCACCTTGTGCATTCAGTGTAAAAACCTGGGGATGAGCATTTGGCACATGCACGATAAGCTTTATGAGCAAGGCACCGGAATCTGTTAATCACCCTTTGCTTGGCATAAACCATTCCTAGCAAAAAGCCTGCCAAAGGTGAACAAAGAACTCAGAAGCACATATAAACCCAGACCCCCCCTGTGAGTCTGCAGAAGGATGTCTTTGTCATGTACCTGCTGTGAAAGCATCACATATCTTCCTCCAAGGAACCCTCTTAACTGCTTCTCTTTGTCTTGGTTAATTCTCACCATCTGTGCACCACTCATTACCCAAAAGTCCCATGGCAGTAACCATATTTGCCATTTCAGGCATTAGCTCAGAAAAGGGAAAGTATATTATATAATTTAGGTGATAGTAAAATAAAAAAATGAAGCTATTGCCCCTGCCTGTTTAGAAATCCAGAGAGGACCTTTCAGGCTTCTTCCCAACCCAGGCTGTGACCACAGCAATCAGTGATTATTATCCAGCAGGAGCCTTAGCCTTCTTGACCTGTTGATAATATATAACATTATCCAGCAGGAGCCTTAGCCTTCTTGACCTGTTCTCAAGTCCTAGGTAAATGGACATAAGTTAGAAATCATGAGATTTGTCATAGAGGCTGCCATAGCAGGAAAAGGTGGCACTGCTAAGATAGGCATTGGGGGATTTGGGGATACAGAAAAAGAAAGATGGACAGAGTCTCTGAAGAGGAGTGCCCTTGAGCTGTTGGATTGCTGGAAATGTCCATGGACCTTTGAAAGGCAAAATAAGCATTAGTGAGCAACTCAGCCCAGGTTCTTGGCCCCAACCCTTGACCTATGCCCTTGACTGCAAAATGGAACGTGAGGGCAATATGCAGGGAAAACTAGCACAAAATTGTGTATCTCTGCCCTGATTCTACCTCTAGTCCACCCTGAACAGCTGTCCCTCTGTGAATATGAACACCCCACATCAAAGCATTGCTGTCTCTCCCTCTGGAGATAGTCCACATTCTCCCTTCAATGTATATACTTCTTACTTTGCCACAAAGACATCTCTCCAGGGAGATAGCCCATATTCTCCTTTGAAATGTGTATCTGCTTTCCCAAAACAATATGTCTGTGTCTCTGGTAAGCTGAAATTCTTTTCCCTCAAGTATGCCAAGGACCCCATTTGTCCTGGGAACTCCTCTGGTGACGGTGCCACAGAAGTTGGAGAGAGACCCTCTCTAGGTAGACTCATAGAGAAGGCAAGATTCACACAAGTGCTGCAGGTGATGGGTCTGAAATAGAGCTGAATCAGCCAGGAATACCACAAAGCCCCAACCAAATCATGAGAGAAACATCTTGACTTATACCAGCTGCAGATTCTAGCCAGCCAAAAATATCAGCAGACAAGTGCCTGCCACAAGAACCACCTCAAACACTTAACTCTGACCCTTCCAGACTCCAAAGTTCAATTTCACAACCCCATGTTAATGCCTTTACAAAAGAAATTCCACTGCTGGAATAATTATTTCACGGAAATTCTTGCAAATGTGTCTAAAACATTTCAGTATAGAATTGTTTATAATAGCCAAATGTGAGGAAGAAATGTAATGCCCAAATAAAGGAAAATAAAATTCAATACATTATGAAATCACCATACTGTAGAGTAGAAATAGCATGTAACTCTTCATATACTGGCATGGAAGAATGACAAATATACACACACACACATACACACAGTTTCACATAAAAATCAAGTTTCATATCAACACATATAAAATAACTTGATTGTTGCAAAAGTTTTATGTTTTGGTTGTTGAACCTATTATTGACGTGAATAATCTTGTGTGTTACTTTGTACATACTTTTCCTTGCCCTCATAGTTCATATAAGTCAGGGGAAGGCTGCACAATTGTAACAAAAGAGCCAATAGCACAGTGCCTTGAGAAAGAAGTTTATTTCTCACTTATATCATAGCCCAGATGTCAATGATCTGGGTCAGCAAAACAGCCATGCTCCTTGTTAATCTGAAACCCAACTTCCTTCCTAAGGCTTTGTGTCTCAACCACCTGGGTAGTGTTGCCATCTCATGATTAAAGCTGAGTTACTTCGATGTTCAAGAGGTCACGTCTGATATCTTATATTCCAGATCTAGCTCAATTGCTAGATCACTTCCTCTCTCACTCTGTTTATAAGAAAGCGTAGTCCCAAGTCCCATATCAGCAAGTGCTAAGGGTAGTCCAACTGGACCACCATGAATCCAACTCCATTTCTTTGGCAGGAGGACAGAGTAGATTTCAGTGGGCAATGAACCACACCAACCCTTCCTCCTCTCTTTTAAAGGAATAATTTGGAATTTAAAATATATTATGTACTATATCTTCCATTATGTTTTATTTTTTAATAACTCAACAGTCATAACAATAAACATTTAGCTGTATCTCTGTGTTTTACTGGCTTTGTTTCTCGTGACCACTTAATTTTTTTTTTTTCCCATCTGTCCCATTTCTTCATTTCAATGCATTTCTCAGTTAGTTACAAACATTTTATTGATTTATATTTTCAGGAACAGCACATTGGTAATTTGCTTTCTGTTTTTTTCCATGTCTGAAAATGCCTGTCTACTGCTCTTGCACATGAATAATCTTTGGCAGCTATACAATACTTGGGTCACAATGATTTTTGCTGCAAACTCTGTCAGTACTGTTTCATTGTCTCCTGGAATTGAATATTTCCAAGGAAAAAAATTTGATTGGCAGTCACAAAAATTTTATGCCTGGATACAGAAATTTCAACTACATCATCTAAATATGGATCATTTCAATTAATTTTTTCCAGTTATACAACTGGTCTGAAGATTCAAGTCTCTGGAGTTTTAGGGAATTTTGCAAATCTTTGTTTATTTCTCCTGTATCACTTTTCTCTCTTCCTCTGAAATTCCCTTAAATTTGATGCCCTAAATATGTTCAACAAAACTCATTTTAAAAAATATGTATGGTAAACATCTCTGTATCATCATTAACTTCTTTCTCTCCATCTTTGCAGTGAGAGTCACCTTTCTTCCATAATCTATAAGTGCTGCATATGCACAGTACTGTATGCCAGGGAGGGAAATGTTTTAATTTTGATAAGATTTTTTTAAAAAGAAATTATCTGCTAAGGTATTTTTGTATTATAAAGCACTTTTTATTATTCCTTTCTTTATCTCAAAGTGTTATCTTTTTATAGATGCAGTACCCTTTTAAGTCTTTTCAAAAACTACAAAATAAAGTTTCTAAAGTTATCACTAGTTCCACAAAGTAAGTTCACTTCATAGGAAGATTTTTGCTGTGATACTTTAAATCCCTTTCTGATGAAGGACTGAGACTTTCATATGTCTGTTGACTTTTCTCTGTTTGCTCGTCCTTAAAGTGTAGGTGACGGTTGGTGTCTGGTGGAAGGAAAGGAGCTAGCTGTCTATTGTCCAGAACTGGGAAAAGAGACATTTTTAAAGGACTGTCTTGCTCTGTAAACTCTTTGTGGTCCACAAAAGAGAAAGAGGGCAGCTAAATTGTTATGAGGAGTCAAAAGAGAGAGATGGGCAGAGGTAGCCTCAGCTCAGGATCTCTACACCTGGGGCACAGAGTTTCTTTTTAAATTTTGCCCCTAGGTCCCAAAACAACAAGAGCATTGCCCTATCTTTTATAACTGACAAGAGTTCTCTCCTTAGGAGCAGGTGATGGGCAGAACCACGGCTCTCTGTGGCCCATTCTTATTGGGGATCATTAGGAGAAGCACAAAAGGAGTAATGATTTCCCCTTGGTTCCCCCCATGGAGTGATTTTTCCATTTTATGGGAAAATATCTTTAACTTTTTATGTAAAATGCTTTTATGTTTGATGTAAGAACCATTGTTTCTGGACAAGGTATGATACAATTCATTTAAGATGCCATAAGGATGTACTGAGAAATTATACCATATGCAAATCCAACGCATGCTGACTTTTAATTAGGAAGCTTGTAGATGTTGAATTCCCTATGGTTTGAGAGGGAAGCTGGAATTTTCTTTAAATCAAATGACATCCAATGAGACAGATAGAAGAGGTCATTACCTGAGAAGAGGCTATTGTATTAAGCTTTGGACAGCTGTGAATAGATTTCAACATGGGTCAAGATCTCTGACCTCTGTGCCCTGGGCAAAGGAGCTGTATAGTTCAGAGTAATGTTTCCACGCCCACCCACAGACTCAGTCACGGGCCTGCACATCCCTCTAGTGTGATTACTCCATTCCCACTATAGCACTGTGACAGCAAATACCTTTGGGGTAAAGAAGCTTCAGCTAAGTAAAAACCTTTAAGTTGAGGGTGAAAAGGAAAGAAAACGTCTTCATAAGAGATTCCAGTGTACAGGAAACCATGAGATAGGTCCTGATTTTGAAACCCTGAACTTTCACTCAAATTCTACAAAGGTGTTAGGTAGATGGTCCGGCACTGAGGAAGAAGCATTTCTGCTGTTGGCAGCCCCCATGAGCTCACTCCTTCCCCATGAAATTTTAGCCAAGAAGGCACAGGGATGCCTGCCATTTGTTGACGTGCATACCACACAGTTTCTGGAGAACTGAGATCTGCTCTCCACCCCGACTTCTCTCCAGGGCTTATTCTTGCTTTTAGCCGACACAGCTCCCAGTGCAGCTCTGTATTGGGGACTGGATTCACCCACACCTCAAGCCAACTTTTGCTTCTCTGCAGTGATTCACAGGCTGGCCAGAGTCCCTTCTGGAGCTCATTGTCACTTCAACTGCCTCTTACTGAGATGACGCTGGCATATGGAAGGCACTTATCCTTGCTTTGCAACTCATATAGACTTTCTCCTGCTTTTGTATTCCCTTAACCATGTCCGTGGAATTTATGAAGGGAACAGGAATTAAAATCATGGGGTCGGTTTGTCTTCTTGAAGCAGGCTTCAGATCATTTATTTTAGAATCTTGTCCTGTGAGTCCTGACAGCCCATTTACACAGTGTTAAGTGCAGGTGTTCGGCAGTCAGTGTTTGCGGTGTGGCCACTGGGCCTGATTTACAGAACAGACTATGAAGCTGAGATGAGGAGAAAATAAAAGCTGGTGTTTCACAGAACTGGGAATTAGAAAGCCCTGAGTTCTTGTCTTTGGCACTGTGTCAGGCTATAACTCAAGGCCAATGTCTTCATCTCTGCATCTGAACTTCATCACCTATAAAGAGAGGAATGCTCAGTATAGTCCCTAACACCATCTGCAGGCACACAGCTGTGGACCAGAAGAGCAGGATGATAGACATTCACAAGTACATAGGAGTTTGCCACCTGGCCTCAAGCAGTGAAAAATTTTAAGTGTTTGTTCATCCTCAGAGTTTCTGCTTAATGTATCAGTCTGATGAACACAGTATATTTTTATTTATTTGTGTTTTATTTTTCCATCTCCCTTCCTTCTTAGAAAGGCCTTTACAACATCCAACTATGTAGAAATGAACCCAGACAATTGATCACATACTTCAAAACACAAATGAACATCAAAGGGAAAATATAATTCTGGAATTAGAAATCTGATTCTTTTTCCTGGTTTGAGAGCTAGACACCAAACACACATCTCTACAGGGTCAGTTCCTATTGCACTCAGATCGGGGTGAGTTATAAGAGGCTACCACTGGAAATTGAACCCACATTTCTTCTCTGTCAACATAGCATATTAAACTCTAATCACTCAGTGTTACATTGTTATTTACTATTTTCCTGCCATCCACATTCATGTATATTTATGTGAAGTCCAAAAATATCCAGCAGCACTTATTTCAGATGATTATCCATGTCCTAATCAGAAATACTAATCAGGAAATACATAACATACTCAAATCCTATTGTGCAAGATAAACAACATCCGGAATATGGGGGTGGGGGGACTGCTTTGATAAAAGTGCTCTTCAAAGTGTCTTCCACTTTTTACAGAAAATAAGAAGAGAAATAAAGAGCATTTGCTGCTTATTCCTGAAGTCTGAAAGCAACAAAATGTGAAAAATGGGTCCTCTACAGGATTAACTCACCAGAGAAGGGAGATATCAGTAGAGTGCTAATTTAGACCCACGTTTTCTCCATGTTTTCTACCATGGAGAGTAAAAGTCAAATGCAGAAATTCTCAGATCCTTTTTTCTGTACACATGAATCTCAACTTCAAAATAATATCACAGAATTCAGAAGAATGATTCAGTCATTCTAAAGCATTTTCACTACTAATGACAAAAAAGAAAAGGCTTGACAATCTAACAATTTCCTTAATACATCCAACTCAAAAAGAAAAATATTTGAAAAGAAGAATTATGGAGTTTTATTTATAGCAAAAGTTTAACCATCTGGATTTTTCAACCTTCAAAGCAATTCTCTGTGTCCATTTAACGTTGCCTTTTCTTAAACTGAGTAATTTTTCCTTTGACAGACAGTTGCTTAGAAAATCCTTTCATATGATGCACAGTCACTTCTTCAAAGTTTTCTCCAGGTGTTGACAAATGGTCACATTTGTCTTGCTCTCTTACAGTAACAGAGATGGAAACATCTATATCAGAATGTTGGTATCAGGCCACCTACACAAGTTTTATAAGACTCTCCTACCCAGTCCACCCACTCCCCTCAAGCTCCCCTGAGATTGTAACTTAGAATTATTCTCCCGTTATCTGGATTTACCTAAAAGAATTTGACTTTTTAAAACTATATGTTATGTGAATTCAAAATGGTTAGTGTTTGCAAACCCAAACCTATAACGAATTCTCCAATGGTCTTATTATTCAGAGAACATGGCCATTTAGTTAACAACCCAGCTGAAGATAAACACTTTTAGAATGGTGCAGTGTTCCTTCAAGAAGCTATTTAAATAACATTGATTTATATTTATCAGGAGTTAGGCTACGGATGATCACATTTTAAGAGGAAATTGTTGCATGGTCAAACTGGCTGTTTAGGGCTGACTCTGATGGTTCACCTCTTAGCCAATCCAGTTGGTTTCCATGCAATTGCTCACTGATAGAATTGAAAATCTGACCTTGACTGCTTTGCTATAAATATTGGTCATGGCAAGAAAACAGAGTCATAGAGTCTGCAGTAATTTATGGAGAACATGCTAAATTGAAAACAGGATAAATTTAACTTCATCCATACCATAAAGTCACTGTGTGATATTGAAGAAATAAGGAAAGTAGCTAAGTCTCTATATGGTTCAATTTATCGTCTTAAAAAACAGTTTCTGTGATTTTTATTTCTCCCACTGATCAGCAACTCTGTAAAATCATTAAGGTAAAGTCAACCATTTTAAGTTGATTTAGAAAACAACCTATCTAACATTTGTGAGAAAATAGAATGTATCTCATTCCCCCCAATATTTTAGTAGTTGTAACCCTCTCAATATCTTAGATTAGCAGTTCCAGTAGGTACAAAGTATTATGAATTAGGAGTTGCACTTTCATAATTCAAATAAATTTGGAGACTAAATATATTAAAGGCATTATTAAATATGGCAAATCCAGTTACCCTCCAACATGATATTTAGTCCAGAAAGTAATGCTGAGAGAATAGGACAAAAGTCTTGTTTGCAGCCAGGCGCAGTGGTGCACACCTGTAATCCCAGCACTTGGGAGGCTGAGACAGGAGGATCGCGAGTTCAAAGCCAGCCTCGGCAATGGCAAGACACTTAGGAACTCAGTGAGAGGCAAAGGTATAGGTAAGTAGGTATAGATAAGTAGGTGGTGAATAGTCCTATGGTAACTGCTGCAAATCATTTGGAGGTAAATGTGGGTCTTTGAATTGCACTTGCAGATGCCTTAATGGCTGACCCTTCAAAGCAACCAACCAGTCAACCCAATCTCATTTGTTTATTACAGATACTGACTTTTCATCATGGCTAAAGACCACCTGAAAATTGTTTCCCATGTGCTGTCCAAAGCATATTTATCATACTAGCCTCTTCTGAGGGAAAAAAAAGAAAACAAAAACAAAGCCTAAAGAAATGCTGTTACTAAATTTTATGAGGACTCCAGATAATAGGAGTTCCTTAGAACACTGAGAAAATAATTGAGGCTCAAACAATTCTTCCTGAGACCAGGAGTGTAGTTCAGTTTATTAGCCTGTGCAAGGCCCTGGAGTCAATCTTCAGCCACTCCCCCTCAAAAAAAAAAATAAAATAAAATAAAAATAAGTCCTAAGAGATATTTTGACCAGTTACATCTTTAAAATTTTATTTGTTAAGAAGTTTGACTTAATGAAGATACTCCTAATTAATAGCCATCCAGCTGCTTTGAGAAATCACTAAGAAGTAAACATTAAATATCTACTGAAATACAGAAAATTTGAGTATTAACAAATCATAGCCATGTCTTACTTTTATGACTTGTATAAACTGCAAGTAACAGGAAATCAAATTTTCAGTAATTTAAACAAATAAGGGTTTCCTTTTTCCAGGTAACCAGAAATCTGAAAGTAGATGATTACATGCTAGCTGTTCAAAAATGCCCTCAAGTACCCACAATTATTATTATAATTATCATTATTGTTGTTGTTGATATTTTTTGTTGTTCCACCCTTTGTATGCTGTTTTCATTCTACATTTATCATTCAGTGATTACAAAATGTCTGTTTAAGCTGGGGGCATCACATTTACATTCAAATACTACAGAAATAGAGAAGAAAAATAGTAACAGCCCCACCTATCCTCTTTTGCCAGTGTTTTCATCTTCTTGAACTGCTATAACAAAATGCCATAGACTAGGAGGTTTATACAACAGAAGTTCATTTCTTGCTGCTCTGGAGCCCAAGAAATCCAAACTCAAGGTGCCAGCAGATTGGACGTTCACTGGTATTTGGTGAGAGATTCATTCTGGCTTCTAGATTACTGCCTTTTCACTGTATGCTTAGGTGGTCTTTCCTTGGCACATCACAAGGGTTGACCCTCATGATCTAAACTAAACCTAATTCCTTTCCAAAGGCCTTACCTCCAAATACCATCAAATTGAATGCAAGGGCTTCAAATAAGAATTTGGCAGCAGGTGTGGGACAGGCGTTCAGCCCATAACAGTCAGAAAGGCAAAAATAACCCAGGAACACTCAGCAGAATTCAGCTTCATCTCATTAGTGAGAGCTGGTTCACAGGATCCCTTAAAGCAAAGGCTGGGAAGGTGAAGATTTCATGGAGCACATTTCTATCTTAAACACTATTAAGGATATCCTAACAAGGATAAGGAAAGGAAAAGGAAATGGATGTTGGATAATTAACTACCAATATGTCTATACTTGCCTAAAATGATTTTTAAAAGTTCTAGAACTTTTGTGTTAGCTATTCATTGTTGTGACAAATGCCCAAGGAAAACAACTTAAAGGAGGAAAGATTTATTTTGGCTCTCAGCTCCCTCAGATGAAGCCAAACATCATAGCAAAGGGGCCTGCAAGAGGAAGGCTGCTCAGCTCAGGATAGCTGGGAAGCAGAAAGGCAGGGAGGGGCTGGGCACAAACATACCCTTCAGGACATACCCCTAACACCTGCTTTCTTCAACTAGGCCTCACCTCCTACTGTTCCCACCACTTCCCAGTAGCCCATTCAAACTATTAATATATCAGATGGATTAATCTGCTGATGAGGTTAGAGCCTTCCTACTCCAATCGTTTTTGAAAAGCCCCACCTCTGACTACTTCTGCATTGGGGACCAAGTCTTCAACACATAAGACTTTGGGGAACATCCTAGATCTAAACCATCCAACTTCCATTCGCTCCACTGAAAGTAATGCTATTCCTAAAGCTTTACAGACTGAAAGAAAACAGGAGACATGTTGCTGCCTGAAGCGCTTGGAGCAACGGAGCCGCGGGAAAAAAACTTCAGAGGCGAACTGGAGACAAACAGCTTTTTATTCTGATAACTTTTCTCTCTGGTTCTAACAACGACTAACACACGCCAAAACACACCCTAAAAATGGCGCTGACCCGATCAGCAATTTCGGCCAAGTCACTCGAGATCCCGCAACAAATCCCGTGAGACTACGGGTGGCGACAATGGCCAAATCTCCACGGCTCATAGTCAACTGCAATTCAAGTCAATCCCCAAACAGGGCTCCTGCATTTCCCCCTTTTTGTTTTAAAAGAGGTAATGCTCTAGGATGTCTATGTGCAACCAACATTCTTACCCGTCATCGGATAATCAAGGCTGTGCCCTTGACTCCTGTCTTAGGTTGATATGTCGGCCACATGAGACTGTCCCGTGCGACTGTGCCTGTCTTAGGTTGTCCCCCTCTGGGGATCTTACCCATCATTGGCTAACCAGCCATCCAATGGAGCCCTTTAGGATCGACTATATATGATGACTAACAGCCGTCCAATTGTGAGGAGATGTTGCGGCTTTAAGGCAACAAGCCTTTTGGTGATGAGCCAAATTGCATAGCATATCAAATTGTTTAAACAAATCAGCTGCCCTAAGTTCCATCAAGTAACACACTGAATTCTCTAGACAAATACCCGCAAGGCATTGTCCCGTAAAGTCCCAAAACAATGAAAGATCAAAATGTCCATTTGTTATAACATGTTGATGTAGGAGGCCCCATGCATGTAGAGCAGAGGCCACACTGTTGGTGAGGTTGTTTGATGTTTGAGCAGCAGACGTCTTTTTTATGTTTAGACAATGCCACCGGCAAATCTTCAGGGCCCGCTACCTAGAAACTCAAGCATCAATTATTAAAGGAAAGGCAGTGCTATTGCAGCACTGAGTCAAGAGGCGAGTTGTCAAACTACAAAATAGAATAATTAGATTAGAAAATTAAAGTTGATTTTTGTTCACATACATCGCTGGTTGAGCTTCTACAAACATAAGTTGGAAAAATGTCATATTTAGAACAAAACAAAGAAAGACTGAGGGTAATTACTGCATTAAAGATAGGTTAAAGAAAAGGTAAAGGCACTTGAGAGAAATAATTTGTTAGCTGGAACCCTTGAGTCTCTGTATACAGAGCAATCTTTTACCTGTTGAGATAATTGAAATTAATGAGCTATTAAACAAATGAAGTTAATAACAAATAAACAATCTTAAGTCAAAACACCAAAATATCAGGTTATATAGCACTAGTCATATTGTTTGCTAAAGAGAAGTCCCAGGGACACCTATAAATCAAAATTGAAAGTACCTTCATTTATAAAATTATTTACCTAAATTGAATACTCTTAACCTAAAATGAATTAAAGTTATTTGGATCCATATATATATATATATATTTTCTTTTTCATAAGCGCTTTGTTCTTTGTGACGTCACACTGGACAGACGAACAAACATACAAACATATATTTGTGACGTCACATTAACATGAAATATAGACAAATGTACAGACATAAAGACATGTATAAAAAGAAAAGAAAAAAAAAATACAATTGTGTGCACACTAAAGAGAGATCTCCTCGTCCCGGCCGGGAGGAATGACACTTAAGTTGTGAAATATTTTGAAGGACACTTTTGAGGGAATCATTCTATACCTTCATCTTGGTCCTCTTGATTTTGTACCTTTTTTATTAATCTTGATTCTTCAATAACTTCATCTTGATCATTTTGATGTGGTACCTGTTTTATTAATCTAGATGGTATCCATATTGGAGAGGATTCGTCTTTTGGAAAAACACAAACAGATCCTCTTCCCCAAATTAATACTGGATCTGGACCCTTCCATGTACCTGAAAGAACATCCTTCCAGTAAACCAAAGGTTTATGTTGTTGGTGTGGATTCCAATGTCTGTCTCCAGCAGAATAACCATTAGAGTCTAAAGTTAAAAAATTTAAGGTAAACAGGGCAACTGCCAATCTGTCCTTAGGACTTTTCCAATTTCCTTCTTTTTGTTTTAATAACATAATTTTCAGTGTTCGGTTTGCTCTTTCAATAATGCCCTGACCCTGAGGATTGTATGGGATGCCTGTTTTATGGGATATATTGAATTTTGCGCAAAACTCTTTGAAAGATGAGGACGTATATGCGGGGCCATTATCTGTTTTAAGCATTTTGGGGATGCCCAATGCAGCAAAAGCTTGCAAACAATGAGATGTAACATCTTTAACTTTTTCTCCAGAATGTAAGGAAGCAAAAATCATGCCTGAGCATGTATCTATGGTCACGTGAATAAATCGCAATTTTCCAAAACTTGGCTCATGAGTAACATCCATCTGCCACAAATGATTGGGCATTAATCCTCTAGGGTTAACTCCGAAATGAGGATTGGGCAAATGTGTCATACAAGATTTACAATCTTTTACAATTGTTCTGGCTTGCTCCTTTGTGATTTTAAAACTACGTTGCAAGGTGGTGCTGTTGACATGAAACTGGGAATGAAATAAAGTAGCTTGTTGTAGCGCTGAAAGTATAAATACTGTTTTTGTAAGTTCATCAGCCTTTTGATTACCTTCATGGAGGGGACAGGCAAATTAGTATGTGCTCTAATGTGGCCTACGAATAGAGGTTCTTTTCTTGCCCACAAAAGTTTTTGTATTTGATAAAACAATTTAAAGGCTGAAGTATGAGGTGCTATTGGTCCTGCTAACTCTAATTTTGGGACGGCTTGTACAATATAGTGGCTATCTGAAAAAATGTTTACGGGCTGGTCCCTAAAATTTTCCAGAGCTCTTACCACAGCTTCCAGTTCCACTAGTTGAGCTGATTTGTGTGCAGTTATGTAAGTCATATTTTCTTTTTTAGTGACTACTGTAGCAGTACCATTTGAGGACCCATCTGTAAATACATTAAATGCCTTAGGAATAGGTTGATTTTTTATTACCTGTGGAAATATAATAGGATGATTAATACAAAAAGATAATATAGGGGACTTAGGAAGATGATTATCAAAATTTGCAGAAGTAGAGCATTTAGCTATAGCCCAATCATTATCATTGAAGCATAAGTATTCAATCTGTGATGATGAATAGGGAGTAATAATAGTAGCAGGGTGAATGCCAAATATTTTAGTAGAAGTCTTAAGTCCTTGAAGAATAAGTTTAGCCACCATGGAGGTATAAGATTCAATTATACTTTTAGGAGAGACGGGCAAATGTATCCATAATAAAGGCCCTTGTTGCCAAAATACTCCTGTGGGTGTATATTGTGAAGAAATAATAATCAACATCAGCGGTTGAGTTAAATCAAATCTATCACAATGAGCTCCTTCGATGGCTTTTTCTACTAACTTTAAAGCTTTCCTAGCATCAGGAGTCAATGTTCGTGGTGAAGATGGATCAGGATCTCCACGAAGGATGTCAAATAAAGGTTTTAGTTGGCCAGTAGTGAGATTTAGTGTAGGGCAAAGCCAATTAATGTCTCCCAGTAGTTTTTGGAAATCATTGAGGGTGGTCAAATGTTCTTTATTTATTAAAATTTTTGGGGGTCTAACAAAAGTATCCATGATTTTAAATCCTAAATATAATATGGGAGATCTGGTTTGAACTTTTTCTTCTGCTATATATAATCCATATTTTTTTAAATTTTCTACTACATCACTGAATATATTAAATAAGATTTTTTGATTAGGGTGGGCCAATAAAATATCATCCATGTAATGTAGACACATGAGGTTTGGATATTTATTTTTAATGGGTTGGATAGCCTTGTCCACATATATTTGGCATATGGTGGGGCTATTAGCCATTCCCTGTGGTAAAACCTTCCATTGATATCTCTGATCAGGGCCATTATTGTTAATAGAAGGAAGTGAAAAAGCAAACCTGGGGGCATCCAGAGGATGTAGGGGAATAGAAAAGAAGCAATCCTTTATATCAAGAGTAATAAGATGGAAATTTTTTGGAATAGCTACGGGACTAGGAAGTCCAGGTTGGGTAGGGCCCATAACTTGCATGGTTTTATTAATTTGTCTAAGATCATGTAACAATCGCCATTTTCCTGACTTTTTCTTGATCACAAATATGGGGGAATTCCAGGGAGAGGTGGAAGGTTCTATATGACCTGCTTCTAATTGTTCCTGGACTAGTAGGTGGGCCGCTTGTAATTTCTCTTTAGATAGGGGCCACTGAGGGACCCACACTGGCTTATCAGAAAGCCATGGTATTTTCAAAATTATTTTCTCAGTGGCCCCGAAAAAAAATATCTTTTTCCTTTATGACAATGATTACTTTTAGGGTTAAGATTACTCTGTACTTTTTGATAATGAGTTCTTTTATGGTTAAGATTACCCTGTAGGTTTTCACATTTAACATCTGCAGGCTTGGTTGCAAGGTGTACTCCCATTTGTTGCAAAATATCTCTTCCCCATAAAGTAACCGGTAGATTATGTAAGACATAAGGCTGAAATGTTCCTTTATGGCCTTCATCATCCTCCCATTTTAAAATTACTGCACTTTTATCTGGGAGGTTATTATATCCCAAGCCTCTTAAACTGGTTGAAGCTTTTTGCAGAGGCCAGTGCTTGGGCCATTGGCGTAAATTAATAATGGAAGAGTCAGCTCCAGTATCTATTAATCCCTCCATTTCTATTCCTTGGATTTTTATTTTACACATAGGCCTCCTTGAACAGTCTCGAACCCAGCAAGCCATGGGACTTGAGTCAGTGGAACAAAATCCTCTATTGTTCCCTTCTTGAGGCATACCCATTTTAAATGAATTATGTAAATTGGGAAGGAGAAGCAACTGAGCAATTCTATCTCCTTGATTAACAGAAGTTATACTTTGGGGTGAGCTAAGCATTATTTTTATTTCCCCTTTGTAGTCTGAGTTTATTACACCTGGGGTCACTTGCAAACCTAATAAGCTTTTAGGACTACGCCCGATAATAAGTCCTACAGTCCCTGAGGGAAGAGGTCCCCTGACTCCTGTGGGAATCAGTTGAACCCCCATTTCAGGTGTTAACACTATTCGGGCGGTGGAACAGAGGTCTAATCCTGCATTTCCTCTTGTTCCTCTGGCGAGGGAATGGATGGGTAGTAGGGATTGTGTCGGGGAAGCATCTGAGTGGATGCTTGAGGATACTCCTTCTGCAATGCCCCGTACATTTGTGGGCCCCAGGGTATTGGGCCCCGTGCCCCGTTTTTTGAATTCCTGAACAAAGGATTTCCATGGATGTCAAATTTTGAATAGCATTTATTGGCCCAATGATTTCCCTTTTTACACCTGGGGCAGCGGCCTGGGGCACGGTATGAGCTTGATCTTATTTCTCTTTTGGGATTTTGCCTAGAATTGCCTGATTGATTATGATAATTTTGCCTGGAATATCCTGATTGATTATAATATCTACGTTTAGCCTTTGTGAAATTTCGAGAGGAAGCACCTCTCATTGAGGCTGCAATCACATTTCCTGTGACAAAGGCGCCATTTATATCTTTACATAGTTGTATATATACGGAAAGATCCTTTTTAGTTCTCCATGGCCTGATGGCTGCTTGGCACCATTTATTTGCATTTTCATAAGCTAATTGAACAACTAATGGCATAGCTTGGTCAACATCTGCAAACACACTACCTGCAGTTCTCAAAAGTCGATCAGCAAAGTCGGCATACGGCTCATTAGGTCCTTGAATCACTTTTGACAAGCTACCTTGTAGATCCCCAGGTCCTTGTACAGTTTTCCATGCCTCTAAGGCAGCTGCATTTATCTGAGCATATATATCTGGGTCATAATCTGTTTGAGCCTGTAAGTCTGCGAATTGCCCTTCTCCTGTGAGCATGTCTATATTATAGTTTTCAAACCCTGCAGCCGCGTTTCTTTTAGCCATTTCTATACAAAGTTCTTGGAATTGCGATCGCCAAACCAAGAATTGCCCCCCGCTTAATGTTGCTTTACATAGACTTTTCCAGTCTGAGGGGGTTAAGCTAAAGGTGTTAAGGGACTCCAGCATACTCAACGTGAAAGGAGCTTGGGGCCCATAAGTCATTACTGCCTCTTTGAGATTTTTTATTGTTTTGAAATCTACTGACTGATGGACACTCTGTCCATTTTTCTTTTCAAATGCTGGCGGTTCCCAATGTATCTGTGAGTTGTCCTCGAGAGCGCATAAGCGATCAGAAAGACTTTTTATTTCTGTTTCTAGGGTATGCAAATGCCTAGTAATACCCTTCATATTTTCTGTAATGGATTCCACCCATGGGGGAGTAGTCACTTCCACAAGTGACTCCTCTGCCTGACGGACCTTTTTCTCGGTCTTTTTAAATTTCTTTTTCCTCATTTTCTCAGGATCACTTTTACTAGATTCCTCACCACTGCTAATTTCACTGACAGCAATATCCTGAGGCCCAGGTTCCAGTGAGAGCAAGTATCCTTCAGCTTTCGCCAATAACTCCCGAATAGCTTTAATAGCTTGGATTTTTGTCATTTTTGGGTCTCTTCTAATACTCTCTTTACTGGTCTCAGTTGGCCCAGTGGAATCTACACTTTTTTGATCACTTTCACTTTTGTCTATATACTCCTCACTGAGAACAGAGTCAGGTATATCAAGGAGTCTTTGCATAGCCTCTATCACTTGGGATTCAGTTATATTCGAACCCATCTTTAGAGACCTTTCAGTTCTTACCTGTCCGCTCCGAAGTTCCCCGTACGGGCCGCCACCTGTTGCTGCCTGAAGCGCTTGGAGCAACGGAGCCGCGGGAAAAACTTCAGAGGCGAACTGGAGACAAACAGCTTTTTATTCTGATAACTTTTCTCTCTGGTTCTAACAACGACTAACACACGCCAAAACACACCCTAAAAATGGCGCTGACCCGATCAGCAATTTCGGCCAAGTCACTCGAGATCCCGCAACAAATCCCGTGAGACTACGGGTGGCGACAATGGCCAAATCTCCACGGCTCATAGTCAACTGCAATTCAAGTCAATCCCCAAACAGGGCTCCTGCAGAGACAGGAAATACTCTTGGAACAACTAAAATCACTATGACATTAAGGTGATTTTTTCCCCCCTCAAACTACCATTATCTTGAACTTCTGCGATGGATCTAAATTTCATCATAGATACTGTAAACAACAACAACAACAACAAAAAATGGTCTTAGAAATTATTAAGTAGTTTTAATTACTTCTACTTTGTATTCATTTATGGAATTTATGAAGGTTATATCATGAGACAGAGGGCAGTATTTAATAAAGTGCTGTGTCTGGAGAACATAATAAAATATTTCTTACTTATAATGAAAACAACAGTGTGAAATAAAACCCTTGCTAGCATCAGTCCTTTTTACTTGTGCTTAAATTCTTTGTTATGGAGAATTCTAGAAAAATATGTTCTAATTCTAGGGTTGAGGGACAGAACTAACACTGTCCATCAGGGAGTTCTACGGGGCTTTTACTGCATGTCATTGTTATGTCTCAGGGGCTGGAAGTAGGCAGCTCTGTATCTCAATATGGGTAATAAGAGTCTGGTTTATAACAGTGTTCTGCTCCACTTTTATTTTAAAGTAATGCCCTGAAAGAAATAAAAATAAATTTCAAAAGTGAAGTAAAGAAAATAGATCCCATCATGGTTCCTAAAGCAAACCAGAGTCTATCATTGTGGCACTGAGCGTCCTTGTTGAAACACATTTGAATTTGCTATTTCTGCCATGTCTTATCCACAGGAGAGCTTGTTAGATAAGAGATGGGCTCTCCTGAGCGTGTTTGGCTTCTGGCAACAACAAATTTCTTCATCACTTGCATTCATTCGTCTATCCATTCTGTCATTCAAAAAGCACTACTGTGTATCAGCAATGTACTGAGCACTGTGCTAGAACATGGAGATACAGAAAGAAATCAGACATTACCCACCTCCAAGGAGCTCAAGATCTATGAGGGGCAACAGACGTGTAACCCAGCAGAGTCCACAAGCCTGATTATAGTCACATTCCATTGCATTTTGATTATATAGCCTCTTTCTCTCACAGCTGCCTGTGGATACAAGAACCTTTCAGAAAAAGATATTTCCTTGCCCTCCCTGAGAAAGTTCTAATTTCAAATCAAGTTCTTAATATCTTCCTAAATGATACTCAATGCTATTCAGATAACATTCGATCAAATCTCACATTGTCCCAGCTACTTTCTCAAGTGACTTTATTTAATTGTCAGAATAGCTCCAAAGGTAGGTATTAGCACCCCATTTAGCACCAGACTGAATGAACACTAGGTTGCATATTTTACTCTGACATAAGCAAAAGCAAAGCACTCAAGGTCAAATTCTTCCCAGACCAAAACTCCTGTTATTTCCCTCACATCAACATACTATTTTATATGTATGTTTCTGTAATTCTTGAGTTTGAGGAATTCATTTCTTTAATTCTTAATTGTGGTACATGGAACAGATAGATAAAGGGAATAGAAAGACAAATTCAGTGAGCTGGAATCGAAAGAAAATATTAAGGAAAAACTAGGATACATGTATTTTTTCCCTAAAACACACCTATGATAAAACTAACATAGTCTCAATTTTCTGCAGCTCACTTGTCCCAGTATAAGTGAGTTGCAGAAATTTTTACAAAATTAACAAAGAAAGAGGAAAGAAAGTGGAAAATGCTCATGCCCAGTAGAAGTAATTACCTCCTAGCCCATACTCCTCAGCCCCCATCCTGATCTTAAAAACACCACCATTAGAGGTGATTCCAGCGGTCTTTGTTTTGTGGTCATCAGAACTTTAGGCTGAAAATTAGAAGTGGGCAGTAGTAACAAGCCCTGGAGAGGCAGCGACAGAAAGAAATAAGAAGTGACAGCTGAAAGCTTGTTGATGAGCACAGATTGAAAATTGATCAAAAATAGACATAAGAGCTCAAAAAACACTCCAGATGGGGCCCCAGGACAAATAGTCTTCAAACTTCAAAAGTCCCTGCAGGGCTATGATTCATATGACAACACTGGGTTATCAAGAACAGCTTGAGAAATATTTAATATCCTTTCTTAAGGTAGGAGAGTTCATGGCAATATGTATAAATAGAACCATGCAAAATTGCAAAACTAGGAAAGGTTCCACGGGATGATGGAGGCAGGTTCAGAATGGGTGGAGATTCTGTCCTCTCATCCTTTGTGACCTTGGACAAGTTACTTAACCTCTCTAAGCTCTAGTTTCTTCCCCCTACAACTTTAAATTAGCATAATAACACTTCATTATTAAAGCATTTGAAGGACCAAATAAGACTTCTTACAAGTAACACCAGTCCTGGTACGTATTCCATAAGAATCTGAGTTTGCTTTGTTTCCCTTAAAAGGGAAGTGTGTTCCTATGAAACAAGCTATGCTACTAAAATGCCACATCAACAATCCACCCTTGGTGGTTGTAGAGAGATTTGTACAAAATTGTCAAAGCTGGAGGTGATGAGGTAATTTGTCCCCTTTTGTTGTGCTTGCCTGATCCTTTTGGAAAGTTGACTGAATCTGAAAGATTGCATGAGCAATAACTTCTGTCTTACACATAACAAGCACCTCTACTTCTCTGTATATGTTTATGAGCCGAGTTTTGCATCCAGCATGCCACAGTTATGAGGTCTCGCTAATGAAAACAGGAGCTATCACCCCGTGTGCCATCGTATTAGGGAGGAGGACAGTGAGGAGAAGGAGCCATTGGGAGGTAAAACTAGGATAGGGTTCTTTTTGTAGGGAGTTATGGATGTTTTAATGATGGTAATTGGGGAGAGGGGGCAGAGGGTCACCTAAAGGGTGCAAGGAGATGTAGATAGAATGGAGACAAAAACACAAAAGTGCCACCAGAATGCTGGGGAGTGTATTGGACAAAGATCCCTTCTAGTATCAGTGTGTGAAGAAAAAAAAAAAAATTATCCTCTTTGCAACATGCTAGTGCAGGAGTTTGTCTTCACTCAGTTCTGTCCATATTTCCATGAAGCTGTCATGATTTGAAAGATGCTGAAGGAAAGATGGTGTCCTGCCATTTGGGAAAGTCCTTTTCCCCCTCATTGCACAAAGTAGCAAGGCAAAGCACCAAGCAGAGCAACCTTTAAATCTCCTTTCGAAGCACTGCAGCACATCATTACCATGTGTGTACAGGTGTTGCGGGGGAGGGGAGTGACAGATTGAGAGAAACAAAGAATGAACCAGAGACAGAGAGAAGACTGCAAGGGTGCATCAGTTAGCAGCAGAAAGCTCTACAGTCCACTGTGATTTGTAAAGGACTGTGCAGTTAAGCTATGCCACTCACTTTAAAGAGAGATTTTTTTTTTTTTTTCTGAGTCATTATTTGGTAAACGTGGATTTATTAGTGTTGAGCAGGATTCTCTAGATCACAAGTTGGCAAATTATGATCTCCATTCCAAATCCAAGTAAGTGCCTACTTTTGTAAATAAAGTTTTATTGGAACACAGCCACACACATTTGTTTATGTACTGTCTGTAGATGTTTTGGCACTACAATGGCAAGGTTGAGGAGTTGCAACAATACTCTATGGCTTACAGAGCTAAGAGTATTTATTATCTGGCCCTTCATGAAAAACACATTATTGACCAATGCTATTAGAGTGGGCGCTCAGATTCAAGCCAAGGGCTAAAGAGGTGATCCACTGGAATAAGAAATAAAATATGGGCAGTTCTATTTCTACTTATCTTCTCTTCCCCCACCCTGCCAAAGCAAATAAGAAATTACACTCTACGTTTATTCAATCGATGCATATATTAATCCATATATTCCCTGCTTATCTACAGATCAGATGATTGAATTTACATACTCTGGGTGAATGTCCTGAGGAAAGAGGTTCTACAAACGGAAGAGTCCCACCCAGCATCACCCTCACTTGTGCATTTTCTGAGCTTGATGATATGGTGCACTTTATCTCGACCAATTAAGTGGATTTAAGAATCTTATTATCTGTCCAAATTAACCCTTATGAAGTGTACAAGTCATTCTTAGAGATTCCTGCAAAGAAACCACAAACAAAATTCTAATCATTCAAGCACCAGTGACTAGCAAGGCAACAGTCGAGCTGACACAGCGTCCTTCTTCAACTCTGAGCTCCCTGGCAGTGTGCTGCTAAGTAAAACCAGAGTCATCTAAAGAGGTTTGACAAAAAGTCATCTCGGATCAGTCAAAAGTCTTAAGGGGATTATTTGGAATACAAATTTGCATCCTCAGTCATTTCTGATAAAAGTCACCCTGCATGTATATTGTGTCATGAAAAGTTAGAAAGTTATAGTAATATGAAGCCAACAGGCTAACCAGATCATTTAAAATATAACCATTTATTTCATCTTTCTCTCAATTATTAAAATTTCTGTTTTGGGACACACAATGTACATAATACATACATAGTGTGTTCTGATGTACCTAAAGAATAGGCAATAAATAAATAAATAAATAAATAAATAAATAAATAAACAAACAAACCTCCCTTTATCCTTGGTTTTACTGTATGAGGCTTCAGTTACCAGGGGTAAACTGCTATCTGAAAATATTACATGGAAAGTTCAAAAAAATGCATAACTCATCAGTTTTAGATTACACAACCTTCTGGTGTCATTTTTTTTTTTTTTTTTTTTTTTTTTTTTTTTTTTTTTTTTTTTTGGTACCGGGGATTGAACTCAGGGGCACTCGACCACTGGGCCACATCCCCAGCCCTTTTTTGTGTTTTATTAGAAGCAGGGTCTCACTGAGTTACCAAGTGCCTCGCCATTGCTGAGGCTGGCTTTGAACTCGCAATCCTCCTGCCTCAGCCTCCCAAGTGCTGGGATTACAGGCATGCGCCACCGCGCCCGGCTGGTGTCATCTTTTTTTAAAATTAAATTATTTATTTATTCTAATTTGTGATACATGCTTGCAGAGTGCAGTTCATTTCATATTACATATAAAGAGCACAGTTTTTCAAGTCACTGATTTTACATAAAGTATTTTCACACCATTTGTGTCTTCATGCATGTACTCAGGGTAATGATGTCTAACTCATTCTGCCATTATTCCTATCCCCTTTCCCCCTCCCCTTACCTCCCTCCCTTTTGTTCTATTTAACATTCCTTCATTCCTCTCATCCCGCTCCCTTGCCATTATAAGTCAGTATCATCATAGCAAAGGAATCATTCGACCTTTGGTTTTTGGGGATTGGCTAACTTCACTTAGCATTATTTTCTCCAACTTCATCCATTTACCTGCAAATGCCATGATTTTATTCTCTTTTAGTGCTGAGTAGTGTTCCATTGTGTATATATGCCAAAGTTTCCCTATCCGTTCATCTATTGATGAGCATCGGGGTTGGTTCCACAATCTAGTTATTGTGAATTGTGCTGCTATAAACATTGATGTGGCTGTGTCCCTGTAGTAAGCTGTTTCTAAGTCCTTTGTGTATAGACCAAGGAGTGGGATAGCTGGGTCAAATGGTGGTTCCATTCCAAGTTTTCCTAGGAATCTCCATACTGCTTTCCAGATTGGCTGCACCAATTTGCAGTCCCATTCTGGTGTCATACCCACTAAATGAATCATCCCTTTGTCGTGCTGTATGTATGCATGCTGCATGTGCTACCCACCTGTCAGCCACTCAGTAGCCACCTTGGCTATTAGATCAGCTGTCATGGTATCATGGTGTTTGTATTCCAGTAGCTCTTATTTTACTCAATAAGGGTCCAAAGTGCCAGAGTGATGCAAAGGAGGGACCAGGGCATAAAACAGAACAGATTAACTCTGGGGCTGTGTAGCAACACTGCAGATCACATAGGAAAAAAAATAGTATATACAGTGTTCAGTACTATCCATGGTTTCAGGCATCTACTGGGGGTCTTTGAATGTGCTCACTATCGATAAAAGGGAACTACTGTACACAAACAGGCGACAACTCACATTTCCTTTTTTTACTGGTAGGGTACATGATCAAAAAAGTTTTCCTATACTACTATAGAAGGTAAAAGGATAGAGAAAGAGCAGGTGTCTGTCTAGACATCTGTCTGTTGTTAATTTTTCAAAGCCAATAGAACTACGGGAAATTTACCCAACAGGAGGTCTGCTAAAATCAGGAACACAGAGGTACATGCATTGCTTCCCTTATTAAAATGAAATAATTGGAATCTTTCTTTCAAGTTTTTAAACCGAAAGGGGGAAATGATTTATGCCTCAGAATTAATCATTTATCACCTGTGAAAAAGAATTACATTTTGAAAACTGAGAATATTAGACAAAGCTGAAAAATCTATGGTTGTTGAAGACTGATTTTAAGGCATTCTAAAATATAATACATTGAGTTAAAACTGAGCTCAAAAAGAGAACTGAAAATAAAGATATGCAATTAAATTATACTTGGAAAATTAAATATCTCCTTAGCATCAGGCTAGTCTGCACTGCTATAAAAGTTGATACGCTGGGGTTGTGGCTCAGTGGTAGAGCGCTCGCCTGGCACATGTGCAGCCTGGGTTCGATCCTCAGCACCACATTAAAAAAAAAAAAAACAAAGGCATTATGTACAACTAAAAACAAATAAATAAGTATTTTTTAAAAAGTTGATACGCATTTTTTTCTCCACAAAAAGTAAATATCTTAAAATAATAGATTATATTAAGAGAGGACCAGAGGACATGCACATATGTTAAATACCTTCTGTGCACCTGGAATTATGTCATTTGTTAATACCATGTTCATCACAATCTGCATTTTACAAATCAAAAAAGTAAGGTTGAGAGTCTAATCAAGTTGACCCAGGTCACCCAGCTAGTAAGTGGTAAAATTAAACTTTTAACTGATGAATCTGATAACAAAGACAGAAAAATACTAATGTCTGTAATTCCAAGACAAAACTCTTTCTACTAAAGGTCTTATCTTCCAAAGCAACACCAATGCTATATGAAAAGCTTTCCTCCAGCAATTTTGAAAAATCATAATAACTCAAAACTGATTCAGTCACCCCAATTATGATCTTATTGTATATTAAAATCTTAAGCCGTGCGTGGTGGCGCACGCCTGTAATCCCAGCACTTTGGGAGGCTGAGGCAGGAGGATCGCGAGTTCAAAGCCAGCTTCAGCAATGGCGAGGCACTCAGCAACTCAGTGAGACCCTGTCTCTAATAAAATACAAAAAAGGGCTGGGGATGTGGCCCAGTGGTGGAGTGCCCCTGAGTTCAATCCCTGGTACCACAAAAAAAAAAAAAAAAAAAAAAAAAAAAAAAATCTTATATAGGGAATCCTTTTCTTTTTTAACTGTCTTCACTGAAACACTACTGTATATATAACTAGGTTTATTGATCCATATAACTCTATTTAACTAATTGCATATTTGAATAATAAGATAATGTATATCAACTGTTTGCAAAGCATAGAACAATGGCTTTGTACGCATTCAGTCATTTAATTCTCATAACATTTTCTACATACATACCATTTATCGTCATTTTTACTACTTTGTCTCAATTGGCAACAAAAGGGAACAAATCTATATTTTCTTTTTTTTTTTTTTTTTTATAAACAGATGCTTTGTTATAAGGAATTGGTTCAGGCAGTTATGGTGACCAAGAAACCTTATGATCTGCCATCTGCAAGCTAGAGAGAGACTCAGGAAAGCTGATGATGTAATCCAGCCCAAGTGCAAAGGCCTGGGAACAAGGGAAGCTGAGCATGAAAATCCCAGTCCAAGAGCAGGTGAAGATCAATGCCCCAACTTAACCAGTCAGTCAGAAAGAGAGGATTCAACTTTCCTCCACATTTTGTTCAATTCTGGCCCTCAACCAATTGGATGATTTCTACCCACACTGGGAAGGTTCATCTTTTTTACTCAGTCCCCTGATTCAAATACTGATCTCTTTCAGAAATACCCACATAGACATACCCAGAAGTGATGTTTTACCAGATAACTGGGCTTCCTATGGTCCAGGCAATTTGACACATAAAATTAACCATCACGTTATCTTTTTTTTAATTAATTCTAATCAGTTATACATAACAGCAGAAAGTTCTTCGCAAATGTATACTTTCATGTAACATTTCAAGTTCTCACTGAATCCTCCACTTTCTATTGTAAACTGATCTGGAGTAGAAGGAGTCTTCTCATAATGAAAAGAAAGCCAAAAATTTCCTTAACTTGACCAAAAACCAATGTGACAAACAACCCTACTGAAAAATCCAGCAGAAATGACAGTCCTGGGATGTGATTGACATGTTTCTTGGTGGCTTATGCTGTGTGACCCAAGACCTGTGTGCCAGTGATTCACATCAGAAGTCAACTCCATACCACTAAACTGGCAGCATTACAACCTTCTAAGAAACCTTAGCTAAACCTGTATCTCACCAATAAGGTTGCCCTTGGCAAAGCTTTCCTGTCACTTCCATCACATAAAGATCTCCCTGGGTTACCTGCTTCTCTCCTACCCTTCTCAATTGGTATTTTGAGTTTAACTCAATTCTTTCCTTCATATATATTTTTTAAATTTATAAACCTATTTTGTTTCTTTTAAATTTTTGACTCTCTGATATTTTCAGCAGATTTATGTATTTTTAATTTCCTTTGATCTTTACAAATTTTCCCAGTACCTCTGAAGAAAGCAAAATGAGGCAGAACAATGAATACAGCCAGTTTTTTCCTTAATGTCTTGGGTTTTCTCTCCTTTCATCTTTAATGACAATCTCCTTGTCATTTGGACAACTAATACTTTAGAATTTGCAATTATAATCATGCTTTTAAAACTGACAGAGTAAGATTAAGTAAATCAATGCACTTTACAGGTGGAACAAATTGAGTATTTTTTTTTTTTTTTTTTTTTTTGGCAATTTAATTCCTCCCCTTCTAGCAGCTCCGCCTTAATTCCACATATTCAGTGTACCTAGCCCAAGGATAAATATTTAGCTCTAGTGGAAACTCTATAAACTGATAATTAAACCCAAAACCCTTCTACAAATTGCTCACTTAAAATCCTGTGTTTAAAGGGAATTTAAATTTAAATGAAGAGATCAAAGGGAAAGGGAAATGATGATACTGCTCTAGTTAAGATGAAAAGACTATAAACTTTTGTTTTTGGAAGGCTTGACCTTTAAGATTTAGAAACCATTCTTTAACTAGTCATATGGAAGATCAAGATATGTTATGAAGTTTTATTTTCCAGTGAAAAGTTTGCATCCTTCAGATATGTGTTCTTTTTATTATTAGCAGATTGCCATTAGGCCTTTCGATTCAATATTTAATTATGTTAATCCATTAAAATCACTCATGTACAAACTTTCTTTTTTTCTGAAATTTCTTATTCAATACCTTAAATAGAATAAAGCTAGTGAGCTTATATTTCTTTTTTGTCCCGAAATCCTCAAAGAAAAATTTCCCAACTTCTGATGAAAATAACAAGCAACTGATCATTTCTCTTCATCTCAACTTTGAAATGAAGTTTAAAAAGAAAAGCTCCAGAAGAGGATATAATTAGATGTACTTTCTCTTTAATGATGAACCATTTATGTTCCTTATTCTGGACATTTTTCCTTTGCTCATAGAATAAAGTAGCAAGAAAAAATGGGTTTGGGGTGTTTTTAAAGAAGTCCTGGCTCTGTTTTGCAGATTCCCTGGATGATTCTATCTTCCAAAATCATAGAGAGCATTTTGTTATCATTATTTTTAAAATTCAACAGAAATTGCCCACATACTTGCATATGCATAAGCATGCTCAAGTAACAAATACATACAATAAGCTCACTGTGTATCCTCTGTCTACACATACACAGATATATTAAGCCAAAACCAAATGCATATGTGGGTGGAAAAACTTCTTGTAGTTTCCTACTCTCTTGAGTCATAATTAGTTGACTGAATAATTGCTAAAGTTCCTAAAATTTTAGTTCACTCAAACTTTATTGTATATAAGAATTACCCAGTGTGTTTGTTTAAACAGATACATTTTCAAGTCCCACCAGGAAAACATTTTTTACTATTTTCGTCTCCACTATGATACTCGAACAGTGGCCCAGGTAGTCTATGAACCATAGTTGACAAACTTTCTAGACATTTCCTCATTTCCACAAGCTGTGAAAAACATGGAAGAAAACTGGGTCTAGAAAATATTTTCCTACCTGAAAGAAGAATCTAAAAATCCTATTCATTCTAATCCTATTCAAAAGACCAGTGGATAGCCTCTGTGAGGAAGCTTTACCTGATTCTTGAAGACAATCTTGCTCTGTGTTCCAGCAGCAGTAAGGACAGTATTGAGCCCCACTTCTCAAGTGGGTCCACAACCAACTGCTGGAGTCTTCACCACTGCAGGAGCACAGACTCCCACCAGGGACAATAGGTGCTTCTGACCTCCGAGGGGTACCCCTTCTTTTTTTTTTCATCCTTCCCTCATTCCCTTCCCTTTTGTTCTTCTAGTCCTTAACATGTGTGTACCTGATACCTTGTTTGAAATAGCAAATATTTCTAGAAATGCTCTTGAATAACCAAATGATGATATCTGAATTCAACAAAAACCTAAATTCAATGTTTCTGAGAAGCTTAATGTCCCTGGCTTAATTTTTAGAATGAATTACCCTCCAACAGAACCCACAGGATACTTACTTTTCTAAGGCATTAAACAATAAATTAGTAACCTAGAATTTTGCATTAGTGAGGGGAGCTCCAATGTCCTTGAAAAGCTACCTCTATGGAAACTGTCTCTGAGATATTGGGAGTGATTGTCAAACTGATCACCCTGATTACAATGGGGAAATTTTCAAATGGTATAGATAAGGTAAGCACAGTGACTCCAATGGGCAACAAGGATAGAGTAGCAATCAGAATGCTTAAACCTTTGGGAATGATCAATTTTGGTCATGATGTTTCTAGGGATTAAATAGATGAGCAATCTGTCTAAATATTATTTGATCTACAATAATTTTTTAAGACTACACCTCTGTCATATTGTCACTTTTCTCTCAAACCACAAATACTGTCTTAAGGAGTTGAGACCTTTTAGCCTATTCTCAGTTGCTTCCCCGCCACCTTAGTACCAGGGATTAAACCCAAGAGGTGAATAAATACTGAGCATATTATATCCCCAGCCCTTTTTCAGATTTTATTTTGAGACAGGGCTTAATTTAGTTGCTTAGGGCCTTGCTGAATTGCTGAGGCTGGCTTTGAACTCAGGATCCTCCTGCCTCAGCCTTCTTAGCCCCTGGGATCACAGGCCTGTGCCACCACACCCAACCTGTTCTCAGTTTTAAGCCAATTCAAAGATCCAGAGCCCTTAAAGCTGAAGATAGGCCCTGGCAAGGAAGGGTCCTGCTATGCTGTTTAAAGAAGACTCTGTGAATTTTCCTCTAAATCTTCCCTAAAAATGATTGTGGCCATTTACAATGGTGCCTGTTCATTGGAGAAGGGGAAATAACTTGATCACTAGGATTAGACATAGCTTGAGTTGATGCTGATTCCCAGATGCACAAAACACTTCTATTACGCTCATGGAAGTCAAGATATTAACAGAGCTTTGACCCTCGCTGGTCTCACAGCAGATGGGTTAGGTCTTCAGATTGATTATTCTCTTTCCCTAGTTCTTGATTATGTAACTGCAACAATCATGTTACAAAAATGTCAAAATCTTCCATTTGCTTCCTGATCAATAGAATGATGTCTATTATCCTAAGAAAAACCAAGAGGAACCTGGCATCTGCCCATACCTAGCAGAACAGTAAACCAAAAGCAATTCCACATCCATGTAGCAACTACAGCAATAAGTGCTACATCAGAGATTTGAAAGGCTGAGTAGTTACTATGTCCTTACTTAATGCCTCTATTTAACCTGTGCAGAAGGTAGATGAGCCTTAGATGATGTCATAAACATCATCAAATGTTGTTTCCAACTTTAATTGCCCAATGAGGTCTATTTCCAAGAACAAATCAAAACAGCAAATGCTCTATTACCTATATCAGTTATTAAGGCCTCCGAAAGCATTTTGGTTTACATGGTAGGAACAATACCACACATTTTTCCTGACTTACACATAGATTTGGTTAACTTGGCAGCTTTCTATCATAATGGAGGGCTCAGCAAACTTGATCCTTCTGACATTCCTCAGAACACTACACAGACCTGTGATGATCAGTTGAGGCTTCTCCTATCACATCTCTCTGACACGACTCTTCTGTCTCCCTCTTCCACATTGAAGGATCCTTGTAATCATATTGGGACAACCCAAATAATTGAGGATAATTTATTTTAAGGTTGGAAAATTAATAACCTTTATTTCATCTGCTACCCTCATTTTCATTTCCATTTATCACAGAAGGTAGTATATTCACTCATTCTGGGGATTAAAAAGGATGTAAATGTCTTTGGGAGGCAATTGTTCAGCATGTGATAAGACCTTTCTGGCCTAGGAGATTCAACAATGTCAGAAGGTTCAGAATCCAATTAGAAATGCTTTCTGAAGATTTTATAAGACCCCTCTTAGAGAATCAGAGCCAAAATCTCTAGAATTTTGGAGCAAAGTCATGTTTCCTCATACATATGACCATCTTTTGAAAGCACAACTCTTGGCTCGCTAGTGAGCCCTGCTACAGACTGAATGCCCAACCAAAGTATACTGCATTATCAGGATTCTAACCTACAAATAATGAAGTGAGTGCTAACTTCTCCACAAAATCATAAAATTGGACATGCACAACAATATTACAGCCTCAAATGGGAGTGAAACAGAAACTGAGCAATTCTTAAAGCTCAAATAAACCTTTCTCAGCACTTCTGGTATATTGCCACTTCTCTCTCAACCCACAAATACTACCTTTAGAGGGTGTTCCATATTATCACTTGGCAAGGAGGAAAAATCTAGGGTCTGGCTTACCGACGGAGCTACATGACATGCAGGCACCTGCAGGAAGTGGAATGCTATTACATTACAATTCTTGAAATCCACTGGGGATGGCAAATCCTGCAGTGGGTAAAACTTCAAGAAGAGGATATGGCTGTCCACTGTATAGGGACAGAAAAAAGGCCGGATGTTCAGATCTTTGTTGAATCATAGACACTGAATTCTTGTGAGTCAACCAGGTAGTAAGGGATTTAGAAGATATAAGGTAAGCTGATTGGTGATAGGAGATCTTAGGAAGAGGCATGTGGGTACATGGGTCAGAATAGACACAAAGCAAAATGAAGATTTTTGAGTTAATTCTCATCAAAGGGACTTCTTTACAGAGGAGGCTCTCAAGAACTAAAAGGATATGATTGCCCAAACTTTGTATGTCAGTCAAACCCTTTTCTTAGCCACCACAGAGCTTGCTTAATATACGAAGTGTACATGATATCAACAATATGGACTTCCTTTCACTGAGGCTCATTAAGTGACAACCACCACTGAATGCTCTGCCTATTAACACCACAGGACAATGTGGATCCCTCCCTGCAGGGTCAGCCAGACACACAGGGATAGATGGGTGACAACGGATCCTTCTCAAGTGTAGAAACTTAATTGCCAGTGTGATAGTGTTACAAGGTGGAGTGTTCAGCAGGTGATTAAGTGATGAGAGCTGAATGGGGTTAGTGACTTTATAAAAGAGGCTATAGGGAACCCATCTTCCCTTCCATGATGTCAGGGCACAGCAACAAGATGCCATCTGTGGAGCAGAGAGCAGCCCTCACCAGATGCCAAATCTCCTGACACCTTGAGCTTGAATGTCTTAGTCTCCAAGACTCTGTGAGATAAATTTCTAATTTTTATAAATTACTCAGTCAAATATTTTGTTATAGTGGCAAGGATGGAACAAAGATGGAGGCTTTTGTTTTACTCTGTAAGTTCTTATTTTTCTGAGGTTAACTTATGTTATTTTTATAATTAAAAAAGCAATATAGCCAAAATAGAGAGCTATGCCTACTTATAATTAACATATAGCTAGATTTTTCCCCTTTGTTACTTATTTGCTTTACCTAAAGACTACATTTCCTAAAGAAAACATGTGCTTTTAAAACAAAACACACCAACATAAACTATTTCGAACCAGGGAGCACTACATATTTGATAATTTATGCGGTAATACAGTGTCTCCATAGTGCTGAAGCGTCTATAAATCTAGGTTGAGTGACATCACAATGTGAAGAAAGAGACAAAGTAGCCTCATTCTGTTATCATGACGAATGTAATTACAGTAACAATCATGGACATTATCTGAGTCGAATTCACCATCCAATACCTTTCATATCACAAATTAAAATCATTCTCCCAAGAAACAATCACAGGGTAGTTTTCATTGTATTTTCATGAAGACAATTTATCCAAATCATTTTTTTTACAAAGAGATACTAAAATAAACAACACAACAGTAGAGGAAAGATAAATGTGAAAAATTGCACTTTACAGCAAAGAGAAGCAAGACAGGAGAGTGAAGTAAAGAAGCATGGGTCTTTACTTTGATCCTTGCCAAAAAGTCAATATTTGATGAAACTTTGTGTATCTTCTGACAGAATCTAAATTATGTAAAGTATTGCTCTAGGTTAGAAGTCCAAATCAATTCACATTCCCACTTTTTATCAGACGCTGGAAGGATCTGTGTGCTAGTTTAGCCAGTTTTAATAATGCACAAATCCCATGATCATGCTGAGAGGATAATTTTTTCATTCAAAGCCAACGCTATTAATTTTTCAGCAGTCATTATTGCTCTAATGAGCCGTTTCCTAACACGTTTAGATGTTCTGGACCTGGTGTTCCTCTAACTTATGCCAATGATTTAAGTACTGGGCCAGGCAAAACACTCAACCAAAATGCTCTGATTTTGTCCTGTTTGTTGTTTGTAATGCACAATAAGATCCAGACCAAGTACAGACTATGACTGAGGAAGTTATAGATAATCCAGCCCCCTGGACATGTTATCAAGTCTTGAACTTCCTAATTCAAACCCCCTCTCCCCTTGATGAACTCATGCATGAAAATAATCAATAAAAATATAATGAACAATGAACTCCTCATACATTTGCTTTAAAGATTAAGCATTTCAGTGTAGCAAGGAAGAATTTTAAGAAAAAGTTGAAAATTTCTGGAGAAAATAATATAGTTTTATCATTGTGATTTAACTCTGATTCCTTCTAAGAAGCTAATTGAAACAGCAAAACTATATATACATTTTTACTACTTGGAAACATCCTTACATTAGTGTTATTATAAAGGAAGAAATGCAACCTGACGTGAAGGCTACTTACAACTGTCCTTCCCAAGACAGCATTCATGTTTCATGAGAACTGAGAAAAGATCCTAGCAGGATATTAGCAAAAAGATCCTCAATTTAAATAATCAAATATCAAATATGGCAGCAAGAACAGGTCATGAGACAAATGAAGAGCAATTCTCTTAAAGTCACCAGCCCTCCTACAGAATCTATGTAAATATAAAACAAAAATAAAAACATAAAGGAAAGAACTTCAAATCTACCTTGAATATTTCCTCCCCAATACGACATTCCAGAATAGAATGCAACAAAATTTTTAAAAAGCATCCTATATCTGTCCTAGCCATCCTTTAAGTGATGGCTCCTCTCACCAATATCCTTTATGCTTGTTCTGAAGGTTTCAACCATATGACAGGATAAAGGGTATAGGTAGTCCTCACTTTGCATTACAGTACAAAACCACAGAAGTTACTGTAGGGCCTAAAACTATAGAGAGCAGTATTTGTTCTATGACCTTTAAAATTTTGTCAGTTACTGTCAGTAATAAATCTTTATGGTAATTAACAAGCACTAAAAACTAATATCTATTTGATATACTATAATTTAAAATAAATGTATTGTAAATTGAAGTGTTTTATTTCTTTATTTAAAAAAAGAAAAGAAAAACTTACTTTTTTACTGGGCATGGTGGCGCTTGCCAGTAATCCCAGCAGCTCCAGAAGCTGAGGCAGGAGGATCTCGAGTTCAAAGCCAACCCCAGCAACTTAGTGAGACCCTAAGTAACTCAGCAGGACCCTGCTTCTAAATAAAATATTTAAAAAGGGACTGGGGATATATATCTATATAATATATATAGGTGTATAGCATATATACTATAGCTCTGTAGTATAATTTGAAGTCAGGTATTATGATGCCTCCAGCATTGCTTTCTTTGCATAGAATAATTTGGGCAATTCTGGATTTTTTATTCTTTCAAATGAATCTTAGGACTGTTTTGTTTATGAAGAATGTCATTGGTATTTTGATGGGATGTCATTGAATCTGAAGACTGGTTTTGGTAGCACATCAAGCTTGGTGGCTGTAGAATATTGCTCCACCAGGGCACCTGTGGAATGTTAGAGGTGCTGGCAGTCACATATCAGCATCATGCTTTCCCTAGAATAGTCCTGCTGCATGGTTAGGCGGTATTCCATGCCTGCTTGCTCCTGGCTGTCTGGGATCTAAGCCAGGTTGTACAACTTTCCCAGAGGTTCTGTGAACTACTCAACTTTTTTTTTTTTTTTTTTTTTTCTACCAACAACCCCCTTTCTGCTTATACTAGCTATAAGATTCTGTGACGGAGCGCCCTGACCAATATACACTGGAATATACTTACCAGTAAGCATACAGGTTCTATGCTATAAAACTTTACTAAGATTTATAAAATTGATGATTTTATTAAATGAAAACTTTATTTGATTTTTATTGTTGTATAATAAACTACCACAAACTTATTAGCTTAAAACAATGCACATTTATTAGCTCACAGTTTGTAGATCAGAAGTCAGAAGTCCAGGCATGCCATGGCTGGGTTCTCAGCTCAGGACTTCACAAGGTCAAAATCAAAATCAAGGTATAAAAAGGATGTGTTCTCAGTTGGAGAACAGTATCATCTTCCAAACCCATTTAGGCTCTGGAAAATTTTAGTGCTTTGCTGGCTGGCAATTAGGAATTGCTATCAGCTCCAAGCAGCTACCTCCCAGTCCTTGCCACATGGCACCCCTCCATCTTCAAAGCCAGCAATTAAGAATGTCCCTTGCATGGAATCACTTTATACTTTAAATCTCTCTTTTGGTAAGGGCCCAGATCCTTTAAGGGATCACATGGTTAGAGCCAGCCCACCTGGATAGTCTCCTTTTAATTAACTCAGAAGTCAACTTATGGAACTGATATCTCATAATATCTACAGTTTTTGCAAAGAGAAGAGAGAGAGATAGATTGAATGTGAGATAAGGGAGAGAGAGAGATTGAATGTGAGATAAGGGGGAGAGAGAGAGAGAGATTGAATGAGAGATAAGGTATGGCCCATCACAAAATTCATACAAGGAGCCATAGCAACACTGAATTATTTCAAATGGATAATGCAAAGTTTATCACAATCCTACCAGAATGTTTAGGTGGAACTTTAAAACTTACTAATTTTCAATTAAAAGAAAAAAACTAAGCAGGCAGAAGCAAGCAATTAACTTTGAAAAAGGAAAAATTTAATGAATCTTACAGAATCTAAAATAAGAGTAAATTATGTTTATATATTTTATTTAAATTTTCAATTTCCAAGTAATTATAATTGAGAGTGTTGCACTGAATCAGGAATAGAGGCAAGAGAGCATTCGAACAAGAGGAATAGCAATGAAAAGAAGAAAAGAGAAACAGAAAATAGAATAGATGGTTAATGAAAAATTGAAGCTAGAAAAGCAGAAAATCAGATCCAACTTTTATATCTTATAGATCTTATAGATGAAAGTTACACTTGTCTTGAAAGAAAGATAGAGGCTTAGTTTAGAGCTATCTAATCAGTAAAAGAAGAACAGGTTTTTATTCAATAAATGATGTTGACAAACTACTTAAGTATTGTGTCAGCCTAACTCTGAATGATTGTATGCCTACAACATACTATATTATACTAAATTAAATTAGTGTTGTGTTATATGTTCCAAAAATAAAATAAAAAATATTGTAAAAACACAGTCTCATTTCTATTAAATGACAGAAAAAATACAGAAAGGTACATATATATGACTATTTCGCTACAAATAATGACCACTCTTTATTTACTTACTTGTTTTGCCCCAAACCACCATTTAAAGGGCAAGTGAAAAAGGAAAACAAAACAAGTTTTCTGACAGATACTTTAATAGTACTTTAAAAATTATATGAGAAAAATCAAAACATTCCAGTGGGAAAATCTAACAATGGACAAAAACAATTTACTTGAGGAAAAATTTAAATTTTACCAACAAGCTTTAAAAAAACAAGTTCAGTCTAGCAAATGAATGCAGTTAGTTAAATAGCAATGAGCTATCTTCTTTTTCCCCTTGTGTAGCAAAATGTAATGATTCTAAAATATATTACCCCTTGTTGTTAAAGATGTCTAGAAACAAACTTTCTTGTTCCCTGCCCATGAACATACAATCCGATGATATCTTGCAAAAGGCAATTTGATATTGCTAAAGGCTTTAAAGTATGCATACTCTGTATCTTAAAATTTCTACTTGTGATCTATTTTAGTCAGCTTTTTCGCTGCTGTGACTAAAAGACCCAATGAGAACAATTGTAGAGGAGGAAAAGTTTATTTGAGGGCACACAATTTCAGAGGTCTCAGTCTATAGACAGCTGCTTCCATTCCTTGGGGCTCCAGGTGAGGCAGGACAACATGGTGGAAGAGTGTGGCAGAGGGAAGCGGCTCACATAATGATCAGGAAACAGAGAGAGAGATTCTACTCACCAGATACAAACCATAATGTACCGCAAAGGCACACCCCCAATGACCCACCTCCTCCAGCCACACCCTACCCACCTTCAGTTTTCACTCAGTTAATCCCATCATGGAATTAATTCTATGATCAGATCAAGGGTTTTGTAACTCAACCATTTCTCCTCTAAACTTTGCATTGTCTCACACATGAGCTTTAGGGGAACACCTCACATCCAAACTATAACATGATCATTTGTAGGTTTTTATACTTATTTATTATTGTTTTATTTAGCAAACATTTATGTAGTGCATATTACATGCCAGTTGTCGTTCTAAGAGCTTCGCAAATATTGACCATTTAATCTTCACAACATTCTGACAAGGTAGGTACTATTATTACCATTATTCTTCTTTTATGAGTGAGGTAATAAAAGTACAGGCAAGGTTAAATTATTCACCCAGGATTATTCCACAACTACATGATTGACATCTCTACTTGGCTGTCTCACAAGACTATCAAAGCTAAATTGTCACAATCCATCCCTCACCCAAATCCTGTCATTTACTCCTCACCCAAATCCTGTCATTTATTTCCCCTTTATACCTCCTGTTTCCACGACTGGCCACATCACAGTAAATGCACATTTACCCAGTTGTTCGATCCAGAACATTTGGAGATAGTTGGGAATTCTCAATTCATTCTCCATTCATTCACAATTTCCAGACTGCTTACCTCCAAAATATCTTTTTTTGTTGTTCTAATTTGTTATTTATGACAGCAGAATGCATTACAATTCATATTACACATATAGGGCATAATTTTTCATATCTCTGTTTGTATACAAAGTATATTCACTCCATTCGTGTCTCCATACATGTTCCAAAATATTTTTTAAATCACTCACTTCTCCTCATCTTCACTGATATCCCTCTAGACCAAAACACCACCATATCTCACCTGAACTACTGAAATAACTTCTTAACTACTCAGGATCAAGCCTTATCCTACCTATCTGCAGCTGAACCATGCCAACCCTGTTGGCAATGCTTTGTGATGTTATTGGCTATCTGAAAGGAACAGACACCTGGAAGGAGATGAAAGCAAAATTAAATGTAGAGGATCAGCCACTTCTGTGCTCCTGGAAGATTGGGCAGAGGGAGGAGGGGAAGCCACAGGCTGAAATAACCCAATGGCCAGTCTTACCCGAACTTGTGTTAAAACACACTTTCCCATTCATTACAGAGTGTAAATAAAAGTTTTTCTTTCATTAACACAGGCAAGTTTTTAACGTAATCTTAGACATCATCATGCTCTTTTACCATACACTGAATGATAACAGCCATTTGCAAGCAATGCTTGCAATATTTATTTTGTAAGCTCTCATTGCCAAGTGCACCAAATTCCTAGTGTACAGGGTGGTCACAACCTTGGTCAACCGTACTTCCAAACTGTGCTGTACTCTAAGACCCAAATATGCACCATTTCTGCAGAGAATAATGCATGCTCAACCCCATTAACAGTAATAGTGTGAATGACCACCAGCCATTAATTTTGATGAGATCAGGTTTGTATCACCTCAAAGATTCAATGGAAGCCACAGGAGACACTGAAGTATTCCCACTTTGGTTCCTTTAATGAATAAAAATGTGTAAGTAGTTACAGTCCACCTGACAGCCAGACACCACAGGCCTAAGGAAAAGTTCACCCTGTCAGTAGCTACAAGAGAAAAGTGCCAAGAAATTATTGCATTAGCTCAGTAAGAGTCTAATAGCCAAAAGACGGGGGTAAAAGGCGCTGAACGCACCACGCAGAAATTACCCTGGAGTCCTGAAAAGGCTTTTTTTTTTAGGGTGAGCAATTTTATTTCTTAAGAATTTAGCAATATGGAACAAATTATTTGCTCAAGAGTCTGCAGTCATCCTGGAAAAATATATCAGGATCCCGGGGCTCACTTAACCACATCGTGGACAGCTATTTTCGAAATAAAGTGGGAAGAGAAGACTTAATGCGTTGTTCTCATAACTCATCAGCACATTTTCAACAGGCAATTTTGTTTTCAACTTTCATTACTCATTAATATTCAATTTAGGTTCCATCTTCTTTAGATATGTGTGACATTTGTGAGCATCTAGTATTTAATTTTGGGTGTCTGCACAAGCGTGCTTGAGTCTAAGAAAGAGCTTCTGACCTGTCAAAAGATGAGATTCACAGTCCCTTCCCAAAGGAGTCAGAGGAGGGAGAAAGCAATGATTCTGCTTTTCTGACTTGCAAATATCTTGTAAAGGGAAAGTCATAATTCATAGCCCCATATGTACAAAATGTTCTAACGGGTTTCATTTTGGAGGTATAAGCAATGAATTTTCTGCTAAATACAGCAAACCCAGTCACTATATTTGTAAAACAAAATGCATTTAGATTCTGAATATGAAATGTAATCTCCTGGAACAGCAAATTCCAAATCAGCACTTAAAAAAATATGTAAGAGCAGCAAAAGAAATGATCTACAATGACTAATTATTGTATTATTTTGAATCTTTTCTAGTGAGTTCTGCTCTTGTATCTACTGTGAAAATTAGGTTCAGAGATGGACCTAAAAACAGTATTCTTAATCATTGTTTCAAACAATACAGATGGAGTTTCACTATTCTTCATGTGATTGGTGAGATAAAACGAATAATAACCCCCAAGATATCAAGGTCCTAGTCTGTGGAAACTGTGAATTTTGCCATCATACATGGCAAAAGTGAGTCTGCACATGTGAGGAAGGTAAGGATTTTGAAATGTGGAGATTTTCCTGGGTGACCAGGTAGGTCATGAATGTAATCTTAAGTGTCCTTATAAACGGGAGGCCAAAAAAGTTGCAGAGACAACCTAATTGCAGGGACAGAAGAAGAGAATGTAATGTGACAGAGAAGCAGAGGGAGAGTTAAAGATGTTACATGGCTGGTTTGGGGGTTTTTGTTTGTTTACTTGTTTGTTTGTTTTGGTACCAGTGATTAAACCCAGGAGTGCTTAACTGTAGCTGCCTGCTACTGCCGCTTGCAACTACAACGCTGCGGGAGAAAATTCGGAGGCAGGATGAAAATGAAAAAAGGTCTTTTATTCTTCTCTCTCCCCGGCTCCAGTAACCTCTCCAACTCCAACTGCTCTAACTCCAACCACCAACCACTCTAACTAACTTCACCCAGTTATATACATTTTGCCTTAACAAGGACAAGTGCTTACAGCTCGAGCTTACAGGTGCGTCACACAGTGTTCACGGAACTTGAACATCATTTATGGCTCTCAGCTAACCGCAATCTTAGCTATCTCCTTTATTAGCTATCTCCTTTATTAGGGCTCTTACACTTAACCGCTGAGCCACATCCCCAGCCCTTTTTATTTTTTATTTTGAGTCAGGATCTTGCTAAGTTGCTTAGGACCTCAATAAGTTGGTGAGGCTGGCTTTGAACTCATGATCCTCCTGCCTCAGCCTCCCAAGCGGCTGGGATTACAGGAGTACACCACCATGCCCAGCTACACTGCTGATTTTTAAAAAGAAGGATGGGACTATAAGCCAAGGAATGCAAGGAATGAAATTCTAAAATCTGGGAAAAGCAAGAGAATACATTTTGCCCTAGAACTTCGCGAGGTCGCCTATGCATGAAGCATATTGAATGCCAATTTCAGATTCTGACCTACAGAACTGTAAGAGAATAAATGTGTATTGTGATAAACTATCAAGTTTGAGGGGATTGATTTCCTGCAGCAGCCACAGGAAACCAAAGTGCCTGGTTACAATATTTTCTGTGCTTTAATACAAGTGGGTTACATGGTTTTGCTAGTCTGTTTTTATCTTTACTGTTGAGAGTGTTCATTCAAAGAAAATTGGCTTCCTGAACATTTGGAGACCAGATAACAAGATATCTTCCCCAACCTACTTGTCACAGGCTTTATACTAAGAGGTGTTTTTTTAAACTATTCCACTTTATTAAATCATAAGACAAATTAAATTCAGGAAAATAAATATGTAGAGATAAAGAAAAGGAAGAGAAGGAGACAAACTGCCAATGCTGAAAATAAGTATTTCCATAGGATAGCATTTCCCTGCCCCCTTAATTACATCTGGCCATTTGACTAGTCTGTCAATGGGCTGTGAGCTAAAGGGACATGTGTCACTACTATATCAGTCTTTAAGTGCCAGCACTGTTCCCATCCATGTTCAGACAGTGAAGTCTCCAACAACCTGTCTGGATCTTTGAGTAAGGACAACATAGAACAAAGCCCTCACTATCAAAAACATGAAATTAACTTGATTTTGACCAAAAAATAAATTTCTGTGGCTTAAAGCCACTGAAATATTAGGGTTTTTGGTTACCACAGCATAACCTAGACAATACAAGCTGTTATAGATGAATGTCTCTATAGATAGATGGATGGATGGATGGATGAAGACCAATAGATCTGTAGAGATCAAATGGAAGAAATAATACCATTTCTGCAAGTAATAATACCATTTTCCTCTGCCAATTAATAGGAAGAAGTCATAAAACCTTTGCAGACAGAGTATTTGTCTTGTCTATCATTATTGTATCTCTACACTTAGCACAATGCTTGGTTCTTGTTGGATGCTAATGATTTAATAAAGTCCTTTAGAAAGACAGCATCATGAGGTCAAAAGTTCCCCACAGAAGAGTCCTGGCCCCATGGCCTCAGATGATTTGGCTCAGACCAACCAGAATAACTTAAGATAACTGAACCTAAGACAGCTAGTCCAGATTGGGGTTCATTTTTATTTGTTTGATGTTTTGTTTTGCTCTTGAGATGGATTCTGACTATGTTGTCCAGGCTGGATTCAAACTCCTGGGCTCAAGTGATCCTCCTACCCTAGACTCCTGAGTAGCTGGGACTACAGCAAACACCACCATGCCTGGTTAGATTGGATTTTTAAAACGATGTATCACAATTGGGATGAGAGTTTAAAGAGCCTGTTTCCAATATCCATATATCTTTGGAAAGAAATACTTGGGTTTTAGCAAACTTTCTATAGCTAAAACCCACAAACCTGAGATCTGAGTTACCCACTAGTTTTTTTCTAAGTGAAGGAATGACTTATATTCTATAGTTCTGCCTGATATTGGTTTAACAGAGTGACAAATATTGTAGACCACAGAATCTCAAGTAAATAAATAGTCATTAGATAAGTATATAATAATTTCCAAATTATCTATTACTGCTTTTAAATTGTGACCTAAATAGTGAAGAACATAGTGAATATTTCATAGAAAATACTTATTTTATAGTTGTAAAAGAAAATAATAATGTGGTTCCCAGGTTTCCTAAAGACAATTTTGGATTTAGCACTTTGTGTACCACCAACTCCTTGAGGAGAAAATAACACCAGGTGACTGTATGAATGGCTAGCTGGGTAGCTGAAGAATGAGACCACGAAAGGCATAAAAACATGTTATTACAGTTCTTTTGGTCCCACGTAACAGAAACCAATTCTGTCCAACTTAAACAAAAAACAAATCGGCCAAAAATAAAGCTTTGAAAAATAAAGGGATGGGAGAGGGGTGCTCAGAATACAAGAAAAAGAGAGACCAAAAAAACACCCAGAAAGTCAGAAGTCACTGTGATTTCAAAAATTACATCTAGAAAAAACAATGAACTTTCTTTCAAAACTCTCTCAGTTCAACATTCCACATTTCCAGAAGAAAAGGATCTGATTGGCCAGCTGAGGTGAACCCAGCCCCAGGTCACTTATATTGGGCAAAGAGAATGAGGTTTCTTATATGGAACAGCCATTATTAATATAGCGCCCTCTTGTGTTCTTGGGAATTTTCAATCAAGGTAGAGTTCACCATGCAGTGGAAATTTAACCACTGTGAAATGTTTATTGTAAGATTGAAGAGAAAAGTGACATATAACCAAGTTGTGCTTTGACCTCCAAGATAACAGAAATCTTTAAACAATTATGATTTAGGCGGTTTTACATAATAAGAAAATCCAGCCAGCAATTCATCACAAAATCTCCAAAATGTCTCTTTTCTCTCAGTGTCATAAGATGGCTGTTGCATCTCTAATTATCACATCCCCAATCCAGGAAGTAAAAAGGAGGAAAGGAGAAGGGTGGTGCCTAGAATGAGAAAGTACAACTTTCAAATGGAAATCCTCATGCAAAATAAAAAGAAAAAAGAAAAGAAAAAAAAATTGAAATGGGTTCCATACCTCACCATATGCAAAAACGAACCCAAATGGATCAAAGGCAAATGTAGGAGTTAAAACTTCAAAACTCTTAGAAGAAAATTTAAGTGCTTTGTGACTTTCAACTAGGCAATTGTTTCTTAGACATGATACCTAAACCACAGCAACCAAAGAAAAAGATAAACTGGACTTCATCGAAATTAAGAACTTTTGTATTTCAAAAGAAACTACCAAGAAAATAAGAAAATCTACAGAATGGGAGAAAGTATTTGCAAATTTTATCTCTGATAATGGGCTAGCATCTAGAATATATAGTGAAAGAAATATTAAAATTCAAAAATATAAATGAAAATAATCCAAATTTTAAAACTGGCAAAGGATATAAATAAATATTTCTCCAAAAAAGATAATGGCTACTAAGCACATGAAAAGAAGCTCAAAATGCCATTCTGTGTTAGTCAGCTTTCCATTGATGTGACAAAATACCTTACAAAAATAACTTAAATAGGAAAGATTCTATTTTGGCTCACAGTTCAGGGTGTCGACTGACTACATTGCTAGGGACCTGTGATGAGACAGAGCATCATTATGGAGAAGGTGTGGTAGAACATAGCTGCTTACTTCATGGTGGCTGAGAAGCAGAGAGGGAAAGAGAGGGTGGAGCCAGGGATACAATATAGTCCCTGAGGCACACCCACAAGGACCTACTTCCTTCAACAAGGTCCCATCTCCTAGTTTCCACCATCTCTTAATAGTCTGATCAGCTGTGAATTAGTTAATCTATTGATGAGGTTAGAGCCCTCACAGTCCAATCACTTCCCCAAAGTGCTACCTCTGAACATTGATGCTTTGAGAATAAAACCGTGAACACATGAACCTTTAAAGACATTTCATATCCAAATCATAACACAGTCCTAATGGGAAATGCAAATCAAACCAAAATGAGATGCCACCTCACACCTACTATGAGGTTTATAAAAAACAAAGATACACAATAACAAGTGTTAGCAAGGATGTGGAGAAATTGGGACACTAAAATATTGCTTTTCATAATGTAAAATGGTGTGGTTCATCTGGAAAACAATTTGGCACTTTCTCAAAATGTTTAACACAGAGTTAGCATTTGACCCAGTAATCCTACCCAAGAGAAGTTATGCACCCAAGAGAAATAGGAACAAATGTTCACACAAAACTTGCACTTGAATGTTCATGGAAGCATGATTCATAATAGCAAATGGTATAAACAACTTAAATAATAACAGTTTATGATAGCTGCATAAACAAAATGTGATACATTCATATAATATATTAGTGTTATGCCATAAAAAAACTATGAAGTAATTTTATACATGCTACAACATGCTACATACTACAGCATGAATCAAACTTGAAAACATTAGGCTAAGTGAAGAAAGAGACACATAGGCCAATGATGTTTTATTTCATTTGTATGACACTTCCAGAATCAGTACATTCCGTACACAGAGAGTAGACTAGTAGCTTGTTAGGGTCTCATAGGAGGAGGAAGAGGGAGTTACTGCTAATGGATAGGGCAGTTGTTTGGGGTAATGAAAATGTTCTAAAATTAAATGGTGTTGATGGTTGCACAGCTCTGTGAATGTATTAAAAGCTAATGAATTTTATACTTTAAATGGGCAAATTGTATGGTATGTAAATAAGGCTGTGCAAAACACAATTGTCAAACTGAAATAAAAAAGAGAACAGAGAAGGAGGAGGAGGGAAAGGAGGAAGAAAGGAAGGGAAAGGGGAGGGAAAAGAGATGGAAGTAACTTCGTTGGTTTACACTTGCCTCTATGTTATGTCTGTGTCTCTATGCCTTGCCACAAAAACTTCTCAGAACAGCTCCATACTGCATTTCCTATCACTGCAGAAAGATCTTGAAGCATTTTGAACTGCTTTGAAGTGAATTAGACTCTGATTTTAATTGCAGCTGTACCACTTTAGGGAAACTAAAGATGCTGTCCATTCCTCTCTGAGCCCTTTTCAATTTTTGTAGAGTGGCTTTTGATGTTCTTCCATCTCAAAAGCATGTTCCATGCCCCTTTACCAGAGTCTGCCCTCAGGCTGACAGAAAGCCAATGTACCTAAAAGGATGCGGAAAATCTTTATTCAGTAACTGATGGGTACAGGGGATATAAATACCCTAGTCACCTTACCTTACCATGAGCCATCTCTGAGATAAGTCCTACCCTTACAAATCTTCAATGGCTTTGAGCTAAAGCTGAACACTCTTGCTTGGACTCCTGCTCTTCCCAGTCCCATCTTACCCACCCCTACTAGAAACATTTCCTAATAAATCCCCTACAGAGGATCTTTATCTCAGTATACATCAGGGGAACTCAACCCAGGGAGTCTCTTTTCTTATCTGCAAAAAGACAAAAGAGAACAAGGAAAAGGTTCTAAGGTGACAACAGAGCATTCCTTAATAAACAGAGATTCTCTTCAAGCTTCTTAGTCACATGTCCTGTCAAACATCCTTATCTTTGGCTAAGTTCCTGTAAGCTATGAACAAAAAGACCAATAGGGAATGAAGGGTAAGATAAAATGAGTAACTGAATAAATAGCATAACAGTAAAACAGGGAATCTTCTGTGTAACCTAGAATAGTTTCAAGTTGGATTTTCAGAATCCCAGCTACCTGAGCATATTAATTATCTAAGTTTTAATTTTTTCCTCTGTAATATGGTAATAATAACAATCTTACAAAGCTGTTAAGAAGTTTAAAGGTAACGATCAATGCACAGCATTTGGCATAATAAAGAGTTAGCTATTTGCTGTAGTTTGGATCTTGACTACTCCCCAAGAGTCTGTATGTTAAAGGATTGATCCCCAGACTGTGATGCTCTTGGAAGGTGGTAGAACCTTTAAGAGCCGTGGGCCTAGTGGGAAGAAGTTGGGTCAGTAAGGGGATATTGGGACCCCACACCCTTCTGTCTCTCTCAGGGTTCCTAGCCACCATGAGGTGAGCCATTTCCTCCGCCATGATCTCCCCACCATGATGTACTATTCCACCATGGCCCAAAGGCCAGGGGATCAAGTGACCATGGACCGAAACCATGAGGCAAAAATAAACCTTTCCTCTTTTTCAGTTTATTTACCTCAGGATTTTGTCACAGTGGTGGAAAGTTAACTAAAACACTATTATTATTGTGGTGGTTATTTTTATTGTAGATATATGTAACGTTAGTAGTAGAAGCCATCCAGGGCACCAAACACAAACTTTACTGACTTCCTAATTTCACCACAATTGAAATTAGATCATATTTGACAACTAGGCTAAATTCCAAACACCTTACAGCAGATGCAGTTTTAAATTTCATTCCAAAGGATGCAATTCAATGCCTCATGTTGAGTGTTGGAAGTGTTTTGCATGGTGGCAGAAGGCACTAAGCTTCTGTTTCAGACAGGTGATACCAGGCAGAGGATTTTAATCAGCCCCCAAGGGGGTCTTCTTAACACCACCCAGGCTTCTGGTACTGGGAGAAGCACTGCAGTTGACACTCTACTGAGGAGTAATCCTCCTAAAATAACATGGGATATATAGGTATATATCTATAGGCATATATATATAGGCATATATATATATATATATATATATATATACAGGCATACACACACATATGTTTTTAATTTTAAAAGAATGAAAAATGCATGGCAGTTGGATGCACACAAGCATAAATTATCTAATGTGGCACATCAGTCAGCAAGCACAACAGTGAGATGTAAGAACTTTGAGGAATAGGTAAACACCTGTCAAGGGCTGCCTTGCTCACAGCTCAGATACAACACATGTAAAGGCACAGGGTGGTGAGGCTTGTATGAAGGCATCCCAGGAATTCTGTACACCTCTCCCTAAGCAAATGTCCTTGAGACACCAGGGGCAGATGCAGTTGTACCTGTGTAAAGCAGGTAACTTCAAACCTTCTGATCCGGGTTTAGTTCAATCAGTATTCCTGCTTCACTCCTGCCCCTGCACAATCTACCCTGTGCCAGGAGCCAGGATAATCCTTTTATGACCTACACCAGCTCAAGTCACTCAAGACCCTCCAATAACTTCCTCTCACACATAGTACAGAATCCAAAATCTCTACCATGATTAGTAAATTCCAACATAACCAGAGCCTAGGTCCCTGGCTTACCTCATTTCCTGCTCCTCTTGCCCTCAATCACTTTACTCCAGCCTGCTGCCCTCTTTTTTCACCCTGAAATTTTCCAGGCACATGCTTTTCAGAGTCTTTGCCTCTGTTGTCCAGGAATAGTCCCCTCCCCTCCCCAAGGGATTTCTTTCTTTCTTTTTTCTTCTTTTGGTATTAGGAATTGGCAATGGGTGCTCTACCACTGAGCTACATTCCCCAGCCCCCATATTTATTTTTCATTTTGAGATGGGATGTTGCAAAGTTGCTGAGGCTGACCCGGAACTTGCAATCCTCCTGCCTCAGCCTCCTGAGTCACTGGAATTAAACAGGCATATGCTCCACCACACCCAGCTTCCCTAGGTACTTCGATGTCTCACTTCTTATTGCATTAAAATATCTTCTCAATTGTCACTTCCTCAAGGAAGCCTGCTGCCCAACATGTGGTATCCTTACTTGTGTATGTATATGTATTTCTTAGCCTGGACTGTAGGTTCCATTTAGGACAAGGACTTTTCATTCACAGTTGTGTCCCTACAGCCCAGAAATGTGCTTGGTATATAGTAGGTGCTCAAAAATTTCTTAATGAATAAATGAATTCAGTGCATGTTATATGTCAGACAATTCCAATCAGCAATGGAATTTAATGCTAAAGGAAACTTGGTCCTTTTCATCAAGGACCTGAGAATCTACAATAGCCACAGGGCACCTGAAAAGGTAGCTGTACAAACTAAGATGTGAAGTAAATGTAAACTGGATTGGATTTTTAGGATTTAGTATGAAAAAAATGCAAAATGGCTCAACATTTTTATATTGGCTATACTTTTGAAATGATGAAATTTTAGACATATTGGGTTAAATAAGATGTGATGAAAATTAATATCAGCTATTTCCTTTTAATTGCTAAATGTGCCTACTAGAAGATTTAAAATTATATTTGGTTTGCATTGGGGGATTACACTATATTTCTATTGGGCAGAGCTAGTCCAGAGAGAAAGGCAGACATTAAGTGAATTATTTCCAAATATTGTGAGTTTAAAAAGAAAGAAAAATAATAACAATTGTCAACAAGGTGATATAGGCAGATCAAATGAGGAATAATCTGAAAGAATTAAAAATAGTAACAATTACCAACAAGATGATATAGGGAGGTCAAGTGAGGAACAATTTGTACAACCTGGAGGTGCAAAACACACTGAGTAATTAACGTATAAAGTGTGTTTTAAATGCTTTTCAGTATTTAATGCACACACAAATCACCAGGGATATTGTTAACATGCAGATTCTGATTTAATAAGTCTTGGATGGAGCCTGAGAGTCTAGAGATCTAACGATCTTGCAAGATCCCAGATGTAGATCTTCATGGACCACACTTTGAATACAAAGGATTCAAAGATCTGTTCAAGTTGTCCAAGGGAAGGATAGGCAGGAATTTGAGCCATTAGAAGACTTACTCAAAGCTTTTCCTGGATCCCCTGCCAACTGGAGGAAGATCTGATTTCTTAGCTACTAATACTTCATTTTAAAGATTCCCTACTGCTGTCCTGTGTGAATGCCTGGAGAAAACAAATCAGAGTAAGGTGATTTGGAAATTTATATGATGTAAAATTGACTAAGACTTTGCCAAAAGGCCGTCCAGAATGAGATTTACTCAAACAAAGACTAAAACTTGGGTTGCCTAACTTGGGGTCTCCTCTCAGCAGATCTTGCCCCTCTCCATCAGACCCACACTGTGGACTGTGGAGTTCCCTGCAGGTGGAAAATGTGGAATTCAGGATCTAGTTAGCAGAGTGGAATATAAGTGGTTCTCTTGCAACTTCCCTGCTCTGCTCTATAAATAAGAGGATTCTGAATCTTGTAGTCCAAGAACACCCAGGCAGCCTAGGGAATTAACGCTGACTTGTCTCCATGGAGAGTGATAAGTTACTCCTATTATCACATACAATGTATTTGGGACTCAGTGTGGGTACTTCTATTATCACATATATGTTTGGGACTCAGTATAGAGCAACAAGGTAAAGAAACTTATTTGAGAGAAAGGTTATAGGCTATATGGAGGTTAATGTGAATGTGGGAATATGTGTGCCATCAGGAGCTGCTGGTGTTACAATAATCATGTAAGTTGAAAATAGAAATCTATGCGGAAAAGTGTATAAAAGGTAATGCTAAGGAATGTTAAGAAGCGTGAACTTGATTCTGAGAGCAAAAGGAAGCTAGCATAAAGTTTTGAGTTACCACATAACAAGACAAGAATTGATTGAGAGGGACCACCTGGTTTGTGATGCTAAGGAAGGATTTAAGGGCAGCAGTCCTTAGCATAGAACCAGTTAGCACACACTTACATCATTACATCATTCAGGCAACAGGCGATAAGGTCCTGAACAAGGATACCGAGAAATCTTTAAGAGAATAAATCAATAGATCTTAGGTTATGAAAAACAGGGAGGTGTAGAGAGAAAAGAATATAGGCTTATTTTCTGCTTTTTTTTTTTTTTTTTTTTTTTTTTTTTTTTTTTTGGCTCAGGCTAAAAAGATAGTGCTATGCAGAGAGACTGGGTACACACACACTAGAGTTAATATTCTTGGCCTTGGAGAGAAAGTAGTTTGCTTTGGGACATAATCAGTTTTGGGTGTCCAGGAAGTAACTTGGTAGTAAGCAACAAACTGGTTAATAGATAAATTTGAAACTCAACTTGAGAAGTCATGGCTGGAGAAACAGGTTTAAGAGCCATCACAGCATAAATTGATCTTAAAATTGTGAGAGTAGATAATACTGCCAAAGAACAGTGTCTAGGAAGAGGAAGGTTATGAGACAATGACTAATGCTGAGGAGAAAGAAGGGGCCTAGGATGAAATGAGGGCAACCACCATCAAGGGGAAATTTTGGCAAGAAATGAAGAAGGGTTGGTCACATGTGGAGCCCATAAAATAAGTTCGTTAGATATGGTTATGAGGCCATTGATGACCTGTTGAGAAGCTGATTCAGTGTGATATTAGAGTTAAAAGTCAAATTACAAGAGATTGAAGAATAAATGAAAAATAAAGAAAGTAGGGAAAGTGAATTTTCTCATTTCAAGGAAACGTAGTGAGAGGAAAGGCTGGGGTAGGAAAGTGGACAGAAAGATCTGAGTCATGAAAAGGCTCAAAGGCTTGGAATTGTTTTTGTTTTTTTTGTTTTCTTTATTTCTGATTCATTATTGCAAAAGGGAGAAAATGTTCTATTTCAAAATGGAAAAGTTTTGAGTTTGAAATAATTTATAAATTCTAGGACCAAGGTCTGATATCTGGGAAAGAACTTCTGATCCATGATATTCAACACATATCATGCATACACAGACCCAAGCCTCTTTTCAGTTTAACCACTTCTTTTTGCTTCTGTAAAATGCTTGGCTTAAAGACAATAGAATCCAAACTGCTGTAACTCCATTTTTTTTATCAGCTGCCTCAAACTGTTGCAAGTCTCCTGTCACCAGGCAAGAATAAGCCCCGGTATGATAAGCCAGCCCACGCACAATAAGATAAGGCAGGGCCCTGCAAAGAACAGTCAGCATATTCCATAGCTCTGGAGATGGCCTCCACCAATGAAAACCTCCTTAGTCACACATGGGCTCCCCTGGCCAATCAGGCCAGCCCCCTCCCTCTCCTTGCCTCTAGCCCTAAAAAAGACTCAGTCTCTCTGCAGTTCAGGGCTCCCAGTACAAATCCACTGTGTTGGTGAGGTCTGAGAGTCCGAGCTTAAGCCCAAATAAGGGCTCTTTGTTTTTGCATGCACTCCGGATTCCTTGGTGGTCTTTGGGGTACATACTCTTGGCATTATAACACACACACACACACACACACACACACACCCCCAAACTCACATCACATAGTGATACACACACAAACCCCTCAAAGTTAGTGCTAGACTATAATCTTGCAGTCCTTGTATTTATCCCAATTTTGAATTCTGACATGATATAATAAAAAGACTATACAATTACCTCATATTAGACAAAGGTGCCAAAAACATACATTGGAGAAAAGATAGCCTCTTCAACAAATGGTGCTGGGAAAACTGGAAATCCATATACAGAAAAATGAAATTAAGCCCCTTTCTCTCACCATGCACAAAACTCAACTCAAAGTGGATCAAGGACCTAGGAATTAGACCAGAGACCCTGTGCCTAAGAAGAAAAAGTAGGCCCAAGTCTTCAGCATGTTGGATTAGGCCCCGATTTCCTTAACAAAACTCCCAAAGTGCAGGAAATAAAATCAAGAATCAGTAAATGGGATGGATTCAAACTGAAGAGATTCTTCTCAGCAAAAGAAACAATCAGTGAGGTGAATAGAGAGCCTATAGAATGGGAGCAAATTTTTACCACATACACATCATATAGAGCACTAATCTCCAGGATTTATAAAGAATTCATACCAAAAAAACAAATAATCCAATCAACAAATGGGCTAAGGAACTGAACAGACACTTCTTAGAAGACATACAATTGCTCAACAAATATATGCAAAGATGTTCAATATGTTTAACAATTAGAGAAATGCAAATCAAAACTATTCTAAGACTTCATCTTACTCCATTCAGAATGGCAGTTATTAAGAATACAAGCAACAATAAGTGTTGGAGAGCATGTGGGGGAAAAGGCACACTCATACATTGCTGGTGGGACTGCAAATTTGTGCAACCAATATAGAAAGCAGTATGGAGATTCCTTAGAAAACTTGGAATGGAACCACCATTTGACCCAGCTATCCCACTCCTTGGTCTATACCCAAAGGACTAAAAAACAGCATGATATAGTGAAGCAGCCACATCAATGTTTATAGCAGCACAATTCATAATAGCTAAATTGTGGAACCAACCAGATGCCCTTCAATAGATGAATGGATAAAGAAACTGGAATATATACACCATGGAATATTACTCAGCATTAAAAGAGAATAAAATCATGGCATTTGCAGGTAAATTGATGGAGCTGGATAATATCATGCTAAGTGAAGTAAGCCACTCCCCAAAAACTAAAGGCCAAATGTTCTCTCTGATAAGTAGATGCTGATCCATAATGGGCACGGGCAAGGGGCATGGGGAAAATGGAGGAACTTTGGATAGGGCAAAGGGGAGAAAGGTGAAGGCAGGGGGTATGGGAGTAGAAAAGATGGTGGAATGAGATGAACATCATTACCCTAGATACAGGTATGAAGACACTAATGGTGTGACTCTACTTTGTGTACAAAGAAATGAAAAATTGTGCTCCATTTGTGTACTGTTAATTGAAATGCATTCTGCTGTCTTGTATAACAAATTAGAACAAATAAATAATTTTTTTTTTAAAAAAAAAAAAGACTATTTGGCTAGGAAACCAAAGACCCAAGTCAAAGTTCTGGCTCTTTTTCCAAATGATTATGTGACCTCTAAGTGACTTTGTATTTCTGAGATTCAGTAACCTTATCTAAAAAATTAGAAAGCTGAACTAGTTTAGGAATGACATCTTAGATACCAGCTCTGGTGAATTGGTAGAGGTTGCTTGGCTAGTTGCATTAAAAACAAAATTGTCTGAGGCTGTGTCTAAGTTTAGCAAGAAAGACTATTATAATAGATTAGCAATGTCTGTCTGCCACAGGCAAGAAAACGGTACCATTAACCATTGACCATACCTGAACCCCTGAACTAGAACAGTCCATGATTCATTAAATGCATTATCACCTTGTCATACATCATGACTTTGGCCCAATAAAATGCTCAGTAGTCTTTTTTATTCTTTATTTAATCCAGACCCCATTATTATTTTTTTTACTATGAAAATGGGATCTGACATCACTCCCTCTGTAATTTTATTCAGAAACTAGACCTATTCTTTTCTGCTTATCTTTCTAATAGGCTTCTATAACTGCCATACCATTTAGGGATAGTAAAAACTGCCTTCATATAATTGGAACAGCATTATTTACTGACCATACGACGTTCCAAATAAAGTCTACGATGTTTTGGACAATGACAGAATTCATTTTCAAAACAGGTCTGTTGGTCCTTTATGCTGGATTCAAATGCCATATATATAGCATTTCTATCACCCCTAGTGAGAGATCCAATTTCCCATCTTTTAGATCAGGGTCTATCTATTGCCCTACAGGCTCAGCCACAGAAATACATGACAATTATTTCTTCAAAACATAATATCTCAATCACCCCCAAACTCTGAAGGATATTTCTTCTGTACTTAGCTGCCATAAAGATAGCTCTGCTTACACTGTCAAGACGACTCAGACTCTGCCCTTATCACATGATACTTCTACCTGGTAGCCTGTGACTTCTGCTGTTGCTATCTGCCCATAGCATTGTTGAGAGGCTCAAATTCAATATAAACCAAAGAATTTTGTGAAGTCTTGATCATTGCATCTATAAACAATATCATTCCTGTTTTTATACTATTTACTAGCATGGAGGCCCTATGGAGGGAAAAACAAGCATGTTGTCTAACCACATGTGAGACTAGTACAAGGCCAAAGAACTAGAAAGACAATCCATGGGGCTTTTAGCAAAATACCTTCAAACTCAGTACACAAAGCCAGTGAACACAGCATCAGTATCCATCATCATTGTGGAAGTCAGTTTTCTTTTTAAGGAAAGGTTTGTTTAATACAAAGCCTGGGGGTCCCTGCTCTCTTTCTGCCATGTGCCTATCCCCCCAAGAAGCAGTCTGGCAGTCAGTCTGCAAACATTGCTTCTGCCCCATTTTTTCTTTTATCCCCTGGTGGAACTCTGTTAGCCTGTGTGCTTCCTCTCCGTTGCCTCTCTTTGACTTCTCCCTTCTTCTCTGTGGTCATTTCTGTCTCTCTTTGACTTTTTTCAGCAATTTGTAAATTTTCAGAATTTTAAAAATCTCTCAAGCTAGTTACTGATGCAATTATCTGCAGGGTCTTCTAATATAAGATTCTGCAACACATTTTTTATTTCAAAACCGTCATGCTTGTTTCTATCTGATTTCTTTTTTGAGTTTCGCCTTTCTGTAAGCAAGCTTACTTTTGCTATTTATTGTCTTATCTCATCTTTAATCTCGTGTTTCATAGAATCTAGGCTTAATTGAATTTTATTGAAAGGACAAGCAGATGCTGCCTTAAATTACTTTTGCTTCCTACGGTAAATCTTTTTTCAAGTATGTCCTTCCTTTGCCTCCTGTGAGCTCTGGTCTTCTTTTATGCTTCAGAGTCTTTTCATAGCCCCCAAATTGATGTGTGTGGGTTTTTCCTGCAGTTTACTCATCCTCAAAAAATGAGAATTCTACACAGACCTGAAATCTACTCAGAAACAGGTATAATAAGATATTGAAATGAGAGTATTCTCAGTTTCAACAAAAGCCCCCAATTTAATAAGGGCAACCAGAAGCTATCACAGAATTTGCTGGACTCAGTCCATAGGGAAGATGCTGTGCCACTTGTTCATATTTTTCAAAATCTAAGATGGTGACAGGAGAGCATTAATCCAACTTCAGGATACTTCTGAGTGAGGAGCCTCGTGTAACTGCAGAGGTCATACATCCTGAAAGTCAGTCCTGGGGAAAATGACCCTCACAACCCAAAACTGGATACAAGACCACCAAGTGGGACTTATATGGAAGTGTCTGAGAAGTGGGTTTTCAAATGCTAGTACCTTCCCTACCTAAAAGGTATGAAAGGTTCAGCTAAAGACTGATTAGGAATTTGGAGGATTTCTCTAGAGCTAAGTATCCATGTGCTGTGACAACCCCTCTCCTCCACGGGCATGGCTTCATGGAGATCCCTTTAAAAGTTTTACATAGGAAGGCAGGGAGATCCTTTCAAGAGTTTTCCATCATAAGCAGGCAGTGAGGGAGCAGCTTCATCCTCACATGCAGAGATACAAAACTACAAATTAACACAAATTAAATACAAAAAGAATTAAATAATTACAGCAGAATGTTCCAAGAGGGATGTCTATGAGAATGCACAAAAGTGTCCTGTGAAAGAGAGGATTGGCTTTGAATGTTTGCCCAGCCTAGAGGTGGTGGCAATGCCAATCAGAATGTCCTTTCCTGTCCCTACCTCCCAGTCTAGGAGTGAGGTCCAAAGAGCCAGCAGAGTAGAGAGAAGGAAAGTTGTAGGTTGACGTTTTCAGTCTCCCCAATGAGATTGCTTTGTGACTTCAAGTGATCAGAGGAATTACTATTATAGACACATGCCACCAGATTGCATATATGATGTAGAATTATAATGGAACACAGCTAGCAAAGAAGCAAGAAAAGGGGAGACTGCAGGAGAAAAAAAACCACCAGGAAAATTCACATTGAAGGGTTCAGCAGAAGCTTTTTCAGACCCCAATACATTCCTTCAAGTTTGAAAACATAGGCCAGGTACAATGGCGCATACCTGTAATCCCAGCAACTCAGGAGGCTGAGGCAGGAGGATCACAAGTTGGAGGCCAGCCTGAGCAACTTAACAAGGCCCTGTCTCAAAATAAAAAGTGAAAAGGGTTGGGAATAGAGCTCATTTGTAGAGCACCTCTGGGTTCACTGTTCAATACCAAAAGAAAAAAATATTTGAGAACATAGACCCCAACATCAAAAGGATTTCATTAATAGAGAGGAACATTCATGGTGAATTATTGCTAACAAACAAAACCATATTAAAAGGAAAGAAAAAAAAAACAACCATAGACATATTTCTGAAAAGAGTGACATGTTCTTCAAGAAGAGACTTAGGCAGATGGTTCAGGAAGAATTAGAAGAGGGCATGGTTTTTATAGCAGATGACATCGTACCCACTCGTTGCTGTGCCTTTCGTTGCCCCTGGAGACCTTCAGCAGGAGGAGATGCAGAGGTGGAAGACAGTGATACTGATGACCTTGAACCCTGGAGGTCTAGGCTAATGTGTGTGTTTGTATCTTAGTTTTTAACAAAAAAAACGTTTTAAATACAAAAAGGAATTAAATCAAAAAGGCATACAGAATAAGGGTTTTGTATTGGTTCTTAGTTATACATGACAGTAGAATTATACATGACAGTAAGATCTATTCTGATATATTTATACAAGCATGGAATATAGAATAAGGATTTAAAGACAGAAAAGAGTTTTGTAAAGCTGTACATTGTGTTTAAAACCATAAGTTTACTGAAAGATATAGTAAGCTAAGTTTCACCTATTATTGAAAAGGAGAAAATTTGTTTATAAATTTAGTATACCATAGATGTATCATGTATAAGTCTACAACCAGATGCAATAATTTCCTATGCCTTCACATTCACTCATTGCTCATTCACTCACTCACTCACTCACCTAGATCAACCTCTGGTCCTGCAAGTTCCACTCATGGTAAGGGCCCTTAACAGGTATACCATTTTTACCATTTATACCATATTCTTCCCTACCTTTTTCATATTCACATACCCAAATACTTAGCATTGTTTTATAACTACAAACAACATTCAGCATAACTTGCAGTACAGATTTGTAGCCTAGGATCAATAGGCTATACATGTAGGCTAGGTATGTATAGACTGTACCATCTAGGTTTCATAGGTGTTCAAATACTCTATGGTATTTGCACAATGATGGAATTGCTTGATAATGAATTTCTCAGAATGTGTCCTCTATTTAAACAACAACTGCCTGTATTTGAGAATAATTGGACCAGCCATAGAGTTCCCACAGGTCAATGGGGAAGAATAACATCTCAAGCTTGGATAGAGTTGGTTTGTGTTTAGGCCTCATCAAGTTCTGCCTGTTAAATGTACAGGGTATCGTTTCAAATGTCACTTATTTGCTGGATAGAGACCTCCTGTGGGATCTTTAGATTGAGCACCAGTTGCCTTTTTCATGATTCGGCCTAAGAGAGAGCTGGAGACCCCCCTCGGGCGACTTCACTCTGGGGCAGCTGCAGGTCCAGGTACCAACCCTGATGAGAAATTCCTTGGCCACTTCAGGAGACCCTCTCACTCCCTTTCACACCTCCCCACCCACCAGCCCAATTTCCCATTACCCTGAACCCAAAGAATCTGCTGGTTTAGGAAGTAGTGCCTGCAATGCTTCTACTTCTGGATGGAAAAGTCTCCTCCAATTCTGTTTCCAAAACTTGAAAGGGAGGGTATGACTGTGCAAAGTTTCAGCTGTTGAGAATACACATCACTGAGGAATCTCCTCTCAGGGTCTTCTTGGACCCTCTATGTGCACTTCCTTGACCAACTACGTCTGCCACATCCTGACCCTTAGCCCACTTTTCCCTCTAGCTCCACTTCCTTCTGCTCTGAGCTAGAGCCCACTCGCAAACTGGATTAGGTACATCCCAATCCTGGTTGTGCATTAGAATCATCTGAGGAGCCCTTGAAACACCAGTGCTTGGGCCTTACCCCAGACCAGTTGCCACCAAATAACTGGGGAGTGAGTCTCAGACATCTGGTCTGTGCATTACTCTCCAGGCAATTTTAATGTGCAGCCAGGGTGACTCACAGGTTATTCCATTTTTGGTTCAATTCAGTGTCATCTTGCAGAAATCCCTCATAGCCTTTGGCATGTGGGTGACAATGTTTCCTATTTTTCAGTGCTGACATGAGTTTTTTTTTTCCATATTATTATATTGAGATCAATTCACATTTGTCTGCAATACAAGGAACACTCTCCTAACTGTCAGTGTTAGGAAATAACTGTATAACATAAGGGAAATATGAAATTTTTCTCCTTGGAGCTTATAAAAACAAGCCAATGTCATCTTATTTTCTGTAGCTCTTTAGGTGGACAGTTACTAGGCCCCGGCCTTCTTTAATGCTGCGGATTTGCCCTGAATCCTAATCAATCATAAAATTCCCTTCATCATTAAACATTCTCTGTGAGCAATCCTTTCTTATCAAAGGGGCAGAAATGAAGGGCTGTCCCTTTGAAAAATAAGTAAACAAATCTAAATGTCTTTGTCATCCAAATTCTGCATCTCTCCAGAATTTTAATATTTTATTGATTTTTGAATTAGAAAAATACATTGTTTACTCTAAAAGGTAAGTTCAAGACTGCCAAAAAATATAGAACTTCTCCCAGAGGATTAAAATCAATCACAATGTCTGCTCTATGCAAACCAAGTATTAAAACGTAAAGATCACAAAATGCATTATATTATATGCTGTCTCCAAGTTGTCTTTGTCCATCATCCTGAACATCAGCAATTGTTGTCACTCCTTGCCTTAATAAGTCCTCACATTTGCCCACTCATTAGTTGATTCCTCTAGGATTTTGTTCACCTTCATTTATCTTCAGACTTTGCAATGGAAATCGCACCACCAGAGATATCTGGCTTCCTCATGCAGGCCTTCTCTATCCCAAGTACAGCAAGCAGATTGCTTTGTTCCCTTGCCATCCCTTGCCAGCTCACTATCCAGGTGCTGAACACAAGAGGCCGTGAATAAATGATGAAACCAAGTTTTAGCTTAGAGCTTGCTGTGTTCCATTTGCATAGCTATAATGTCAGATTCATTATTCATGAGCATATGCTACAATGGCCCTCCCCTTATAGCTGAGTCCTCCACTGCCTCTGACTCTCAGATGTGCAAGATGAACCATCTCTCTTGCAGCTTGGAGCTGTTTCTCCTTTCTGAGTGCACAGCAGAATGATGGCTCTATTTTTTTATGCAAGTGTGGCTCCTTAGATGCATAACATTTACAACCTACCATAAAATAAACTGAAGGTTTTGATACTGAAAGTCGTAAGCATATTGGGTCAACAAAAAAACAAAATTAAGGAGCAGGGACTCCCTTTAGAATTCTGGTAGAGGGAAGCATTGGCCTACCTGTAGACAGAAGAGGTAAACTATGATAGCGTGTTGTCAGGCATGTTGGGAAGCCTTTCCTAATTAAAAATATCTACCCTAGGGTGATGGTTAATTTTATGTGTCAACTTGACTAGGGTAAAGGATTCCCAGATAGCTGGTAAAACATTATTTCTGAGTTTGTCCTTGAGGGTCTTTCTAGAAGAGATTAGCAGCTGAATTGATGAACTCAGTAAAGCAGATGGTCCTTCCCAATTTGGGTGGGCATCATCCAATCTGTTGAGAGCTCAAATACAGCAAAAGAGCAGAGGAAGGGCACAGTTGCTCTCTTTTGAGCTGGGATATCCATCTTTTCCTGACTTCCAAGTGCTCCTGGTTCTTGGTTTTCAAACTCTGACTGAATCACACCACTGGTTTTCATGGGATTTGTTGGGTCTCATAATCATTTGGGTCAATTCCTAGAACCATGTTATATTTGGTATGTGTCCTAAGCTATAATTTAACAAGACTCTGTGACAAATTAAATCACTACATATTTTTAGCAATGATAAGGTTAAACTGGATATATTTTTAGATGGAGACCAATATAAATATGATGACTGCACAAAAGTAAAATTCTTTTGACAGAGATATTGACAAACTTTTCTTGGTACTGATCTTGGAATCACTATGCATGCAATTTTTAGAAGATAAAAGATGTATTGAGTGTGGGGAAAAAAGATCAAAGACTTACAGCTGAATATAGGTTCAAATCTTGGTTCTGTTGTCTTTGCTGTAGGACAATCAATTGGCCTCATTTGGCTTTGTGTTTTCATCTATAAAATGGGAATTGGTATCCATATGGCAAATTGACCTTGCATGACTATGGGGAAGATGAAGTGGATAATATAGGTTAAAATATTTAGTAAGCTTACCAATTTTTTCCCTGAATCTTCATGGAAAAGTAGCATGATTTAGTGAGTAGTTGGAGGCATAATGGAATCCAGATTCTTTTTGAAAAAAGGAAAAGTTAGATAACATAAAATTCAAAAAATCTCCAACCAAGTATAACTGATTTCTTCTTATTTTCCAATAGCACATATAATTCTACTTCATTAATTTATTTTATAAATCATAAACAAAATTAATTTGTTTACCAAACTCTCACTAAATGTCAGGTATCACTGCTTAGTAATTGTCTTATTGGCTCTCTTTTTTTATTAACACTTCACTGATAAGGGCACTTTTACTGGATATCCCAAAGTGCAAATGTAGGATGATGAACACTCCGGATCTGATAAGGAGAATGGGGATCCTGTTTGTTGGACTTAAGAAAAACCTTGTGTTTTCAGTATTAGAATAAATCTATGGATTGCAAATGTTAAATGGTTCATCTGCATCATAGATCAAAAATGCAATGATTAGTTTGGGTCCAGAGTCATTTGTTCTTTTAATTTATGATTAATCATTGTCTACTTCTCTCATGGGACCATTAACTTCTACATGTGTGGCTGCAAGTTTAAGAAAAGAAATGTGGCATGGAATAAAAGCTTGTTTTATTATTAATTAGACCTCTCCTAGATCAGAGGGTGCTCCAAGTCTTTCTGTTTCTCTTGGGGAACAGACTGGCTCATGCCTGTCCATCAACAACCCTATGGGCAGAACTGCATGAACAGAGAGGGCTCCCTTTCCTTTCAAGGGGAGAGTGGCTCCCACCAGCTCAAGAAAGGGATTGCAAAAGACCCAGCAGAGACAATGAAGGAGACACACTTGCATTCCACAGCATTCACTTGCCTTCTGTGGATAGTGTCTCACCTAAGGTGGAGTAAAGCAGAGGTACATCACCACACCCCCTGCCCAACTCCTAAGTTTAAAAGGGATGATCTATGAAATCAAATCTTTGTCCTAAGCCTTATAAATAATTGGTGGCAGAGTTGGAACTAGACTTCAATCATTTCAATCCTTGTCCCTAAACTAAGCCTTTGTGAATTCTTTCCTGTCAAAAGTGTTCAATTATTTTATAGGCCAGGTTTTGAATGACACTTCTTTTAGGGCAATACACTAACTAGTAAAGAACATGTAGAAAAATTGTCTCTAAGAAAAGGTAGGTAGAAATTATTCATTCTCACATTATTTTAGTTTCCACTTGCAGAATGGGAAAAGTAAAACAGATTTAAGAGTGATAGAATGTTTTCATAATTTGAGCAGAGTGTCATCTGGTTATTTTGAAAGAATTATCCATTAATACTTGTCAAAAAATGATATTACTTATTTTCATTTACTTGGTAAACAATTTGGAACTTGTTAATAGGAGAGAGTAAGAATGAAAAAAAGTCAGTGACTTTAATAGAAAAAAAAAAATGCCTGATACATTTGCAAAATCCCATGAAAGCCAAAAGAAGGGGGGGAGAATAACCCAAGATTTGTAATGGACTTTAATTTTATTGAGTGAACATATTTTTTTGCTCTTTTCAGAAAATAAAAGCAACATATTTGCATTCCCATCAAGTTTATGACCTTTTTCACCATTCTAAAGAAATGCAAACCATCTCAGAGAGATGACTATGTTATATAATTACCAAAAAAAAAAAAAAAATCATTTAGAGAAAATTGACCTGAATTATCAGTAAATCTATTACAATATAGTTTTAACTATTATTTCAAATACATTATGGGCAAATTAGAACTAACTACCAACCATATCTTTCCAAAGAGTTGCTTTAATGCATGAATAAGTCGTTTGTAACAAACAACACTCTTGTATTAAAACCAACTTTGTTTAAACTTTTTAAAAATGTATTTTTTAGTAGATAGACCCCCTGACCATCACCCTTACTTTCACCATAAGAAGAAAACAAAAAGATGACCCTTTATATTTTTTAATAGTTCTTTGTTTCACAAATATTTCAGTAAGAATTTTATTCCAACTCCTACAGAATAATCTCTGAATCTTATTCATGGAGCTTAAATCAATACATTCCAGTTAATAGTAACATATTGTTTATTTCAAAATTGCCAAAAGAGGATTTTAAATGTTCTCATCACAAAGGAATGGTAACTATTTGAGGTGATGGGTAGGGTATGCTAATTAGCCTGATTTTACCATTCTGCAATGTATGCATGTCTCAAAACATTATATTGCACCCCATAAGAATACACAATTATTTTTCCAAATAAAAATAAATTTCCAAATTAGCTTCAGTTAAAAAGTAAAGGAAGTTAGATATCACATGAAAATTTGGTGTTAATGAAGCTCTGTGTTGGATTCTTATGAATGAGTCATAGGTCTCTTGGTGCTGAATACTGTTAGTATTTTCTTAGGAATTTCACTTTCTGAAAACTGAATCTTTCATATCATCAATTTCATATGCCATTAGATCTATTTTAGGATTTTTAAAGTTGTATTGGTGAGTGTGGCCCAGGAACTCATTTTTTGAGCTTCCAGGTAATTCTGATGGACAGCCACATTTAAGAAATAATATTTATACTTACATGCACAACTCAGTAGAAACACAATTGGGATGTTGTGTGTGCTGGTGATCTACATAGAGACTTATTCTTTCAATGCACTCTTCATTGTGCATGAAAGCAGTTGCATTGCGATTGTGCATACTGGTTTCATTGTTCCTGAAGTTCAAATTCAGGAAAATTATAAATGACCACTTATATCAAGCCCTTAACGAGCTTAGCTTCTACTTGCTTATTTGTACTTGAGTGCTCTGCTTTTCCTATCCTGTCCAGATTTATGTAAGGAAAATTTTCCATCTGCAAGGTAGATTCCTCCAGTATAAGAGCTCATTCCCATGAATGAAGAGGCCTTAAATCTGCATTGCAGAAGGAAACTCCCAATCATCTTAGATCTCCTGCCATTCTGCAATGTATGCATGTATCAAAACATTATATTGCACCCCATAAGAATATACAATTGTTTTGCCAATTAAAAGTAAATTTCCAAATTAGCTTCAGTTAAAAAGTAAAGGAAGTTAGATATCACATGAAAATTTAGCCTGTCCCTAATATTTTCCTTGATTGGATCATATGGCAGATGTTTTCCAAAGATATCCTCATCAACATCTCCCAACCCATATGCTCTTTGGCCTGTCTCTCTCATCAACAGAGAGTCTATTTCCCAATCTCCTTGAATCTAGGTGTGTCCTGGAACAGCTTTGATCAATAGAATGCAGCAGAAGTGATAGTGTCACTTCTGAGACTCGATCATATGGCATTAGGAAATTTTTCTCTGTCTTGGAACACTTGCTTTGGGGATGCTCCCTCTGGGAACCTACCTGCTCTACTGACAGAAGCCCAAAGCACCTGGAGCAGCTATACTTAGGTGGTTCAGTCTACAGGGCTACTGACCTCTGAGCTAATCCATCAAAAAATAGCCAATGTCAACTGCCATGTGAGTGAGCCACCTCAGATGTCCAGCACAGATGTGTCTTCAGAGGACTGCAGTCTCAGACATCTTACAGTACTCCCAAGAAAGACCCTGAGTGAGGACCATCCAGCTGAAACTGGTCAAACCACAGAACTATGATAGATAATTATAGATTGTTATAAACCACTAAGTGTTAGGGTAGTGTGTTTTGCAGAAATAAGTCACTGGGAAAGACACTGTGATAAGTCCATTGCTCTATATTGAAGGAGCCCTAATTAGGAAGGGCTGTTGTAGCTAGCTGGAAGCCATAAGTTCCACCTGATATGTATGTGACGCACCTGTAGGCACCCGAAAAGCTGAAGGTATATAACCAGGTGAAAGCAGTCCGAGTTAGGAGAACAGAGAATTCAGTCAGCCGGGCAGTCACTCGGTCGGTCAGAAGAATCAGAGCGGCCAGAACGTAGGCAGAGCGGTTACAGAAGAGAAACCAGATAGAAGACAGAAGAGAAACCAGATAGAAGAAGTAATGACTGGTCAGAGTTAGGCCGAGACTCCTGAGGAAGACAGAAGACAGAAGAAAGAAGAAGGAAGAAAGAAGAGAGAAGAAAGAAGCTCTAATCTTTCTCTAAGCTAAGCTCTATCTTTCTTTCTCTCTACAAGAAGAAAAGCTCGCTCTAATCTTTCTCTCTAAAAATCTTTCTTTCCCTCTCTAAGCTCTAAGAAAGTAGAAGTAAAAGTAGTAAAAGCTTAACTTTGCCTCCGAGAGTTTTTCCTCCCGGTTTTCGGTACCAGGCAGCTTACACTATATCTTAATTTATACTCTTTAGTTGTCTGCTAGATCTAGAATAGATTTCTGAACCTGCTTATTTCAGGTCCAGTTTGGTAAGTTAAATCTAACTGTTCTCATCTACTTTCCTGTCCCACAGTCCTCCTTCCCCAGAGCCGAAGCCACTGGACACTTACCACACCTCCATTTACTTCATTTTCTGAAACAAAATCATCTTTCTGGATCTCAAAAATCCCAACTCCTTGTCTTGACTTTCTATTAACAAATCTCCTACCAATGACTCTCAGTTCTAAATATACATTGGACTCGGGAAATATTACAAAAATACATGGCCATGGTTCCCACCTACAGAGATTCATATCTCATTGGTCTAGAACATTGTTTCTCCGCATTGACATAACTGACATTTTGGGTCACATAATTCTTTGTTGTGAGGTACTGTCCACTGTATCAAAGGGTGCTTAGCAATATGCTGGCCTCTGTCCTCTAGATGTCAGTGGTACCCTTTCAGTTTTGACAACCAAAATTGCCTGGAGATAATGACCAACTTGAGGAGGGCGGTGGGGGGGGGGGGACTGTACTGGTGGATTACTCCCACTCCCAGTTGAGAACCATTGGTCTAGCCAGGGTTAGCCTGGGCATCAGGATACTTTTAAACTCCTGAGGTGATTCCAATGTGCTGGCAAGGTGGAGACCTGCTGATCCAGAACAGTGCTGCTTCTCAGGTTTAGCTAGGTATGAGGATTGCCTGGAATCCCCAGTATATCTTATTAAGATGCAAATTCTGATTCAGTAGGTCTTTGTGGGCCCAAGATTCTGTTTCTCTCCTGGAGATACTGTGGGTCCTCAGTCCACTCACTGAATAGCAAGAAAATAGACACTGTGATTTGCCTGAAGACTGTACTGACACCTAGAACCCTCACCTAGGTACCCCAAGTACTTTATTCTAATTGTCCTCAGGGAAAAACGAATTATTAGCAATTGTCAAAACAGAGTATCTATATTCTCCACAGTTGGCAATGATGCCTGAAAACATGGTAGCAGAGAAATTGCTTCAAGTAAATTATTCACTTCTTAGGGATCGGTGTGCTGCAGACTACATATTGCATTTCACCAGGGCAGAAGCTGCCAGTGGATTAAGGGAAAACTTCCCTACAGTTTGCAGATTGCCGTTGCCAAGCTAGAAAGCCAAACAATGCCTTGAGCTGCCAGCCTTTTTCAATAATGCACTTCACATTGCCAGTCAGGAGAGAGGCTGTGTGTGGGACCCAGAGATTTCCTCCCACAGCTCCAGCCCACCTTCAACACTCCCTCTGCATGTGAAAGTCCGCAGCTTTACCATATGTCACGGGGGTTAAACAAATGAGTCAAGAGAGCAGACTTTTAGTTTGAGGAGGGATTTCAGGAAGTCAATTCTTGTCCCTCCAGGACAGAGGTCAAGCTACAATCGAGTCAAGACAGACTAGCCTTCTGGAATTTACACAGAGCTGTGGAAAGGTTATGTCTCCCTCCACTCACGACTCAGGAACGCAGAGGATTTGTACGACTCTGTTCTGCTTTGGCATTTGTCCAAGAGAAATGCTCTTGTTTCACTCTGGTGGTATTTATTTGCACTAAAATCACTTCAGAACTATGTCCTCTCTCACCTGTAAATTTAGCCAGAAACTTGAAGATGCTGGTGGCTAAGGAGTCTTCAGGGCATATTATTTAAATCCTACCGGCTCCAAAGGAGATAAAAGGCATCTAGTTGTTTGGGAATCTACAGGGGACTACAAATGTATTAGAGTTTTTCAGGTTGACACAATATGTTATATGTAATATTTCTCTACTTAAGTCTTATCATCTAAGAAAGAAAGAAAGAAAAAATCCAGGAGGGAGGGGGTAAGTGAATTTTGACTGTCCAAAAAAGCAATTCTAATTCATTCCAGAAAGCATTTTGAGTACAGAAACTGTGAGAGAGATTTCTCCTCTTCCACTTTTCTTCATGTCCATAGGAGATAGTTCTAAACAAATTTCTCATACATGCATACTACTTAATTCTGAACAGTTTTCTGTCCTGAAACCAGTATCTACTTCCCTAGGACAAAGGAGGAGGTAGATGGTAAACATATATACAATCAGACTCTTTCACTGCCTGCCAGATGCCTCTGTGGACTATATCCTGGCTCCTCTCAGTAGTTCTCACCTGAAGGTATAAAGCCTCTGGGATACTTAGCAATGTCTGGAGACATCAGCACTTGTCACAGTTTGGGAGTTGCTAGTGACATCTCATTGACAGAGACCAGGAATGCTGCTAGATGCCCAATAATCCCCCACTACAAAGAATTATCTGGCCCAAATGGTCAATCTTGCTACTGTTGAGAAACCTGATCTTAGATTTTTTAGAAGGTCAAAAAAGATCCTCAACTTCTACAGGAGGCTGAAGGCCTCATCATACCACCTAAAATTCTGTTCAGACATAGAAGACAAAAGTAGAAAAAAAAAAAAAAGGAAGGACCCTTTAAGTCATTCCTTTATTTCTGCATGAGGACACAGTTTCATTCTTGTTCCTCTCTATTATATCAGAGGGCAGCAGTGACAGAGACATGATAGGTACTTAATAAATATTTGTTGAAAAATTGGATGAATTCCAGTCCTCAGTGCAATGATGTGCTCATGTAGGAAACAAAGAAAAGAAGACGTCTTAGCTATAAGATCAGCGTTTTTTGCAGCCAGCATCCCTGGGACTTGTTTAGGCAGGGTGGCATGGCCCAGTGCCTCTTAACCTTAATGTGCATATGAATTACCTGGGGATGTTGTTAAAAATGCAGAATCTGATTCACTAGGTCTAGGATGAAGCCTGAGAGTCTGCATTTCCCTCAGGCTTCCAAAGAAACTGATACAAGTCCAGGTCACATTTTGAGAAGCAAAAATAGCCTATGTCTAGACTTGAAACAAGGACTCTAACCAGCTTTCTCAGCCTCCATATCCTGCTGTAGAAAACAGGGAAGACATTGAAATCTCTGCTATGCCCACATCAAAAAATTGTTATGAGGACCAGAAAAAACTTTTTTAATTATGTCCTGATATGATCTAAAAACTTTATAAGGGGTTTCAGAAATCTTATCAGCTAAACCCTTCAATGTTTAAATGAGAAAACAGAAGCCCAGAGGCATCTTAACTTTTCCAAGGTCACACTAGTGATTGGCTGTGAAGTCTGGACCAAATCCCTCGCCTTGACTGCAGATCCAGCAGATCTTTCCCCTCCCTGTGTTCTGAGTGCACATTCTGCCTAGTGCCTAGCACTGCAGAGCTGGCTGTTGTTTACTTCTCTGTGATTTTCCCCTGATGCTGTTCCTTGATGCCTTGGCTAAAGATGAACCTCTACCACTTCTTCAAGTCCACCTGCCACTTCATCCACACCCGATGGCCACATCCAGATTGGTCAGTGACTGCCACGTCCCTGAAAACAATCGTTCCACTCTGCAGCTCAGTTTTGTGCATAACAGTGTTCTTATACTGGATCTTGCTCCCCTGATATATAAGAGAAGCACAAACCAAATTAACCACAGGCAAAGAAGAAGAAAGAAGAAGAAGAAGAAGAAGCAGCAGCAGCAGTAAGCCTGGTGTCAAGTAATAGAACAAGTACCGAGCAAGAATTGAAACCCCACTTTTTGACTCCCTGTGCACACTCCAGACCGCTTCAGAAAGAACACAGCCCTTCATTATTTACCAAACCCTCATTAGTTTAACAGCCTGTTCTCCTAATACTAAAAACCTGCTCATCAATAGCAATTTAGATGAAGGGAAATTATATTTAAAGAAAAACATTATATCATTACAGGTTCATTTTAGGAATCCTACCCTCCAATTGTCTCAAAATAATCTTGGGTTGGCTCTTCTTCTCCTGCAAGTAGATAGATAATGCTGTTTTGATAACTCAAGTTGTATTCCTGTCCTGGGTCTCCTTGACTCCCAGCCGAGGCACACCTGAGTCTCATGGATTTTAAGTGCCATCTAGTGGTAAATCTTCAGATGTCAAAAATAATGTGATGAAATTTAACAAGGATAATTGGAAAATGCGTGGTCTCCAATGATGGCATAATCTCTTTACCTGAAACTCACTGTGGATTTACCGTATGTGATTTACCAATATTTAAAAACTGTAAATTCCTGTTTTTAACCAATCCTGTGTATCAGTTTGAGCATCCTTTTAAAAACTCTCATAACTTCTCAATCAAAAGCATTTGAAAAATTCTTTTTTTTTTTTTTTTTTTTTTTTTTTGGTGGTACCAGGGATTGAACTCAGGGGCACTTGACCACTGGGCCACATCCCCAGCCCTTTTTTGTGTTTTTATTAGAGACAGAATCTCACTGAGTTGCTAAGTGCCTCGCCATTGCTGAGGCTGGCTTTGAACTCGCGATCCTCCTGCCTCAGCCTCCCAAAGTGCTGGGATTACAGGCGTGCGCCACCGCGCCCAGCTTGAAAAATTCTTATAATGAGTTTTTCTATTATACGGGAGAGACAATTGGAGCATTATGCATGATATTTTTATCTGGAAGTAAGGTTTTTAAACCAAATGGGTCAGCCCTTATGAGTATCATTTATTTATGTTTTCTATTTGCTTTGACAACTCTGCCCATTTCATCCATTACAGAGAAGACCAACAACTCAGAATTTCATTCCAAAGGGAGACTGAAAAGTCTTTTATAGTCAGCCCTCAATATCAGTGGATTTCACATCTATGTATTCAACTAGCTATGGATCAAAAATATTCAAAATATTTGTATCTGTACTAAACATGTACATCTTTTCCCTTGTCATTAGCCCCTAAACAATACAGTATAACAATATTTACCTAGCACTTACATTTCAAATCTATAGATGATTTAAAGTATAAGAAAGAGGGTTGGGGATATAGCTCAGTTGGTAGAGTGTTTGCACACTACATGCACAAGGCCCTGGATTCAATCCCCAGCACCACAAAAAAAAAAAAAAAAAAAAAAAAAAAAAAAAAAAAAAAGAAGTAAAGTATAAAATTGTGTAGGTTATATATAAATACCATGGCATTTTATATGGGGGGTTTGAGCCTCTTGGGTTTGGTATTTCAGAGGGGTATTGGAAACAATCCCCCACAGATACTAAGGGGCTACTGCTTGCTTCCTCTTCCTGGAAGAAGAGAGCAAATAAAAAGATTGGTCCTCCCTTCTCTTCCTCCACCCACAGAAGACTTCAGTAACTGCTTCCAGTTGAGAATCTCTGGACCCCACAACCTGCACTTAGGGAAGCTGGCTTAATGGTTGTAAGATTTTGGTTTCTTTGTCCATTTTCTGTACCATAGTAGACCCACCAAGGTGGGCAGAAATTAAGAAATGTGTATACAGAACTATTGCCAGATCCCAAGGGATTGGAGTTACGATTTAAATTTCCAGCTAAAATCTATAGGCTGCTTCTTCAAGATCCAAAAGGAGTTGTGGCAGAAATGCACATACAAAAGTAGATTCTACATACTCAGAAAATATGTACAAGTGAAATAGAGCCAGGAGATATCAAAACAGATGTCCCTATGTTTAATTTAACCAATACTCATCAAAAGGCATTAGGTTTCTAAATTCTTGCTTTTGTGTCTAAATAATTCTGAGATAGATTTCCTTGCATACAAATAAGCAAAATGTAAATATTTATCTCAAATTGATTTCTGGAACTTAAATTAATGGGTCAAAGGATTTGAATGTTTTTAAGTTTTGTGATACACAAAAGCAAACTGATCACCAGAAATACAATCATTGATTATTACTCTCACGAGGGCCTTGTAAGGGTACAAACATGGCATTTTCTTTGATGGATGGAACTGCTGCCTACCCACTGTCCTCTCTTTACGATGTTTCCTTGACCATAAAATAGACCTGATTAAAAGGCTCAACCTATTAATTTTACAATTGCAGCGCAAATGTGTGGGCTTTCTGACCCCTGCAATTATGAACAATCACAGTGTATCCTCTGGTCTCTCAAACAGGTCAGAGAACTATAAGCTTGTCTGTCTTCTACTTTTCTAAATTAATTATTTAAAATTATGACTAAACTTGAAGTCACTTTCCTCCTACTTTATATGCATGCAATTCTGATAATTACTCAATATGAAAATTATGCCTTCTCTCTTCCTTCATGTGGTGTAAAGGGTACTTTTGTTCATGAAAGGGTTCTATTTCCCTAACAACTTCCTGAGAATACCTGTATCCCACAATTTAGAGTTTCTGTTTACTTGGCTGCCTGGGAACAACAGTAGCGGGGGAAACAGATGATGTAATTATGGGACATCTGAATATACTCAATAGAATATTTTATAACTGACAAATTTTTAAAACTACAATCAGGTTTCCTAACTTCTTATATCATCATTATTTCCTGAATAATATGTACAGTTCTATTATAACTTTGTAATAAAGAAAAGAGTAGAGATATTTATAAATATGTACCATAATTGTTTCTAAATTGATAAATCTTACCCCTAAATCAATTTATGGAAAAAAAAATTCCATACTGCAAGTTTGCTTTTTTATTCCTGTTTAAGTTACTTTCAGTAAGCAGGAAAGCTTACAACTTTGACCCATATGTGAGGTGTCCCCCAAAAGCTCATGTGTGAGATAAAGCAAGAAGGTTTAGAGGTGAAATGATTGGGTATGAGAGACCTAACCCAATCAGTGAACTAATCCCTTGATGGGATTAACCAAGTAGTAACTGAAGGTGGGTAGAGTGTGGCTAATGGAGGTGGGTCATTGGGGACATGCCATTGGACATATATTTTATATCTAGTGAGTGGAGTCTTTCTCTCCCTCTCCCTCTCCCTGCCCCCCCCCCCCCCCCCCCCCCCCCACACACACACACACACTCTCTCTCTCTCCTTTCTGGTGTCATGTCCCCAGCTGCTTCCCTCAGCTACTTTTCCACCATTTCACCTCAGGCCCCAAGGAATGTACAGCTGGCCATGTACAGACTGAGAGCTCTGAAACCATGAGCCCCCAAAGATGCTGTTCCTCCTGTAATTGTTCTTGTCAGGTCTTTTGGTCACAGTAGCTAAAAAGCTGACTAAAACACCCCACCAGTCAGAAACCTTGGCTGTAAACTCCTACTTGGACTCTCTAAAGCTGCCTGAGGCAATTTCAACTCTGAATTCAAACAAAATATGAGTTGAGAATGACTAAATCCACATTTTAATTAGGTTGAATGCTATGAAATTGCCAATATTTGATCTTTTTTAATAAAAATGACAATTTCATACAGTATAAGCTAATACAACAATTTATAATGACCAACCCGTAGGGGGGTAGATAACCAGAAGCACACATTCAGAGATGTCACTACTCCCTGGGCCTGGACACACTGGTCCCAATGTGGTGCAGCCACATTGACCCTGTCAGTCCTCCACCCACCATCCTCATTTCTGAGTTACTACCAAAGGACCAGAATAGGACCCAAAATATTGTCAGAGTTGTGATAAGTGAATAAACAAAGGAAAACTTCAGCTCTTACCCTGGCCCCATAGAACGGAAAGAGGAAGATTCCCTGCCTTCTCCAAGCTACTGAGAAAAGCACAAGAGACTCACTCAAAGAGATGTGAGGCCCTGAGGGAAGGAGAAATAAACATCATTATAAAGAAGACTTTTGGGGTAGACTTGCTCATAAGCTCTCTTGTGCCTATTTGAGCTAGAGATGAAAATTAGTGAGAGGTGGCAAGACAAAATGTAGTTCCACCCTTCAATGTGGCAAAGACGCATCTGTTTCGTTGGATCAGGTGGGCATGTATACAAGGTAGGTTGGGGCTGCCTTATTATTAGACTAGAGGAATCCTGCAATAAGAGGAGACAGCTGGGAGGCTGGAGTTGATAATGGATTAAAAGAGAAACCAGAGCCAGGAGCGGTGGCGCAAGCCTGTAATCCCAGGGAGGCTGAGGCAGGAGCATCATGAGTTCAAAGCCAGCCTCAGCAATGGAGAGGCACTTAGCAACTCAGTGAGACCCTGTCTCTAATAAAATACAAAAAAAAAAGGGCTGGGGATGTGGCCCAGAGGTTGAGTGCCCCTGAATTTAATCCCTGGTACAAAAGAAAAAAAAAAAAAAAAAAGAGAGAGAGAGAGAGAAACCAGAGCCACCAACTCCATGGGACTACCTCCAATAGAGGAAACTCTACACTTTGGAGGGCTTCCTGTAAGGACCTAGGAAAAACCCATATATAGGTCCCCAAAAAAAGAAAAACACCCCCATGCTCACACACAGAGAAGTTCACTTGTCTATCTTTGTTGTCTAGGAAGCTCAGTATAAAAGAACAGATTACAATGGTAAGACAGTAAGTATAATGACATGTGCCATTTTCACTTTTCTCTCCCCACTGCCTCAACCTGGAGTAGCTAGAAGAAGTGAAGTAACTAGTCACAACTTCTCCTTGCTACAACCCACCCAGCCACACATCATCGGGATGTATTGGGAATTAAATGAGATAGGAGTTGGCTGGATTGAGCTTTAATATCTGCAAGTACCCAAGATGTAGTGAAGAGTCAAAAACAGGAGATGCACCAGAGTGAAATTAAAAGTATTAGATGGAGAAAATGTGCTTTCCTGCTTGTAGGGCACCAAAATTTTGACTGTTCAATAAACCCAGATCCACTAGTACCTGGACCGATGGACTAATTAGAATTTCTGAGTCTCTGTGGCTTCATTTGCTGAAGTTCAGCTTTTACAGATAATTGAGTTCAAAGACAAGTAATCACAAGGATCAAATGTAAAGAAGAGGAAGGTGAACTTTCATTTGGAAGAAAACCACATCAAATTAGACTAAATGCAATCTGTAGTTTTGTTTCAACTCACTCCTATCGTACACAATGACTAAAGAGCCAAAATAACCCAGACCAAATAGCATTATCAACAGCACACACACACACACACACACACACACACACACACACACCACACAATGCATTTGGCTTATTTGATTAGTGTGGTATAAGAGAATATTAAAGGCAATGGATTCTTGTGTTCAGAAAATAAATAGTTGGTTAAGTGAACTTTTCACTTCTTTTAAAACTTCTGATGTACAATTCACAGATCAAAATGATACGTTTATTCCAACATGGCTACCTTTCTGCATTTGATTCTGTTAAGTTTCCAAAGTTGAGGCCAAATATAATGAGGCTACTTCACACACTGCTTTTCCAAGGTTATAAAAGGTGTTAACTACTTTACAAATCTTCACCAGAGCCCTGCCCCGCCACAAGGTAAAAATCAAATGGACATTATTTACTCATTATGAAAGACATGTCTTTTGTTAGAATCATTAAACCCAAATATTATTCTCTCTAGGTCATTAATTTGGAAATTTTCTTATGAATGTTAATATCTACTTAGCTTCCTCTGAGACCTTGTAACTATATTAGTTATTTTACTTTCTTTGCCTTGGGCATTTAGGATCTTGGAGCTTAATATCTCTGGAAATTTACGAAGCTTGTCTAAAGAGATGGCCATAGTGGTTTAACTTATATGTTAAATAGCAACTATATTATAGTTAATTCCTCATCTGTCCAGAACTTCGTGAACTTCAAATTGTCACATTTCTACCAATTTTCTTATGACAAATCTCTATTCTCCGGACACTTGAGACGAGTATGTTTCTTCAAAGCAATTTTAAAGTTCAAATATCACACATTTATAACCATCTGCTCCTACAAACTTCAATAGATATTCAAACATTGGCACATGTTCTGTCTCCTGTTGCTAGAAGCAATGTCTGCACGTCCTTTTCATATGAAAGAGGTAAAGCTTGTATAGATTTTGCAACATGTAAGTGACAGGTGAGGTGGCCATGGAATTGACAAACTATTGTTTATGGGATAAATTTTATAATTCTTTTCTTTATCCCCTCAAGGTTATAATTTTCTAAAATTCAATTCCACTTTCAAGTAGCAGAAAACATTTATCTGCTACACTTTCAGTATAAGTAGACCTCCACTGCTGTTACTGAACAGTACAAACCCAGCATTTGGAGTTCTTGATAGCACTCTGCCTAGGAATAGCAGACAGGCACATTGATTCCGCCATTCATTATGCAAGCCTCCAATTAATAAGATGGTGTTTTTCTATGAATGATCTATAATTATAGTCTTTCACTAATCTAATTCAAATTGGTTTCTCCTATAGTAAGCACAAAATAGCTGCATTTTACTATCTGTGACAAACAAAGCAAGATCTAATCTCTCTTTGAGATGAGTCAGAACTGAGGTTTATTAGACTGACTGACATAGGCACATCTCGATAACCTGAGGTCGCAAGGCAGGAAACTTAGGACTATATCAGGGCCAATTTAAAAGCTAAGAAAGGATTCTTTCAAGGGATCAATGAATAAAAGCCTAGGCAGAGAGGATCCAATAATAAAGCAACGGGTGCCAATGAAAGTGATACCTCTGGTTACCCGTGTTGAGTCCTGCTTCTTCACATGTTGAAGTATAACATTAGAGAAGCACACTGAGGGAAGCATATAAAGCAGGGTTTATTTTTAAAAGGGTAACACAGATTTCTAGAAGGGGGCCATAGCTGGTATCCTGGTATCCCCAGAAGTGAGATATGTCTTAGCTTAGATATGTCTTAGCTTTATATGTCTTAGCTTCCTTTGTTCTCCTGCTCTGTTCCCCTTATCTTTCTCCTTTCTGCATGTGACTAGGCCCAGGAAATGCTGAGTGGGATGGCCAAAAGGTGGGGAATAGGTGGGCTGGAGAGGCAGGGGAGGAGTGACCTGGGCAGGAAGGGGGTGTAATTAACATTTCCCTGCAGGGAGTAACAATTCCTGGGACAGGTTACCTTAGCAACAGGTTGGAGCAGGGGCAGGTTCTTGATAAGGGTGGAGGAAGGGCTCTGAAGGAATTCACATTTCATTTCCTCCATTCTCTGGATCTAACCCTTCCTTGCCTATCTACCTGTCTAATTCTGGCTTCAAAGGCATGCGTAGAGAATAACCCAGATAAATATGCAAAAAAAAATATGCAGAGAGAATAACCCAGATAAATCTCCTGCACTCATGACCATAATATACAGCACCCTTAATAAAAACTCTGGAAGCTTTATCAAAATATATTGACATTCTTTTTTAAAGATGTGGGTGAAGCTCTCTCTGTCTTTCTGCTTTCTGATCATCATGTGAGCTGCCTCCCTCTGCCACACTTTTTTGCCATGATGTTCTGCCTCATCTTGAGCCCTGAAGAATGGAGCCAGCTCTCTGTGGACTGAGACACCTGCAACCATGAGCTCCCAAATAAACTCTTCCTCCTCTACAATTGTTCTGGTCAGGTCCTTCAGTCACAAGAGTAAAAAAGCTGACTAATACAGAAATTGTTACAAGAGTGGGTTCGTTGCTGTGACTAATCTGACCATGTGGTTCAGAAGCATTTTGAGCTTTTTTGGAATTGGTGGGAAGAATTTTGAGAGGTTTAGCAATGCAAGCTGGAAATTTTTTAGATTGTTGTAAGCAGAGTTTAATGGCTGATTCTGATAGGAGCTCAGAAAATCAGTATGCCGATTGAACTATGGATAGTGAAGACAGGGCTCAAGAGGGTTTAGAGGAAAAGGAAGACACTATTGGTAATTGGACAAGAGGCCATTCATGTTATGTTCTAGCTGAGAAGTTGTCTACATTTTACCCATGTCCTAAAACTTTCTGTGAGGTTGATTTTTAAAGTGATGGACTTCTTAATCTGGTGGAAGAAATTTCTAGGCAGCATAGCATTCAGGTGGTGGCATGGATATTGTTGGCAGCTTTTAGCCAAATTTATTGTGATAATCAGGAGCAGAAAGCAAAGCGTGAAGATTTTAAAAACTTGGACTTGAAAGGCAGGAGTAAAACTGGGGCTAAGGAAGTTGTAGGTGTTAAAGACATTACTGACACTAAAGAAATACTAAAGAATTTGCTGAAAGACAATAAGAAAGATGGCTTGAGGGCATCTTAGGAATTGGCAAGATCTAAGATGCAAGGAAATAAAAGCCAAAATTATCTTGAGAAGAAACCAGTGGGGTACCCATCTTGCACAAGGGGCTAGGAAGTTTATTCAACATTCTCAGCTACCCAGGCACTTCTGCAGCCAGGGTCCCTGGAGGCTTGACTACTGCTCAAAATGGTGGCAGACCTTGTTGTCAACCATGTCAGGCTGGTTCAGCAGGAATGCAAGATGCTGGAGTTAGGGGTCCATGGAGGCTTCCACCAGGATTTCATAGAAAGGCCTGGGAGGCCAGGCAAAGTGCTGCGGGGTCAGAGTATCTGCAGGTAACCTACTGAGAGGGGAATGCATGGAGATGTAAGGAGGAAGCCAAAGCTGCAGTAGAGACACACAAGATCAAGAAATGCCAGTAACGTGGGACATCATTTTAGGAGAGATGTAGGAATTGAGCAGAAATAAGCCAACAGAAATGCCACTTGGGCTGCAACCACAGGGGCAGATCTACACAAGCCCTTCAGAGAGAACATCACAATGCCATGTGCTCCAGATGCTGGACACAGAACTACAGGACTTGTTTGTCCAGCTAGATTTCAGTCTTGCTTCAGTCCCATCCCTTCTTTCTATGTCCCTATTTTTCTAAATGGAAACATTTACTCTGTACCTTTTTTATATAGGATACTTGTAAATCACTTTTGATTTTTACAGGAGCTTATGATGTGAGCTTGCCCTGAGTCTCAGAGGAGATAGTGAACTTGAACTTTGGGGAAATTTTGAAACTATTGAGATTATGGGGACTCTAGGAAATAGACAGTATGTATTTTGCTCTCAGGTATATGCTGTCACTATATCATGGTAAGCTGGGGTCCCATCATCTGTTTAGGACCATGGGGGACTCTTGCAGGATTACTAAACTGGAGTATGAGTTAGGACTCTGGAGAAAAGGAAACTTCAGACTGAGGACATTGTGAGATGAGTGTAAGCTTTTGGGGACCAGGGCAGAATGTTATGGTTTGGATGTGAGGTGTCCCCCTAAAGCTCACGTGTGGGCTGGGGATATAGCTCAATTGGTAGAGTGCTTGCTTAGCATGCACAAAGCCCTGGGTTCAATCCCCAGCACCACCAAAAAAAAAAAAAATGCTCACATGTGAGACAATGCAAGAAAGAGGAGATATGATTGGGCTGTGAGAGTCTTAACCCAATCAGCAAATTAATCCCCTGTTGGGATTGATTAGTAACTAAGGCAGGTAAGGTGTGGTTGGAGGCTGTGGGTCATTGGGATGTGCCTTTGGGATATATATTTTGTATCTGGTGAGTGGAATCTCTCTTTCTCTGCTTCCTGACCATCACCTAAGCTGTTTTCCTCTGCCACACTCTTCAACCATAATGTTCAGCCTCACCTTGAGCCCCAAGGAATGGAGATGGCTGTATATGAATGGAGAACTCTGAAACCATGAGCCCCAAAGTAAACTCTTCCTCCTCTAAAAAGAAAAAAAGATGAGGCTCGAAAGATTGTTGCTATATGCTTTCATTCATATAAAATTTTGGAAATGTAAGAATGATCTACAGTGAATAAAAGATCCATGGCTTCCTGAAGATGTGAGGGGTGGGAAGTGGTGTGAGAACAGGTTTACAGTGGGGGAGGAGGGAGCTGGGTGATGGACAGGTTCCTAATCTGGATTGTATTGATGGTTTCATGAATGCACTAATATGTTATTAACTAAACTGTGCCCCTTCCCCAAAAAAATTTTATGTTGAAGCACTGGGCTCCCATGTGACTGCATTTAGAGATAAACCTTTAAAGAGGTAACTAAGGTTAAATAAAGTTACAAGGGTGGGTCTCTAGTATGATTGGTCTGGCATCCTTATCTAAAGAGGGACAGACACCAGAGATACATGTGCACAGGGAAAAGGCCATGTGAGGACACAAGGAGAAGGTGAACAATGAGAAATAGATTTCTATTGTTCAAGTCAACCAGTCTATGGTATTTTGTTCTGGCAGCCCGAGCACCCTAAAACATCTAGACTTACCACAGTCAGAGCTACTTGAGAGGGGAATGGGGACACAAGTACCTACAATACTTAGTATTTGGGTAATACTATACTTATTTAGGCAATACAATACTTAGTATTTAGGCAAGCTGAGTGTATCAAGAAAATCTCTGGTCTAGTTTAGAGTAAAAATAGCAACTTCTGTAATAGATAAACTTTGAAATATCAGTGACTTAATGTTGTACCTGGCGAAATACGAATTAAAACTCCAAGCCATGTCACACTTGAGCCAAAGAAAAGCCTTTATTAAGCTGATCAGTGGCCACCATCGTCACATATCACACAGTGTGGCAAGATGGCGCACCGGCAATTGTTTTCAAGGGTTTATATTTGGTTGTTCAGCCAATGCAAGCAAACCATGGTACAGAAGCTGAATTTGGGCAGTTAGCGAGACAATGCAATGGGTACATTGGTATTTCCCATGGGATTTTCCAGGTTGGCATAGCAATAAGCAAGTTAGAAGGGAAGGGGGGGGGGGTTCATGTTGGATTCCAGGCAGGAGGCTGCGCCTCCCAGGCAGAAGGCCACACCTCCCCAGGTACTTTGTGAAAAACTACACTTCCCAAGATCCTCAGCATGGCCAGCAAACCTGGCCAGCAGGTGCCCTGGCCATCACCTCCTGACCTCTGGTAGCCTATAGGGCAAGGACTCACTCCAGGGGGGCTTTCTGACCCCCACTCTATTTAAGCCAGCCCCGGACTGAAATCGCTCTCTGTTCGCGCTTGCCCCTGTTCCTGTCCGTCCCCTATTTTCCCCTTTTCTCCCCCTTCCACGCATGGCCCCTAATAAACTTCCCTTTTATTAAAATGGCATTCCCAGCGTAAGAGACTCTGCCCAAATTCTAACAGTTCAAAATGACCCTAATTGAGTACACATCAGAGGATGGTTACTAACATCTAGACAATCAATCTCTGACAAGGTACGTTGCCCAAGAAAAATGGAAAGTAAAGAGAACAATTTTACATTGTATAAGAATTGCTAATTTTGTGTTGCCAAGTATGCAATGCTAGGTAACAATTAATGGGTACAGAGGCAGGACTTTCCGTGTTCTATTATTTCTGAGAAACAGAACTATTTCTCAGAACTCCTAAGATGTCTGCTGAAGAACAAGATGGAGTCCCTTTAGTTCTCTTATCACACTTAAGACAATAGATTTTGATTTTTCAGTCATATATAAAACAGTTCAATCAGTTGTTCAGTAGGCAGCCTTTCACGTAGTGATTCAGAGACTCAAGCTCCTTCCATCTTGTGTCTCTTTCATGCCTACAATTTGAGAGCCCTTTGTTTTCAGACAATGAGAAAGAAAAAGAAAAAAGAAAAAAAGCTGATGGGACTTTTTAAGCTCCTAGGCCCATGCATGATCACATCACTTTGCACACATTCTATTGGTGAAGATTGGTCACGTGACAACCAGCTGCATGGGGAACTGGGAAATGTAGTACCTGACCAGCCAGTCACTCTTCAGAAGCAACTGCACACTACAGAAAAAGAACACAAATGTTGGTGGGGTCTTGGCTATCTCTGTCATTGCCTCTCTGTGGAAAAGTGGGTATCCAGTCAGAAGGAACTAGATATGAGCAAGCCAACCTCAAAACAGAAAAAGAAAAAAAAAAACACCATGTTCAAAGATCAGAGGGAAGAAATCAAGTGACGTAGACAAGGAAAAAGAGAAATTTAATGATGTAGGAAAAGTATGAAGAAGGAAGAAAAACATATGTGTGGACTATTGTGGGCCACATCGAGGAGTCTGGATATTTTCATTGTTATCAAATGTTTTTAATAGCCTCATAGTTTGGTCCAATTTATTCTTGAGATATATTTATTTAGAAGACATGAGAAGATTGGCAGTAGGTAAGAAATGATGGTTAAGAGGGCAGAAATGAGATATAGGTACTTCCAAAGCCAAGTAGTTATTTCCTAAGCCAAGGGCCAGTTTGAATTGAAGTGTGGTGACCATGCAAATGGAAAAAAGAGAACCTGGCAACCCCAAGTAGCAGCCGGTCATTTTCTTTGGCTGAATATGCACATCCTATTCATCAGATGGGAGGCATTTGGCATATGCGTAGCCACTGGACCCACATTTTGGCCATGGTCAGACATGCCTAGAATTCCTGAAATTCATTAGGAAAGAAGGCTGCAAAGTCATTGACAAGATATACACAATTTTTCAAGTTTCTGCTTTGATATAAAGTATTTTTACAACAATTGTGTCTTCATACATGTACTTAGGGTAATGATAGCTAATTCATTATAATTTTGCTCTTTATAATATGAAATATGAAATGAATTGCACTCTGCAAACATGTATAACAAATTAGAATAAAAATAAATTTAAAAAAAAAAAAAGAAAAGATGCACACAAATGTCGAAGGGATGCCTGCAGTCTGGTTCTCACATTTAGGAAGAAATTTCACATAGTGGTAGGTTCTGAATGTTAATATTGACAAATCAAAATGAAGAAATAGATGTTTGACTCCTTTCATCACCATGGATATCAATACAAGCAAATAATAACAATCTGTTTCCAGAGCAGCCATATTAATTTTTTATCCATCAGGCTTAGTCAGTAGAATGCCTGCCCTTCATCTAGACTTTTAGAATTTTGCTATGGATGAGGATTTAAAATGTCTTGGTTAAGAGATACATAGCACCTTTATTTGATCTAAGATTTTGGTGTTGAAAAGTGAAATTGTTACCAGGCACAGTTGTGCACACCTCTAATCCCAGCAGCTCAGGAGGCCGACACAGGAGGATCACAAGTTCAGGGGCAGCTTCAGCAACTTAGCAAGGCCCTAAGCATCTTGGTGAGACCCTGCCTCAAAATAAAAAAAAAAAGGGTTGGGGAGGTAACTCACTGGAAAATTGCCCATGGTTTAAATCCCCAGTATCCCCAAAAAAGAAAAGTAAAAAATGTTTATGCTCTTTTAAGACATCAAAATATTCCATGAGACAAATCTAAGTATTCAATTTTCTTAAAAAAAAAAAAAAAAAAGATGAGTAAATTGCAAAATTTAGAGGATCAGCAGAATATGCTTACTTTACAGAATTCAGTGTGTGGGACTCTCAAGTTACTCTAAAGGGTTACCTATAAATTCACCTGCCTCTGATGAATTTTCTGAAAAAAGAAAAAAACCCTCTAGCTTATTTCAGAAGCCCATAGATAAGGGGTTCTTAAGTGTTCCAATCTATTTCTGATGTGTTTTAAATAAGCCAAGGTTCTACATGCTGTGTACATGGAGTTTTGCAGGAACGCAGAAGATTTGTTTCTGCCTTAAAGGGGTTAGATAATAGGTGGTTTGTCAAAAGTCCTGATTACCTGAGACGGGGTTCATGGAAATGGTGTGAAGTGGAAGATGAAGTAGCAGGGCTTTCCCCAAGGCAGCAGCCGGTTTTCTGGCATAGAAACTATTTCATTCGGTGTTAGGTATAAGGACAGAGAAAAAGGAGCCCAACATGAACTTATAGTTACAAGGCAAGAAAAACAATCATAATTTACAAAAACCCAGTTCACTGAAAACTGGAGGCTGGATAAGCCCTTTGTGGCCATTCTGGATGCTTCTCCTAGATCCCCTGACTTAAATTGTATTAATGATAGGAGTACTTAAAGGAATTCTTTGGCAATTTCATTAGAGCTTTTGAAGAGGATCAAAAGCCATTAGTGTATGGACATGGGCACGCTCTGATTAAAAAGAATGTTTAATCTCTTTTTTACCCAGTTTTTTGGCTCCAAGGACCTCAGTCGTTTTGCAAGAACCTTTGTTGAGCTGTTTTGAGAACAGACTGACTTGCCAAGAACAATTAACAACAGTGAACGGTTGTAAAACACAGGCATCCCTCTCTGCCGCTTCTAAACTCCAAATCGAGAAAAGATATTTAAAAAACAAAAGCAAAAGGCAACCTCTTTGCACTATTTGCAAAGGCAGTGCAGAGTACTAGATGATGCTATGGTTTGAATGTCCCATCCAAAACTCATGTTAAAATCTCATTTCCACTAAAACAGTATCAAGAGGTGGGGGACCTCTAAGAGGAAATTAGGTCCTGAAGACCCTGCTGACATGAGTGGAATAATGCTGTTGCCCCAGGAGCAGATCATTATCACAGAAGTGGACTCTTGATTTAAAAAAAAAAAAAAAAAAAAAAAAAAAGGTAAATTTAAACCAATTTTTGTCTCTTCATCTCATGTTACCATGTTACAGTGCAGCACACAGACCCTCGCCAGGGGCTGGTGCCATACTCTCGGACTTTCCAACTTCTAGAACTGTGAGGAGTCCAGTTTTTTCTTTATGAATTACTTAGTCCATGACAGCTGTTATAGTAGCAGAAAGCAGACAAAAAGATAGATGATCTAGACTGCTATTGCAGTGCTGGCAGTACTAAGCAAGCAGGGTGACTCTGGCGGGACGTGAACCCCACCAAGTCACTCCATCCAGTCCATAACATGAAGGACTTGACATAAGTGACCTCTAAAAGGACTCTTTTGTGTTCTAACATAGAGCCTGTCAGACACAATAATGGATTGGAAACATTGACTTTTGAGTGGGCAAAGACAACAGAAAGCAACCGTTTAGGGAAACCATTGAAGACTCTGTCAGATTGGGAGGGTTTCTCTGTGTTTTACCACTGGGAGAGCCTCGTGCTGAGTATCTGAGTTGCAACTCTGAGCTTCTATCTGCAGCTCTAAGCCTGCCACGTCCTCAGAGTTCCGAACAAGATGAATGGAATCCATGTGCACACATGGATGCTGGGAGTAGCAGCTGTGCTTCAGAGACCTCCAGCCAAAAGGAAAAGCACCGCTAGACTGTAAAGCTTACCTTTTGAGTAAACCCAATTTGATTTTTGAAGGAATAAATCACCCAATTTTATTGTCTCACTGAGAACAGTCATGCTTCACCTTACGGGGGAAAATAAAATTATAAACCTTGATTTGAGTAAACTTACTCTCAAAATGTTGGCATCCAATTATAAGAACTCTCCCATGGTCTCCTCGTGTTTCTAAGGCATGTGTTCACATGATAATAATCTGAGATGCGACGCAGCGAAGAAAATGCAAAACCGTTTTAAGCAGTTATTTTGGTTTGCTCTCACTAAGTAGCATTTACAGAATTAGCAGCATAGAACTTCACAAATCCCAGTTAAGAAATTTCAATTGTCTTTGCAGGTTTGGATAAAAATTAACTGATGCTCACCCAAATACCATCAACACATAAGATGCACTGTATACAGAATATGAGAAACCATGGCAAAATATTACTAAGCATTTCAAAGACTTCTAGGGTGGGATATAATCCTTAAATAGTTGGTGGGAAATAAAGAATACATATGACATAGGTTAAGAGTGTGCAAAAAGGTATTCCTGATTTATCTGAAACTCCAAAACAGGTCATGTTAACTCTACTGCTTTTTAAATATCTTTTTTTTTTTTTTAAATGCAGAAGCAATGGCAACTATCACTACGTAGCACAGCCCTGTTTGGAGTAGTGTTTTAAATACCTCATTTGTTCAACAAATCATTATTGAACACTGACTACTTGCCGGGTATAGTACAAGATACTAGCACAGAGTGTTAAAAACCCACACCACCTACACCCTCAGGGACTATATGCCCTAGAAGGGGAGACTGATAGTGAATAAACAAACTCCTACAACATTTTTACCAACTGTGAACAGCGGGATAAAAAAAAAAAAATTAAAAACGATCTGTGAGAGTAAAACTGGAAGAAAAAGAAACAAAACCTTCCCTGAGAAAATGTCATTTGAGTTGAGGACTAAAACATTTCCATCGGTGGGGAGGGAGAGCCATGCAGAAAGACAGAAGAGCCCAGGCAAAGGCTTTGGAAGGAGAGATTAATCCTACCCACAAACAGCACCAGGGTCTTAGAGAGATTGACTAACTTTGCCCAAGGCCATGGAGCTAGTACAGGGCAGGCTAGTGGCAGGCTAGTAGTCAAAGTCACTTGTAATACCAGAGCTCCAACTGTCAACGAAGGAGAAATGTCTCCAGAGAAGGGACCAAGTGTCTGAGGAGTTCCCAGAGGAAAGGGGGAAATTCAACTTGAGACCAGCAGGGTTCTTGGCATATATGTAGGAAAAGAATTTCAGCATAAGTCAGATAAAGGCATAGACAGAGGTTTACTTAGGAAGGTAGAGACACATTCAAAGGAGAATGAAGGCTGATTGGAGAGTGAGGAGCCCCACCTTGGGCTGGGGGTCCAATGTTTATAGAAGGGCTATATCAGGGGGTGGGGTGGAGCTGCACAATTTCATGCCCATTTTCCACCCTTGTAGGGAAAGGGCATTGGCCAAGAGCATGTGGCTCAAGAGGTGCTTTCCGCATCTCAATGGCTCATGGGTGTTTCCTTTAAAAAGATTCATCATTTCTCTCCCTCTATCCTAAAACCCTATCTCACTACTTTAAAGGAGTCTCTGGAAACAATAGTTGTTCAACCTCAATTATTACACTGGTGAGTTCATCTCTTCTCAGGCTTCAGATTGACTGCTTCTCCTATGAAGGAATTGGGTGGGGCCTGTCATCTACAGCATCTTACAATGCTTGGGCAAATCATTATTGCCATTATTATGATGATTTGGCTCCCTCTGAAGCTGCAGGTGTTAGAGCACAGCCAATGACAGGAGATATGAGGTTCACTGAGCCAGAAGAATCATACCATAAATCTTGATGCCATTTTGAGAATAGTAAAAAGCAAACAACCCATAACATTATAGAGCAAGAAGATGAACAAATATCACCTTCCTCCTGAATATGAAAATAAAATGCACTAGATAAATAAAAGGCTGACCATCAAATATAAAGGACACAGACAACTACTGATGAAAAAACAGGTGAAGAAAATTAATTCCACTCTTGACTGGGTAAACCAGGTTCCGCAGTAGTGACAGGGTTCAGGGCACACCACTGAAAATATGGTACCTTGGCATATTGAATATCTTAAGATGAAGCAATTTGAGCATCAGCATGTGCAGGAAGGGCTCTCTGACCTTCCCCTGTCCTTCTCTCATGAAGCAAGTCTCAAGGGCCTCGTGTGTGAGGTGCCCTCCTATACCCAAGGAAAAGAGCATCTTGATCTCCAAGACAAGTAATGTCAAGAGGAATCTGAAGGGCGTTTCTGTTTCCTCCAGTTTATTACATTCAGCTCACACTTCTTTTTTTCCTCCCTATCATATTTTTCCATGACTCTGCATTCTCAACAAACCTCAAGTTTAGCTGAATCTTCAGGTCTTCGTTTTGAGATAGGAATTAGGGGATATAAAAATAGAAAGAATGCGTCTAAAAAAAGAAGTGCTCAGAAGCTGTTAGAATGCAGAAAATACTCATTGTTAAGGTTTACATATGAGGTAAAATGATCGGGGTTGAGAGCCTTACCCTAATTAGTGCATTGATCCACTTGAATGGATTACCTGGGTGGTAAGTAACTATAGACAGGTAGTAGGGTGTGACTGGAGGAGGTATGTCTTTGGGGGCATGCCTTTGGGAAACTTATTTTGTCCCTTGTAAGCAGAGTGCTCTCTCTTCTTCCTGGTGGCCTGTTCTGAGCTGTTTTCCTCCACTGCAATGTTCTGCCTCACCGCCAGCCCAGAGCTTTGAAGTTAGCTGTCTGTGGCCTGGGATCCGTAAGCCAAAATAATCTTTTCCTCCACTAATTGTTCTTGTCAGGTCTTTTGGTCACAGGGACAGAGAAAAGCTGACTAAAACACCCATGAACCTTTGAAATCCAAAACAAGCATTCCTGAGCAACCCAGCCCAGGTCTTAGCCTGCTGAACCCATGCCCTTACCTACAAAAAAAATAACCTAAGGGCAATGTGCAAATGCTGGCTGGGAAAACTGGCACCAAACTGGGTAATTCCAACCTGGCTCCACTCTAGTCCAGCCCTAGCCACTGACCATCCATAAATGTTAACACTCCACACCAAGGCCCACTGTCTCTCCCTCTGGAATTGGCCAGCATTCTCCCTTGAATTCTTTGCTCTACCCTTAAAGTTTCACATTCTCAAAATGGCCAGCATTCTCCCTTCAATGTGTGTTTCTCATTTTACCCCCCAAAATATCTTTTTCCTGAGATAGGCCACATTCTCCCCTGAACATCTATCTGAATTCCTATCTGTGCCTCTAACTGACTCACTCTGAAATTCTTTTCTTTCACATATGCCAAGTATCCCACTTGTCCTGAATTGAGGTCCCCCTCTCTGGGAACTTCTTGGACCTCTGGGGACAATTTCTTTAGGAAGTCTCTTGTGTCATATAAAACATATATTGCCAGGTGTGGTGGCACACAGCTGTAATTCCCAGCAGCTTGGGAGTCTGAGGCAGTAGAATCGCAAGTTCAAGGCCAGCCTCAGCAATTTAGCGAGGCCCCAAGCAACTCAGTGAGAACTTGTCTCTAAATAAAGTACAAAAAAGGGCTGGGGAAGTGGCTCAGTGGTGGAGTACCCCTGAGTTCAATCCCAGGTACACCCTCCAAAAAATAAATAAATAAATAAATAAAAAAATAAATAAATATATATATATATATATATATATATATATATATATATATACACACACACTAAGTAAGTTTGGATGTTTTTCTCTTCTCAATCTTTCTTTTGTTATGGATGCCCCAGACAATGGACCTAAGATGGACAGAGGGAAAGATATCTTTCCTACCCAATGTTAGTTACTTGTGAAGCTGTCAGAGGCATCCCGACAGCCCCCACTTCTGATCAGTGTCCATTTCTATATTTTTTTTCCCCTAACTAAGGCCTAAAAACTGAGCCACCTGTTACACAGGGGTCCTTCCAAGGTCATCTAGCCACATTTAGAGCTGAGAATGAAATTTGAGAACGCTGATTAGACTGGATCTGTGTCCAGTAATTTTCACACACACAAAGAGTAAAATCCTGATTCTTGTACAGATACAGAACAAACCATCTTAAATGTTTTATTTTTCTCATTACTCAATGAAGGAAGCAGTGAGGTGGGGAAACTGGTTCAAATGAGAAACCACAGGACAGAAACATGGACAAATTAGGGATATTGACATGAACTGCAAATGGGAAGAAAACTGGCCTCCTCCACTTTGAAGGAGAGGAGTCAACCAGACTCCCACTGCAGAGGACAGGATTTGCATGACTGTGTACAAGAATTATTTTGTGTTGTTGTCAGTTATCTACAATTTATCGTCATAAAATAGTGCAAAAACTATGAAGGCTACAATTAGAAGACCCTGGAGATATGCTCCAGAAAGGGCATGTCTTCCCACAGTGAAGCACAGAGTTTCCCCACACAGATGAAATAACCACCATGGCAGAGCTGTTCACTTCAATCAGATCACTGCCTAACCTGAGAACAAATAAAAATGTTAAAAGCAGGCTTAATTCTCCCTGTTGAAAATAAGGCAAGAGGTTGTCTCCCCCTTCTTTTTCTAAAGAGCATTTCCTTTAGACCTATAATTTTAAGTACTTGCTCTTGTCTTTGAAATGTACATTGATCCTTTTGAAAACTAGATAGCCTGTTGTCAGCCCTATGCCCAGGAATGTCTTTCTCAAAGACCAGGAGTCGTCTCTTTGAACTACAAACATCAAGGGAGATGGTTCTTCTATTTCTGTAGGAGGGTAGGAGCCTAACTTGGGTGGGTGGGTGTCTTGATTCAAGTTACAAAACTACTTTCTCCACTTTTTTATATTATTTTAATTAGCAAATCATAATTGTATTACATTTACAGAGTACTGTGCAATTTTGCAGGGGTGGTACCAGGGATTGAACTCAGTGGCACTCTACCTCTGAGCCACATCCCAGCCCTATTTTGTATTTTATTTAGAGACAGGGTCTCACTGAGTTACTTAGTGCCTTGCTTTTGCTGAGGCTGGCTTTGAACCCGCAATCCTCCTGCCTCAGGCTCCCATACCTCTGGGTTTACAGGTGGGCACCATTGTGTCCAGTGTATGTGATGTTTTGACAGATGTATAAAACACAAAATGATTAAATCAACCTAATTAACATATCCATCTCCTTACTTAATTTTTTTGTGGGGAACATTTGAAATTTAATTTTGTGGTCATTTTAAAATACACATTACTAAAATATATTATTATAGACTATAGTAACCCTGCTACACAGAAGTAATCCAGCTGAAAACTCACTCTTCTCATCTAGCTGAAGCTTTCTACCCTTTGGCCAGAAACTTCCTTTCCCACTCTCTGCCCCAGCCCTGGGGAACTACCATTGTATTCTCTGCTTTTATGAGTTCAACTTTCTATAGATTCCACATGTAAGTGGGATCATGCCATATTCGTCTTTCTGTGTCTGGTTTATTTCACTTAACATAATGTACTTCAGTTCCATCCATTTTGCTGCATATGACAAGATTTCATTCTTCTTTGTGGCTGAATAATATCCCATTGTGTTTATATGTACCACATTTTCTCTATTTACCCACTGATGAGCATTTAAGTTGATTCTTTATCTTGGCTATTGTGACTCATGCTGCAGTGTATGTGTGAGTGCAGATATCACTTTGACATTGATTTCAATTTCTTTAGATATATTCTCAGAAATGGGATTTCTGGATCATATGTATTTCTATTTTTAGTTTTTCTTTAAATCTGAAATTCCTCAAAATTATCTGTTCTTGTAAGAAATGAGAGATTTGTTTTTCCTCAGGATAATGTCAAAGTTAACATAGATGAGCACCCCAATTACCAGAGGAAGTTAGGATGAACTACGTGTAACAAATAGAGCTGTCAGATTCTCTTACTAGTTATTGTTTATCTTGAAAACATATATGTAATGGGTTGTATCTATGTGGCTATTTGAGAAGGCAAGATTTCTTTCTGTCTTTGCAATCTCTTGTTGGATTACCTATAATGTATGTCACATTCTGGTTTAATTTGTATTCAACAATAAAACTGGTTTCTTTCTTTACTACCTTCATAGAGAAGATTTGTGAGATGAGAGAGGATTCTGTTTCTAATTATATTCCCCCAACTGTAATCAATCTATCCAGGTGTACTATGATTTCCAGAAGCATCCAGCCCAGTTCAAGAATGCTGCAAACTGAGCTACTTGCTGCTAGTGGTCATTGCCTTCTTGCCTCCAGACACAGGAAGACTCCTTTTGCAAAGATCAAAAGAGATGAAACAAACTGCACCCATTCCAAGCATTCAGTAGACCCTTGGAAATAGGTACAGTGTGATGTATCCCCCAGGAGGCCAAGGAATCAAGGCAGCACAGGAAAAAAAGGGAGCAAAAATGACATTATTGTATTAATGGAGCACTTAAAGTTCATTCCCCAAACATCCCCTACACATCCTGCTGGTAAACAAAATGAATTTCTTGCGTACTACAGTTAAGGGAGAAGACCACCTTGCAAGACTTTGGCAGTGTCTAACAAAGTGGAAGGTGAAGTTAGAATGTATGATAATTGGAAATTTGATTTAGGGCAGGTATTTCGGAAGGAATTGAGGGTCAAACATTGGTAAGACTGGGTAAGTATTACAATAATCCAGGGTTGGTGAGAACAGGAAAGGAAGGATTTAAGAAGAAGGATTTAAAACTTTTTAGAGTATAAATTGTTGGTGTTTTCCACAGAGGAGTTCATGGGTCATTTGGGAAGTTCCTATAGTGAACAGTCAAACTTTTGCCTGAGTAGAACAGTCATGCTAATGAAGATAGGGCAATAGCAAAACTCATATTAATATAGACAGCTTCAATTCCCAACATCCAGGCTGTGCGGGGGTAGAGGATTTCGATTTTCAGAGTTCAGGCCAAAACTCAGATGTGTAGAAAATGTTCTCTTTATTTCTAACTTCACTTATTTTCTATTTTTGGCTGTACAAGGTTTTTAATATCCATATTTATTAATATTATCTTGAAATACAAGATTTCTAAAACAGAGCAGATTATTCATGAACACAGAGAAATATAGGAAGATGTGTTTTCCCACAGGCCCTGATTATGCTGGAAATAATCTCATCCCTTTAAGGTCCATCATGCCATTTTTCCAGGGCTGCATCTAGGTTTCAGGGACTTTCAAAGTGCAAGGCAAAGGGAGGGAGCCATTTCTGTTTCTCTGTGTCATCTGTCCTTCCAGAACCCCTTCCACTGGTCTTTGTTCATCCGTCCACATTCACCCCTCAGGGTGCCCCTTCTCCCTCTCACCTGATCCTTATTGCCCTATAGCAAGTCTCTCTTACTTCCATGTTTGGGGCACACTAATAACCGCACCTTTGTGTTTGGGTGTGGTCATCTCTCTGAGGTCATCCTACTGTCCCTCTTGAGCCAGGTCAACTTGCAAATCTCCACTAAATACCCACGAGTTGAGTTGTGACAACAAAAACTATCAAATGTTCTCTGCAGAAAGGAAAAAATAGCACCGAGTTGAGAAACATGCACTCAGATAAGCACCATTATATAAATTCCTACTTAGTTTAAATAACAACCCAGGGAAGTCAGCACTGTGATCATGATTGACAGCTCAGACATAGGCCAACTGGTCAATAAACTGCCACCCCAACAGAAAGTTGTGAAACTGAGGCTTGAACTCTTGCTGTGTTGAATCCCAGTCTTCTGCTCTCTTTGCCTTCATGACAACACATCTCTGCTCATGTCCATGCTGCTCCTTCACAGAGATTGTCTTGACTCCCATAGGACCTTGCTCTCTGGAAAGGATTTGTTGCTAGTTTTTACAACTTAGTATATTTTCCAAGTGTATTCTAGGAGGGAACACTGGTACTGTGAGCTGTGGTTCCATGGGCAGATAAATTTAAATAACCCATGTGGAATGTGCCCTGCCATCTTAGATTTGTGTGTGTGTGTGTGTGTGTGTGTGTGTGTGTGTGTGTGTATGAAATAAGTCAGGAGAGTCAGGACACAGTGGCACACACCTGTAATCTCAGCAGCTCCGGAGGCTGAAGCAGAAGGATCACAAATTCAAAGCCAGCCTCAGCAACTAAGTGAGGCCCTAGTCAACTCAAAATAAAAAATAAAAGTGGGCTGGGATGTGACTCAGTGGTTAAATTTGCCTGAATTCAATCCCCAGTACCAAAAAAAAGAAAAAAATAGGGAAAAAAAATGTTAGGAGACAGATCCCTGAGGATTTCCTTCTGCAAACCTCATTTCTTTCTAAGGCCTGAATTTGGGAGAGCCTCCCTATGTGAATGGGAGGCAAGGCAAAAGGAAGAGAAAAACTTGGTGAGGGATAAACATAGGTTAATATTTATTAATATTATCACTTCTTCTCACCATTGCATCTCAGTACTACTCAAGTTCTCTGGGTGCTTATTAAAAATGCAGAATCATAGGTCCTACTCACAGTTACTGAATTTGAACCTTGGGGATTGGCCCTAACAATCTGCATTTTAACAAGATCTCCATATGATTCATATGCCATGTAGAAACAAATGAAGGCCACCTAGATAAGGATAAGCAGAGGCTCCTTGTTAAGAACTTGCTGTAGCAAAGAAGTCAGCTATCTTTTCTTACATTGGTCAGAGATTCAAACACAGGCAGAGGGAAGCTGGAGGAAGACTCTCAGAAGGGGATCAGCTGATGTGAATGATTTGGGGAAATGCCTCTCTTTGTCTAGTTGGTCCTGGGTTAGAAGTGGGGTTAAAAAAAAAAAAAATAGTGAGGCTGACAGTTATTGACCAAGTCCTATTTGTTCTGGTTCAATTGCTATATGTTGTTTGTGCTTTGGCTTCTTGGGTTGCTGCTAAGGTTGTGGGTTAGGTTTAACTGTCATATATACACAGTCTGAACATTTTCTGTTTTGTTTTGTTTCTCTCTCACCTGGTAAAGCATGAAAATCGTTGTTCTTTCCAAAGTGCCTGTCTGAGCCAGGTACTGCAGACTTGAAGAAGGTATTCTCAAGGAACTGATGATTTGGCAGAGAAGTGACACTAAAATTTCCCGCCATGCAAATCACACTGTGGCAGAAGACCATAAAAGAGGCCAGAACAGAAAGGAGGGAGAAATTCTCTCTGACAAGGTGCCTAGGGAAAGCTCCCAGATAGTGCAGCATGTGTATTAAATCTTGAAGGATTGATGGAAGAAAACAAAAGGGAGAAATAAGATGAACCTGCTACTTCTATGAAGGAATTGTCATCAAGGACAGATTCTATAGGTCTCAAGAATAAAAGCTAGTTTCTTTAGGTTCTCGTTAGGGAAAGAATTGATCATACAATTCCCCTAGCAACCTACTGATCATTCTTCACTGTATCTGCCTCAGTACCAGAAAAGCCATAAGACCAGAGCCAGGTACAGACAGATGCATGTGCAAAGCAATTCGCCCTTGCCTTCTGGCAGCAGCATCTCCATCCCTGGCCAGCCCTTAAAGACTAAAGATGCTCCAATGGCAGCAAGTGTATAGCAGAAGGAAACCTGGGAAGCACCAAGTCCCTGAAGGGAAAGTAAGATGGGACTGTCGTGTGAATAACCCATGTGGAATGGGGAGAAGGGACAAAAGAAGGGGTCAGAAGTGAGAATGGAGTCAACCCAGGAATAAAAAATGGAGATGGAAAATAAGAAAGGCTAAAAGGAAGAAAGGAAGGTCCAAAAAAGGAGGAGACTCCCTGAGAGCCCATTCTGTGCCCAGGAGGGAGAAGGGGGCAAAGTCTCCCAGAGGAAAGAGAGGCAGTAGGCTATTTTATAACATTGGGATTACAGAAAAGTAAGAAGGGAAAATGTCTACAGTGCAACCTCCCCCAATGCATGGAAAGTCCTAATGCTCAGAGCCTGTTTACCACCCATCCCCATCCATAGCACAGAAGTAAGAAGCCCTTGACTGGAGCTGCAGTAAGGGCCTTCCAAGGGCCATCAATACAGGGTCCTGCCAACTGCTTGCTTCCCAGGGAACAAGAGGAATATGGTGGCCTTCCACTGCCCATCTCTCCTCCAGAGCCAATTGTCCTCCACTTTTCCTCCCTTTCAGTTATCTTTTTGAAGAAAGCACAAGGGGATAAAATAAACCTCCTCAGCTTCCTTGTCCCTTAAGGAGCATGTTAAACAAGAAAACTCCTTAGACTATAATCAACGTCCAAATAGTGGATATTCCCTCAAATCCACAGCAACATTTTCCCCTGATTCCTTTATTAACAGAAAACATTCTAATTCTAGTGAATTTTTCCAATGAATATTCTAAAACAGCCATTGCACGTGGGCCAGGCAGGCACAGTTGTCACTGAGAGAAATACCCTCCATGAAAGGGTTAATTAGGTACAGTTCATTCTGTGAGGGAAAAACAAAGAAAGGAAATTAATATTTGATGGAAGCTTTTATGTGCCATGCACTCAGATAAGCACCATTATATAAATTCCTACTTAGTTTAAATAACAACCCAGGGAAGTCAGCACTGTGATCATGATTGACAGCTCAGACATAGGCCAACTGGTCAATAAACTGCCACCCCAACAGAAAGTTGTGAAACTGAGGCTTGAACTCTTGCTGTGTTGAATCCCAGTCTTCTGCTCTCTTTGCCTTCATGACAACACATCTCTGCTCATGTCCATGCTGCTCCTTCACAGAGATTGTCTTGACTCCCATAGGACCTTGCTCTCTGGAAAGGATTTGTTGCTAGTCTTTTACAACTTAGTGTATTTTCCAAATGTATTCTAGGAGGGAACACTGGTACTGTGAGCTGTGGGTTCCATGGGCAGATAAATTTAGAAAGAATTAGGCTAAACATGTTTAAACAGATTTCTTTCCTACAAGATTTCTCAGACCCTCGATTGTAATTACGTACATTCTGACATAAGAAGGTGATATAGCCATAAGATAAGAGGGAGGTATTGGAAAGGGGCATTATGATGTTCCAAAGGGTGATATTGTGAGGCAATACACTGATGTAATTAAATTCAGTCTCTGGGTTAAATTGAATAGGTTCAAATCTCAGATCCAGTACTTGTCAGATCAAGGGTCTGGGGCAAGTTACTTATTCTTTTTATTATTTATGAAATAGTGATAATAAGAGAACTTACCCACTTTCATAGGTGACATAAAGATAAGATGAAGTGATATATTCAAAATACCTTTCGAATAGAGTCTGTGTGACATGCATGAACATGTGTCTCTCAGATCTTCCGTTGTAGGGAGCAGAGTTGACTGACAGCTCAGCTGCTACCCCCTGGATCCACCAGTGTGCTTGTGGTGAGGTCACATTTTCTCTGGCAGTACACAGTGTAGGTAACAATGCTAACCTATTTAGGACAGAGGACTCCTTTAGCAGGTGTGTTCAGTTCTCAGACTCTAATCCTGGCCTCAGCTTTCTTAGCACTGAGATTCTTCCTACACAATCTTCCCCCTGCTTTTATGCCTACACTTGCTTCTTCCCCTGTATACTTCAGGAATTTCCCTAATAAGTGTCTGGGGTGTCTACTGCCTGTTAGCGTCTGTTTCCTTGAAACAGATGAGCTGACGTGGCCTGGTACAGTTGAACAAAGCTCACAAAATTAATTGTCCTTCAATTCCTTTATTCAGAAGCATCTCATGGGATCTATCCTATGCAACATATTTTGTGAAATTAGTCAATATATGTGCTGTTAAATTTGCCTGAAATAGAGTCATTTTAAAAGTATTTATTACAAAGAAGGCGAGAGGAGAACAGAAGGGTCTTCAAGTTAATCCAGAGTCTAATTGCATACTGACTACCAAGCTTAGCATGTATGATTGGCTCTATCCCATTTAATTAATATTTTACTGGTATTTGCAGACAAGAGTAATCTGTGAGATTCTAAGTCCTCTTCATGCCATAGGTCTCTCTGAGTTTATATTATCTCCATGAGAAGTCAAATCACCCCAGAGAGGCTAGGAATAAAAGGGGAATGGGGAAAGTCACAGACTGCATGATACCAGTTCTGTCTGTCATCCAGTCATTCACTGGCCCATTCACTCATTTAACAGGCAAGTACTGGCTCTCCCTAGGCACTGGTTTTATTCCTAGGTGCTACAGATAAAGTGAAACAAAAATCAGTTATAGAAACAACTTCAACAAAATGTGATAAAGGCTATAAGAGAGAATCAAGCTGTATAGGAGCACAAAGGAAAAAAAGCCTTAGTTTGCCTACCTCTGAAAAGGAGTCTTTCAGGAAGTGAGGAAGTAAAGGGCATTCCAGGCAGAGAGAATATTGTGTGCAAAAGATTGGAAGTGTGAAAGAAAGAGACAACACTGATCAGAGCATCTAGAATCAGAGTTCATGGTAAGCTGACTGTAAAGGCAGGCAGAGGTCAGGTCCCAGTGGGCTTCCTACAGCACACTAAGAACTGTGGACTTTTCCATATAGAAGACAGAGTCACGCAGTCCTGTTTGGAACTGAGCCCCAAATTTACTAGACTGGAAATTTCCCTTGAGTGGGTTAAACTCAAACGGGTAGTTGTGTGGCCCTATCAGCTGGTGATGTGGATGTAACAAAGCAGGAATGAGAATTTCCATAAGAATATGTGTGCATTCTTGTTTTGTCCCTAGAAGAACATAAGCTATTCCATTGAAAATTATCAATACAGAATTGCTTTGAAGTACTTATGGGTAATATAAATGCCCATATTTTCTATCATAACAATAAAATAAATAGCAATAAAATACTTCTGAGAGAGGGTAGATTTCAGAGGGACTTGTGAATTCTCTCTCCAAAAAGTATCAGTTAACTATATTTATCCAAAGGAAGAAAAAAGCTCTAAATTATTTTTTTAAAAAAGTTTTAGGGTCTTTTAGCATGTGACTATTCTTTGTGCCCTCATTTTACTCTGTGCTCAAATTTTTTTAAATCCTCATTTTAAAAACCCATGCATATTTTATGAATTGAGCCTAAATGTCCCATCATCACAAATCCATAAGACTCCTTCTGCTCAGGAACTGATCATTAGTGAATTCATTTTGTATTCTAGTGGTTGTCAAAGGCCGTTCTGAAGGTGTTACATTGAGTTTTGACATTAATTGATGAACACTTTAAGCTCATCATAACTCTGCTGGGATTCAGAGCAGCAGAAATTAGAAAGATGAATTTCAGGAGATGAATCCATTGAAAAGAAATGTAACTTCAGAGTCATTATTGTAGAATGCCTAGAGTTTCGTGACATCCACACAGAATGCTCCTGGCTGCTGTCAGAGAGAGCTCTGGTGAGAGGAAGGGAAAAAAAAAAAAAATTATTCTGCAGGTGTCAAGCAAAGATGGACCAAATCAGCAATTCAACTTCACAGTTCTATATCCTGGGCATACATGAGAATTAAGTTTACCTTATTCTGTTAACTAGTTAAAGATGAGCATCTCCAAGAGGGGAAAAAAGCTATTTAGGTGGAAATCATAAGAGTTCTTATTTCTATTACTACCAAAGGATTTATAGAAATGGAAAATGTCACTCTGAGGCTAGCAGACAGGGATCAAGGTTGTGGAATTCCATCAGTTTTGACAGGCAAGTATTAAATAAAGACATCGAGCTGAGAAGGAAATAGAGCAGTTTTTGTGGGCACCAGTGGGCTCTTACTAGGCTGTGCTGTTCAAATAACTCACTGGGAGCTCTGTAAGAGTCCAGATACTACAGAGCTTTCTAAAATCGGGAGGAGGTGGTGAAATGGTGATTAGATAGGTTAAAAAGCAATTAGTATTCAAAATTCATAACTACCATCTCCACTTGGGTCCAAATTTCTTTGGGGTCTCATTTTTGGAATTAAAGATTCAATCAGCACAAATGTTGGCTTTTTCTCTCTCTCTTTCTTTCTTTTTACTCTTCAGAAGTCCACAGGGGAATTTTATTTTTTTCATTTGTGCTCTAAAATATAGTTTCAACTGGTCAGAACAAAGACTATGTGTCAAAAGGTGTGCAGAAACACAGAGGTTTTGTGGAGATCCCCATCTCCATGAAAGTCAGAAGGTAATTAGCTAAGCTTTAAGAAAACGCTGAATTCATTAAAATAATTAATAACTACACCTCCACTGGGTATGACACAGTGTTGGCCTTTGTGTACTTCTATTTCTCAAAATGTCTACATGAGGAAAATATATAATTATCTCTAATTTATAAATGAATAAGATGAGGCTTAGAAATATCCATTGAATTTTCAAAATCATTTGGCTGGTGAATTGTGTACCCAGGGTTCAATCCCAGGAAATTTAACCCAAGAGCCCAATGTGCCACTTTATCTTCTAGTTCCTGGCTCCGTTGACTTATTCACTAGGGTTATGGGTTAAGTCCTTCCAGACCAATGCAGAAAATATTTGTTCTCACTAAAGCCAGTTGGTGGCTAATCAATTAGCTGAGGCTATGTATTCAAAGTGTAATGGTAAGTTTGGGGCTAAATAGATATTCTTTTAGGTTACAATGGTATTGCTGGTAATCACAGTATTATAGGTTACAGAATTGTCAGAGAAACCTCATGTGCATATTGCGAGATCATTTATAAATAAAACCATTTATAAATTTGAAAGCCAAATGAGTGCATTATGTTTTCTCAGATCTAGCAAGCACCTCATGTTCTTGTGAGTTTGTTTACTGTTTTATGTTCTTTTATATATTTTTCCTGGTAGTGAAAACATGAGCTAACACAGAAGATCAGACTGTCAAATCAGACTCACAAAATTAGAGATATTCTCCCATTTTGAAACTTACAGATAACTTCAAGAATTCAAGTAATCACAAGACACACAGAGAGTCTAAAATTCCCTGGCTGAGATTAAATCTACAGATTCTTTATGTGGTGGATACAGGTAGCATTTACACAACAGGGATCTAATATAATCTGGAAACATCTCTATTTTATACTTCAATAATTACATAGTTGATGTGACATCTTCCAATGAGCCCATGCTCCAGAAACCTATAGATTCCATGTTTATTTACTATAATCAGTTCTAGATAGAGCAGGTACCTCTTGCTAAAACTGTCATAGATAAGTAATCTCCCACTATTAAATACCACTAATCTGTTTGCCAGAAGGTCTGCCATTAGCACATTAACAAAGGGACCTAATTAGGTCATCTTTCTTTCTCCCCAGGTTTTCCTCTATCAAATAAGAGAATAAATGCATAGCTGCTTCTGACCCTCTCCTAACCAAATATATGCTCATTGGAGACATGCTTGAAAATACAGAAAAACACAAGATGAAAGTAGAAATCACATATAGTCACTAAACATTACCAATCCAGAAATAAATTCCTGTTAAAAATACTTTGTGTCTTACTCTAATCATTTTTATATGCAGATTATATATCTACATAAATTAATTACTGGGAATAATTCTGTGTGTGTGTGTGTGTGTGTGTGTGTGTGTGTGTGTGTGTGTTGCATTGTAAACTGCTTTTCTGGTTTTTGTTTGTTTGTTCTTAGGTTTTGGAGATCAAACCCAGGGCCTTACACAGGCTAAGGACACACTCTACCCCAGAGCTATACTTCCAGTCCTCTATTTCCATATTTCTAAATAATCTAAACTATCTTTAGTGATCACATTTGTATATACCGTACTTGTTGATTAAGTAGCCATCACTGTGTATTTAGATTTTTATATGCCGGTGACATTTTCCCCTTAGAAAATTTTTAGCCCACACTACACTCCCAATGAGCTAATCAAATAGCAGAGCAGAGCTTTTTCTCTACACATACCAATGCCAGATTTTAATCCATATTTAAAATTTTTATTAATCAAAAAGGAAAATATGCCAGCCTGGATCTCTGAATGTCTACAATTAATACAGTTCTTCTCTTGTCCCATGTTGGCCATGTTACATGAACATGAAATAAACTGTAGGGTCAAGCCCTTGATAAATGGGAGTTGTCAGCTACTTTATGGCATAGTCTATTTCTACCGATAGATGCACTTACAAATACTTTTCCAAGTTTTTTGCTTTAATTTTATTTTTCAAAGGGCATTTTCTCAATTTTTTTGCCTAATCATGATACTCTCATTTTACATATTCAAAGCAAAAACGGGGGGGGGGTGTTTGTTTGTTTGGCTGAACTGGGGATTGAACCCAGGGTACTCTACCACTGAGCTACATCCCCAACCCTTTTTATCTATTTATTTTTTAATTTTGAGACAGCATGACCTTGAACTTGGGATCTTCCCGCCTCAGCCCCAAGTCACTGGGATCATAGGCACATGCCACCATGTTGTGCTCAAAGCAAAAATATCTTAAAAAATATAACAACAAACAAATGAAATAAAGATAAAATTTTTCCATTATGCCATCACCCCAAAATAACCCTTACCAAACATTTAATCCTAAGTGTTGTCGGTTGATTTTTTTCCTCTGCAGAGATAGACATGTAAGTTAACAACTGAAATGTTACTTTACATAATACTTTAAAACTCATTCTCTAGCCCCCACCCACTTATTGTGAATTAGCATCTGCATATCAGAGAAAACATTCAGTCCTTGGTTTGGGGGGATTGACTTATTTTTCTTAGCATGATATTCTTTAGCTCCATCCATTTACCTACAAATGCCATAATTTCATTCTTCTTTAAGGCTGAGTTATATTCCATTGTGTATATATACCACACTTTCTTTATTTATTCATCCTTTGAAGGGCATCTACATTGGTTCCATAGTTTGGCTATTGTGAATTGAGCTGCTATAAATATTGATATGGCTGCATCACAGTAGTATGCTGATTTTAAATCTCATTGTGTTTATATAACACAATTTCCTAATCTATTCATCTATTGATGGGCACCTCGGCTATTGTGATCTATATTACTATAAACATTGATGTGCCTATACTGCTAAAGTATCCTGATTTTAGTTCTTTTGGATAAATACCAAGGAGTGGGATAGCTGGGTCATATGGTGGTTTAACACATCTTTTGTTTATATACAACATTACAAAAAATTGTCCAGGTAAATAAAAGCTTTTTAAAATTTGCTTATTATTTTCATTTGAATATACCAAATGTAAATTTTAATCCATTAATTTAGAACTCAAAGGTTGTTCCCAATTTTTCAATATTTTACATAATAGCATGATGACTAGTCCTATGTACATACCTTTCCAAATATGAATTTCAAATGGTATGCACTTTATTTTTTACACATACTGTTAAATTTTCTGCCAGAAATGTTGTATCAATTTATGTATTCCAGAACCCATTTCAGAGTATTCTTTCCTATGCTGGATATTACATTTTTAATCTTCCCTAGATATAAACTAAAAATTGCCAACTAGCTATTCTATTAAGAAAGTTGAACATTTTCCCATATGTTTAAAATTTAAATTATTTTGTAAGTTGATAATTTGTATGTTCTTACCAGTTTTTAATTAGAATGTTTCTTCTTTCTTTATGAATGCACTATGCCTTTTGTAAGAATGTACACAATTTATCTATCATACATATAGCAAGTATATTTCTCATGTTATTCTTTCTCTTTGAGCTTTGTCATTTTTTAACCACACAGAAGTATTCATGTAGTCATAAATTTGTCACTCACTCTTCTATGACTTATTTTGTCCTGTGCCCAAAAATATTTTCTCTTTTCCAACATTACATAAATAACTACTTCTTTTATTCTGGAGTCCTTCTAATTTTCCCCTTGCCTGAGGGAGAACAGAAGCATCTTGACAGGCAACTTCCATTTTCTGTAGCTTCTCCTAATTTCTGGAAAGTATTCTGTACATTGCTATTATACTCCAGTTTCTAGGATCCCTACTCCTAATGATGTTTTAGAACTATAAAGGAACCAGAACTAAAAGAATAAGGTATACAAGTCAATAGCCCATGTTACAATTATGAAATTCGAAATTGTGACTGTAGTGAAGGAGATCCGTTTGTATTTTGGTTCACTAAAAAAGCATGAAACTGATTTTGTCTAACCCTACACTGGGAAGATTAAGTAGAATTGACCTTTTGTGCCATTCCCAGGATTTTGGAGTTCCCAGTACCACCACAAATTCCTGGGTAGGTTTATAAATTATTATACCACTGATCAGGTAAGGGTAGGTTGGATGGGGTGCTGAGCAAATGTTGGACCACAGGTTAGCCTCAGTGCTGTTGGGCAATCAATGGATCATCTGGTGCCCTAGTTGTTTATTAATGGTCTTCATCAGATCATGACTGAACACAACTGAGTACCCTGTGGTTCCTTGTGCTGGCAATGACTGATAGACATTTGAAGGCTCATTACAATCTACAGATCTATGGTCTCCTACTTTTGAGTCTTGCCCCTTCTCCCTTTTCCCTGCCTGTAGCATCTTATACCCAGTATTCATGTAGGAAAAGCAAAGATTTAGATGTTTCTTTATCCACCCTTTATCTACTGTCTAGACCAAGGGGAAAAGGAAGGATAGCCTCAATGTGCAGTGATCACAGATATCAGTACAGCATGCCAGTAGTTAACATTCAGAGTGCTTCATTGAAACACACACATAAAAAAAATAAAATAACTAGCTAATTTAAATAGAAAATGTATTGATTAAAAGGATGGGACATGCTAATTTGCTTTATTTAATTATTCCACATGAATGGAATATGAGTTATTAAAAAATCATATATCACATTATTCCCCATCAATATTACAGCTATAGTTTATCAATTTATAATGAAAGTAAGAATTTCTTTTTTTTTATTTAAAAAGGATACAGACTCATTAGGCAGACTGGAAAACCAGGCTCAGGAAATTCTCCCAGTATAACATCCAAAATTATTTGACAGAAATGCTCCTTTAAAAATACTGTTTTTACTGACAAACCCTAGACTGTGTCACCATCAATGCCTGAACTCTGGATCCTGGAAACTGCCTCCCACAACACAACCGTAGGTACCCTGGGATTCAGTCTTCTTGTTCTGCCAGGTATCACTTCTATTTCCTAGGTATTTTCATGATTCAACAGAGCTGTTGAATCTATAGATAGCATATCTACACTCTAGCCAACAGGAAGAAAAGGAAGAAGAAAGACAAACTGAACTTCTTTAAGGACACTCCCCAGAAGCCACACACACCATGGATATCAGCCTGCATTTCACAGGGAAGAACTTGGTTGCTTAGACAGGTGGCCAATATAGCTATAAAGAAAGTTGAGAAATACAGTCCTAATTCCAGGAGGCTAGGGCACAGCAGAAAAGTAGGGATTCTACCGTTAGGTAAGAGTTCAGGGACATCAAGATGGCAGAGACAGGGTGTGAGAAGGATATTGCCAAAGGACAAGAGGAGATGAGTCACATCCTTGTTTACCATGGGTCCCATTACCATGACAACTCCAGCTTCAGATTTAGTATTTTAAAATGACCAATGGGATAAATCAGACAGTATTCTAATTAAGTTTTTACTAAAGTAACCAGTTGGGGAAAAGGTGACCAAATGGGGTAAAGTCTTCAATCGGGTCCATTTAGGGAAGAGAAAGCCTCACAGCTTGGAATACTAATTCCTAAACATTGGGTCCTTGAGCCTCCCTCCCTTGCTTGGCCCACTTCACTCTGCCTTGTGGAGTGCTACTTCCACTCTCACCTTCAATAAATCTGTACTTTGCCTGTTACTTGTACACCAAGGGCCTAGGACCCAACTAGACACCCTGATGATAACACTACTACAATGAAAAATGGATATTGGGGGATGACTACCATTCTTTGGATAAATACAGCTGAGAGTATGAAATTACAAAAAAAAAAGTTAAATTATGTGTCTAAAGTGTGATAGTAGGCAAACATCCCAATTTCCCTAGAACCATATATTTTGGCCTCCTTGATCATTACTGCAAACTTTAGACACCCACCATCCACACACCAAGTATCAGGTATCTCTCTCTTCATGGCACCTTCTCAAATTAAATGAGCATACCTGGGATCTTTAAATTCCTTAGCTTAGGACAGAGTTTCATCTGACTACCATGGTAGAAGAATTCTAAGATGACATGCAATGTCCTTGGCCCCAGGTGTACTTGTCCTATAGTTATCCTCTCCCCTTGTGTGTGAGAGGGACCTATAAGTACAATGGGACAGTGGCTTCCGTGATTATTATATTACATAAGACTCTATCTTAGCAGGTGAAAGATTCCCCTGATGGTCTTGAAGTGGGCTGCCATATTGTTGAAGAGCCAAGTGGTAAGAAACTGGGAGCAGCCTCTAGTAGCTGAGAGCAGCCCCCAGAAAGAAAAGGAGGACATTAGTCCTACAGCTGCAAGGAAATGAATTCTGCCAACAACCATTAGAGTTTGGAAAAGAATCTCAAGCTCCATAAGGAACACAGCCCAACTGACACTTTGATTCAAGATGTGTGTGACCCTAAACAGAGAACCTAGCCAAGCTGTACCTGGACTCCTGGCCCACGGAAACTGTGAGACAATAATGATATTGTTTCAAGCCACCAAGCTGTGATAATTTGTTATGCAGCAAGAGAAAATTAATACCACTGCAGTATTACTTTGTATTATTAAGAAAAGGAAAGAGGGGTGGAAATAGCAGTTAGTCAAATCTCACTCTGCTGTTGGAATAGGGGATCTACATGCACTATTGTATTTAATACCTAATAGATAAGCATATTAGAGGAAAATAAGCCTTGGAGACATAAAGCAATCTGTCCAAAATATAAAGCTAGAAGACAGCACAGCTGACTAACTGGATGGGACAGTGGATCAAGTCATTTTCTAGTATAAATGTCCCTTGGGGGATTGGTTTTAAGGGATCCCCAGAAATACTAAAATTCAAGGATGCCCAAGTCTCTTATATAAGATGGTATAGTATTTTCATGTAACTTACTCACATCCTCATTTCTAGATTACTTATGATATTTAATACAATGTAAAGGCGATGTAAGTGAACAAAAAGTTCATTAAACTTACAGTGGTGAACTCTAAGCTTTTAATGAAGCTACTTTTATCAATGAAAATTGTTGAACACTTATCACTGATATTTATTTATACTTGCTAAATTATCTGTTTATAAATTAGAATTTGTCTTGTATAAATAAAACATCTAATTTTATGACTGAGGGAAAGGCAGGACCAAGTTTGGCCATGGGCTTATTAAGAGAACAGAGGAATGGTTGAGGACCAGAGGAAGGAGAAAGACAAGGAAGGATGGGAGGTAAGAGGGCAAACAGTAGTGACTCAAGGGTTGAATGCCATTGGGAAGGAGGAACCAATGGAGGAGGTCATTGTGCTACAGAAGACTACTTGAAACTAAAGTAGCACAAGAAATATAAGCATTTCTTAAATGTTTCCTACACTGTGTTTTATAGACCAAATGCAACACAGCATCCCAAAGAGAATTTCTGGAAACTTCCTTGGGAATTGTTGTAGGACTCTGAAAGTCAAATGCAACCTGTATTTAATTGATAGTATCTGCTATGGTTTGGATGAATGTCCCCAAAGGCCCATTGTTAAATGTTTGATTGCCAGCCTATGGTGAGGTTGGAATGTGGTGGGACCTTTAAAAGGCAGGACCAAGTAGAGGAATTTAAGTCACTGGGAGGGGTATTCCCTTGAAGTGGATATTGGGGCCCCAGCCCCTTCTTCTCTCTCTCTTTCGTTTCCCAGTTTCCATGAGTTGAACATCTTTGCTCCACCACATGCTCCCTGCCATAATGTGCTGCCTTTACACAGGCCCAAAAGCAACAAAACCAGTCAACCAGGGACTGCAACCTCTGAAACCATAAGCCAAAATAAACCTTTCTTCTTTTTAGGTTGGTTACTTCAGACATTTTGTCACAATGATGGAAAGCTAACTAACACATTTGTGTTTTAAATTAAATAAGAAATTTATATGAAATATAATTTTCATTATAGAAAATTATATTGGCCCTTCCCATAATAACATTTTAAAGTACAGTGATTAACTTTTGGAAGTGCTAAAATTCTGGTTTCTATTTGGATTTCATTTTTTATCTTATTTTTTATTTATTCCATAAATATTATTATGACCTGTGTTCATCATTTCGGAGGGCCTCATTTGTGTAAATTTTCAGTCTCCCAATCTTGTTCCAGTAATGTATCTCATGTCTAATTAGTTTCAGATATTTCAATAGCAGATGATAGTTTGGCTCAGACTAATTACAGCTGTTAATGCAAGATAATGATATAGTGGTAATAAAAAGACCACATCTCTTTTCATATTTTGGAATTTACTGTAAGCTCCTCTGGAGCTCAAAGAGGATCATGTTTTCATTGCTCATCCCTGAGACTAAAAGAAATGTCAGAAAGCACATTTCAGTACACAATTAATATTTCTTTGCCCAGCTGGCTGTGTGGGTTTTGAGATTGCAAATCTAATCTGTTTTGCAAGCTTTTCTACCTAATTCTTGGCTTTATCCCCAGATTAAATACTGAATGCTGTTTTAGCTGCTAATTTCTTTAGACAGGCCATCAATACCACAGCATAGAGGCAATGTTTTTCTTAGCAGGAATTTCTCAAATCACAGATAACTGGTATAGTTTACACTAAATCAGCTAGGGAAATACATTAATTAATCTCCCACTGTTCATAGATCTCTTCAAGACCCAGGGACAGGTAAACAATAAAGGGATTGACAACTGCCTAAATTGAAGAGACAGAAAGATTGGAAATTCTTTTGTATCTGATTTTAAATTTATAATAATACAATTAAAACCTCTAAAGTCAGGATGACTGTGAATAAAGTAGCTAAGGAGTTTTTTGAGAAATTTAGAATGTAGTTCCATTCTGATCTAAAAGAGGTTGATTAGCGAGAAATAGAGGTCATTGTTAATCCCAGATTAAAATTTGTCAAAGCACAGTACAAAATAGTCTTAACATACACTTATCATTCTGTAGATGATATGCAAATGTTTGTAAAAAAAAAATACCAAAGTTTAAAATAGTCTGTTGTTATGGTTTCTTATGAGAAATAAGGACTGAGAAATGAGAACTGAATTTAGCAAACTAAAAATGGAAATTTACCAAGACTTTAAATAAACAAGACCCAGTCTCCATTGCCACAAGTTTCTCTGGAAGAAAAAAAAAGCAAAGACCCTAAAAGATTTAGCATAAAACAATTGCTTGAAACCCCTGCTCTTTGCCCTTGTGTCAATTAAAAGTGACTACAACCTGCCAGGTTCACCTAATCTTGAATCTAGGCCCATCTGTTCCCACCCAAGCTCTAAACTGGATTCCAGTACTAGGCTGATAATAATCCTAGACTGATTTTTATCCAGAGAATTTTTCAAGATACTGTTGGGACTCTCTTATTAGTAGTTCTCTCCCTTGTCTGCAGTCACTTGAATAAATCAGCTTATTTTTTTGACACAGGATTCCCCAGTGATCTTTGAGAAGTCTACATCACATATTAGCTGAGATTTCATTCTTTTCTGGTTTTGTTCTTCTTTGTTGGGTTTTTTACATTGTGGATTAAAATAAAATCAATGCAATACCAGCTTTCCATTCTGCCACCTCATCTTCTAACACTCCAGCTGTGGTCCTACTGAGCAACTCAATGTTCACCCTCTGTGTCTTGCTGACCCTTTATTCTGTGTCTCTCCACCAAGTATCTGCTCAGGGCTATGAAGCCATGTTTCATACATAGCATGTTCAAAACACTTAAAATTCTATCACCCTCCTCCATAATGTCAGAGCCTTGCGAGGTTTTCTCTCTCTTCCTCATAGTGTCTCCTGAACCTAGAAAAATTGTATAAATACTGTAAAAAGCACCAGATCAAAGTTTAAAAGACAAGTGCTATGCTAAATTCTAATTTCTATTTGGATTTCATTTCTCAATACCTTCATCTCCCCATTTGAACAATCATACTTGTGGAGTAGGAAATAAAAGTTGTGTGAGTACATGGCTCATAAATCCAGGGCACGTATGTTCAGGCTCAGAAAAGTGCTACTACACATACACACCATCACCACCACCATCAATTTCAAAATGACTCAAAACCTTTATTTGTGTGCCTTGAAAATCAGAACCAGTCCTTGGAAATGTACAGAAATGTTAATTGAAATCTCTGCTTTCTTCATATGCCATAGCTGCTTCTGGGCTTCTCTCTAGAATTTCTACCCCCAGCCTACCTGTTTCATCTGTCTTCTTCTTTTCTGCTTCTCTCAGTACTTTATTACATAAATTATTTAATGTGCATTAGAATCACCTGGAGGGTTTGTTCAAATACATATTGCTGGTTCTATCCCAGGGTTTCTGGTTCAGGAAGTCTGAACTCTGAGCACCCATGAATTTATGCCCCTACCATGTTCCCAGATGATGCTAATGGTTCAGGGATCTCTCTTTGGGAACCATTGATGTTCTGGTCAGATCTTCCTGTTTCCTTTCTTCCTTGGTAAGTTTGTCTTACACTTACCATTTTCCCAATTTTCTGCCCCAAAAACACAAGGCTAAAAAATAATTGCCTCAGTTACCTAAGGCTTCCATAACAAAGGACCATAGACTGGGTGGCTTAAGCAACAGGAATCTAGTCCTCAGTCTTGGAGGCTGGGAAGTCCAAGATCACTGGCCTATTCAGATTCCCAGTGAGGGCTCTCCTCCTGGCTCTTTGCAGTTGCCTTCTCAGTGTGTGTTCACTTGGCCAAGAGAAACAAAGGGCTTGTCTCTCTTCCTTTTTTGTGGGTTTTGTTTTGTTTCATTTTGTTTTCTCCTTTTCTTTTTTTTAAGATAGGGTAGGGATTTTCTATGTGGTCCAGACTAGTCTCAAACTTGAGATCCTCCTGCCTCAACTCCTGAGTACCTGCAATTACAGATGTGCAACAGGATTCCTGGATTTTTCTCTTCCTCTTCTTATAATCCTATCTTATAATTGGAAGAAAATTGGGCAGAACCCATTACTTTAAATAGAATCTTTTTTTGTTTTTGGAGACTTCCAATATTTTAGATATATATGTATATAATATAGAGTATATTGATATGTATAAAGTATATATATTTATACACACACACACGTACACATATATATGGTGGTGATGGTGTATATGTGTAGTAGCACTTTTCTGAGCCTAAACATATGTGCCCTGGATTTATGAGCTATGCACTCATACAACATTTATTTTCTACTCCACAAGTATTATTGTTCTTATGTTCTTATAATCCTATTTTATAATCCTATCAGAGAAGCCCTATCCTCCATAATCTTATTTAAATTGAATTACCTCCCAAAGCCCCCACCTCTACATATCATCACACTTAGAGTTATGGCTTCAATATATGAATGGGGGGACATTCATTCTATAATAATAATAAACTCTCTTAAAATGACTAGCACTGATGTCTTCTTAGTAAGCAGATGAATAAGGGAAAAACTAATCTCATTAGTAATAATTTACAGCAACTTGTATAAAATATGCAACACCAGACAGGCGCAGTGGCACAGGCCTGTAATCCCAGTGGCTTGGGAGACTGAGACAGGAGGACCCTGAGTTCAAAGCCAGCCTCAGCAAAAGTGAGGTGCTAAGCAACTCCTGTTTCTAAATAAAATACAAAATAGGGCTGGGATGTGGCTCAGAGCTCGAGTGCCCTGAGTTTGATCCCTGGTACCAAAAAAGCAACACCGTAAGTGAATCTCAAAACTAGAAAAGATAAGCCGGGGATGTAGTCAGTAGTAGAGTGCTTGCCTGGCATGTAGGAGGCCCTGGGTTTTATCTTCAGCATCGTGAGCACATATATACACGCAAAGAAAGTTAAACAAAAGATCACGTACTGTATGACTCTGCTTACATGAAATCCTAGAAATAACAAAAGGATAGTAACCAAAAACAGATTCTTGGTTTTCTGTTGCTGGGGTCTGGGGACTCAAGACAACATTTTAAGGTGATGGAAATGAACTGAATCTTTGTGTGTGTGTGTGTGTGTGTGTGTGTGTGTGTGTGTGTGTTCCCAGGGATTGAACTCAGCGGCACAGGACCACTAGGCCACATCCCCAGCCCCTTTTTGGAATTTTTTATTTAGAGACAGGGTCTCACTGAGTTGCTAAGTGCCTCGCCGTTGCTGAGGCTGGCTTTGAACTCATGATCCTCCTGCCTCAGCCTCCCAAATTGCTGGGATTACAGGCGTGCACCACCGCGCCCGGCAATGAAGTGAATCTTGATTGTGTAGGTGGTTACATAGTTATATTCAACTGCAACACTTATTAAATTGTACACTTAAAAATGAGTGACTTTGGTGTAAATTATGCTTCAGTAAATCAGGGGAAGTATGTGTGTGTGTATATACTTTATATATATCAATATACTCTATATGTTATATATATATGCATATACATATAAAATATTGAAAGTCTTTTTTATTAAAAATAAAAAAAAGATTCTATTTAAAGTGATGGGGTCTGCCCAATTTTCTTCCAAATTTAAAAGGAATTTTTTGTGTTGTTATTTTTTTCTTTGTCTTTTACCCCGTGTGCTAAAGGATGTCTGTCCAGGCTCCATCATGCAGAACCGGTACCTGAATTAATGCAATGGAGCAAGGTTCACTCTCCAATTCTTGCCTTGGGTTCAAATGATGTCTATAGAATTTCATTGATGAACTAATGAACATTGGCTCCATTTGATTTAGTTGCACCTGGTTTACCGAATGGAGAAAGTCTAAATTAAGTTCAGTGGAGGAACTTGTTCAGTTTGGGGCAGAATCTTCACAAATCTCTCACGGTGGCAATGCTTGGTGTGGTCTCTTCTTTTCCATCTCCCAGAGGAATAATTACACAAGTTCTGCTTTCTGCTCACCTGCCTTCTCGCGTCAGATTTGGCATCTCTATTGCAAGATAATTGCTGCCTGGAATATTCAATTAGCTTTTAATTAAATATTGCTCATTAATATAACTTGCAAGACAATAAAACATATGTCATTTGATTAGCCAAAAATTCAAATATAAATTACATTCATTTTTATGCCAACATGCACTTTACCTAATGAGACATTTGTCACCCTGCTATAAAAAGATTGTATGTGATCTAATTTTTTTAAAGATTTCTTTTAAATGCCTGCAAGCAAAGTTTTAAAATTATACATGACAATTCATGTCCTTTCTCTTATCTCTACAGGAGCTGTTTAGAAAAAATGTTATACACAATGGAATTTCTTTATAACAGCAAGTATATAGACATTATAATTTTAGATAATATCACTTCATATATCAAAATTCACTGTCTAAAGTGATCATACATATTAGGAGACAAATGACTTAATTTAATAACACATTTTTCATTATAAAGATAATGTATAGTTTAAAAAACTTTTGAAAGTATTGAAGGGTAACTTATTAATATGTTGATGCATTTTCTTCCAATTCTTTTTTCCTAAGAACTTTTTTCTCTATTGGTTATTCCATTTTAAAAACTAAAATCTTGCCTTTCTCACTTAAGATTACATTGTGACCATGTACCATGTAACCTTGAAAAATTTAAAAATCTGAAAAGCTGCATGATATTCCATTGTATGTTATCCAAATGTTTAGAGTTTTGGGGACATGAGAGAGTCTTAACCCAATTTTTCAGTATTAGAGGTAAAAGTAGGCAAACATATGTATGCAAAAGATTTTAATATTTATTTTTTAATTGTAGTTGGACACAAAATCTTCATTTTATTTATTTTTATGTGGTGCTGAGGATCGAACCTAGGGCCCACAAGTGCTAGGCGAGCACTCTACTGCTGAGCCACAATCCCAGCTCTGTAAGCAAAAGTTTTGATCACATCTCTGGTTGTTTCTTTAGAACTAAGTTCCAGAAAAAGAATTTCTGGATCAGGAGCATGGAGGGAATACCTGTATTCTCAGCTTCTGGTGTTTTTGTAAGGCCTGGAGAAGGCTGGTACAAACTGTTCTAGGACCTTGTATAAACCCTGAACCTGATCTCCCAGTGACTAGCAGAGTGACTGACATGGTTGGAGAAGAATTGATGCCTCCGGCTGGGGTTGTGGCTCAGCGGCAGAGCGCTTGCCTCGCACGTGCGCGGCCCGGGTTCAATCCTCAACACCACGTAAACATAAATGCATTACATTGTGTACAACTAAAGTAAATAAATAAATATTAAAAAAAAAAAAAAAAAGAATTGATGCCTCTGGATTCCTGTGGTTGTTGTGAAGCACATCCCATCCTTTGACCTCTTGGCTCACTTAGCCCTTGGTGTAAGATTAACAGGATACCGTGTCCCACCAATACAACACCTCTATGAGGAATGACTGCTGTTGGAAGCCTTTCACCAGCAATGGGGTGGGGTGGGGATGAGCAGTAGGAAGTCAGAGTTATCAGACCCCAAGGGTCTAAAACTGAAAGCAAGAAAAAGGGCCTCATCGAGTTCCCTAATCATCTTTACTTGGTAATATATTCTTTAGAATATATTGCATTCTGACTCATTTGGGGGCTACACTTCATCTGCAAGAACCCCTCTGGGGAATAGGGACAACTAGTAAGATTCAGGTAACAAACTCTTCACTAAACCTATGACAAAAGGATATGAAGCAGGAGCTCAGGGGAGATAAAGCAGGAAACGCACATTTTTAAACACTCCTGCTCCAAATACGTAGAAGAGATGGAAAAAGATGTGACAAGAAAACCAACAACAAAATAATAACAATAATAATAATAAACTGTGCTCAAAAACAAGAGACAAACACTTTCATAAATTGGATATGGAAAAGAAATGAAAAAAGGGAGCTAAGATCTGAGTGAAACAGGAACGATTAGAGGAGTTTAGCTCCTATAAAATAATGGGAAATGAAAATGAACCATAAGACTGTTCAGGGGAATCAGAAAAAGATCTACTGCCCAGGACAGAATTTGCTTAAGAACTCCAATTCATGAAAGCAGGCTTAAAAAACTACTTCAAGCCGGACACAGTGGCACATGCCTGTAATCCCAGCGGCTCAGGAGGCTAAGGCTGGAGGATCCCAAACTCAAAGCCAGCCTCTGCAATAGCGAGTCACTAAGCAAATCGGTAGGACCCTGTCTCTAAATAAAATACAAAATAGGGCTGGGGATGTGGCTCAGTGGTTGAGTGCCCTTAAGTTCAATCTCTGGTACCAAAAAAAAAAATAAAAGAAAAGAAAGAAAGAAAAAAGAAAACCTACTTCAACTCTACCCAGGACTTCAGATTTTAGGAACAGTGTGAGGTCAAAATACACAGACAAAACAAAATGTCAAATGACATGAAAATATCTAATGCTAAGAAAGACATCCCACAAACTTAAAAATATGAGCCTAAATTCACTGTAAGTGAAGTTAAGTTTATAGAACAGTCTCACTAAGACTTTAAGTGAATGTCTTAGATCTTTCAATGACACAAATGAAGGAAATACAGCCATGAAAAGAATATTAGAAAATAAAATAAAAGCAAGCAGAATTTTTAAAATGACAGTCAATATGGTAAAAAAAAGCTAATGAGAAATCTGAAAAATTAAAATTTGATCATGAAAATATAAAAAATAAAAATTAATCAATGAAATAAACTCTATAGAGGACACCACAGAAGAAAGAATTAATGAATCAGAAGATAGTCTGGAGATTTACCAAAACACAGTAGCGAAGACAGAAAAATTAATTTAATAACTATGTATGTACACACACACACACACACACACACACGTATAAAACAGTAAGAGACAGGAAGAAAAAAAAATTAGAAAATGGCAGCATAGATCTAATAAGAATCTTCCAGACTTTGGAAGAGGGAAGACAACCAATTTTAACAAATTAGTAGCTGGGATTTTTTCAGAATTGTAAAAAGCATATGTACTCAGAGTAACATGGATTCCAACTACTGAATGAGATAAATAAAAATAAATTTATACTAAGTTACATCAGTGTAAAAATATAGAATGCCAAGGAAAGATGAGAAAATCTTAAAAGCTACCAGAGAAAAGACATTATTTAAAAGAAGCATTGAGATTAACAGCAGATTTCTTTTTCAAAAAAGATTTTAGAAGATAAGGTGTAAAAATCTTTTTTTTTAATTTTACTTGTTCTTTTTAGTTATACATGACAGTAGACTCTATCCTGATATATTTATACAAGCATGGAATATGTCTTATTCTAATTAGGATCCCAGTCTTGCAGATGTATACTATGTAGAGATTCACTGTAGCGTATTCACACATGTGCAAGGTGTAAAATCTTTTTAAAAGCACTGTAGGATGATAACTGTTAGTCTTGCCTTAGTTGCTGTTGTTGGGGTTGGGTGGGGTGGGTTGGGATCTTTGTTTTTTTCTTCACCTTGTCGCCAACATTTGAATGTTGGAACATCTCAGGTTTTAATCCTTGGATGCCTTTTTTTTCTTTATCTCTTCTTTCATGAGCTCATCCAGCCTCATAGTTTGCATGACATCTATATGTTAATAAATTCTTTTTTACCTACGGTTGCATAAAAACCTCTCTAAAATTTAGTGGCTTCGAATTGTTTAAAAACAATTTATTGTTCTCTCTCTCTCATCTGTTCTGTGGGTGGACAGACTTGGCTGAGCAGTTCTGGTCCCTCATATGGCTGCAGCCAGCTAATAGCTGAGGCTGGAGACAAAGGGAAGTGTTTCCTTTGCAGGTTTGGCTCCTGAGCTGGGATGACTGGTACACGTGAAGGACATTATCCATTTCTACCTCTATGAAAGGTTTTGATTTCATCACAGCAAGTAGTAGGTAGTCTTACAACCTGGTAAGGGTGAATATTCAAGAAGTCAGGCAAAAGTTGCTGGAGAGCTTATCACTTAGTCTTAGAATATCACTTCTGTCACATTCTGTAGGGTCAGCACATCACTAAGCCTTAGAATATATTTTCAATACAACTGCTAGAGTGGTTGTTTTAAAGTTTGGTTAAATCATGTTACTTCTTTGCCCCATTCTTCCAGTGGCTTCCCATATAATTCAAGATAAAAATCAAAGTCTTTACAGTAAATGACATGATCTTATATAAGTTTTTATTTTTCACTGACTTCATATCAAATAATTCTTCCTGTCCCACTCCCAAGATCTCACCTCACTCTAGGCAAAATAGCTTCCTTGATGTTCCTTGAAAACACCAGATAGCAGGTGTCTTCTCACCTCAGGCTTGTGTACCGCTATGCTTTAATCAGACCACTCTTCCAGCAAATATCTGTAGAGCTTGCTCCCTCTCCTCAGAGCTTTGCTCAATCACTATCTTCCCAGTGAGTTTTTCTTTACAAATCTGTTCACAATCCCATACTTCTTACTCTCTCTTTTACTTCATAATTTCACCATAACGTTTATATCCATCAGAAATACTATTTATTGATTGATTGATGCCTTTCTCCACTAGAATGTAAGTTCCACAGGTAAGAATTTTTTATGTTTTCTTCTCTCCTGTATCGCTAAACCTAAAACAGGGCCTTGGCATATTATAGGTGCTCAATAAACAGCTGGTAAATACTTAATGACCAGCTCCCCAAAACCAAAGCAAAACACACCCAGATTCATAGAATTTTCCAATTTCCATGTATTCTTCTTTTTATTTATTTATTTTTTTTTTAATTTTATTTATTTATTTATTTATTTTGTGGTACCAGGGATTGAACTCAGGGGCACTTGACCACTGGGTCACATCCCCAGCCCTTTTTTTTTGTATTTTATTTAGAGACAGGGTCTCACTGAGTGGCTAAGTGCCTCGCCATTTCTGAGGCTGGCTTTGAACTTGCGATCCTCCTGCCTCAGCCTCCCAAAGTGCTGGGATTACAGGCGTGTGCCACCGCGCCCGGCTTGTATTCTTCTTTTTAACATAATTAAATTTATTTGGCAAGAAAATGTATTTGGGGGAAGTAAACAAAGAAAATCTTATTTTATATGATTCTTTACAACTACAGAAACTGATCCTGACAATTTGATCATCAACAACAGAATTTTTACCAAAGATGAATTTTGTATATAGCCAGAAGAAAAGAGAGGATTCTCCATGGTGCTCCATAGAAATTGGTGCTCTTATGTGTGATATTTTACAAAATATTATCTTGTTATGCTCCTAACTTAGACTTGGTTATGGAGACTTTTGTAATTAAATTATTCTACTATTGCACAACATTTTAAAAATAATAATTTGATGCTTTGCATTCTTTCCCCAAAATCATCTTCCTTGGAGTCTAATATATGCTTAGGGAAGCAAGAAAAAAACTGCTTCCAACAGAAGGAGATGCCAGGATAATAAACAATGGCCAAGAAAACCAGAGACACCAACACTGCAGAGGCCAGAGAACCCATCTCAGCAACGTGGGTTCCCAGTGCTCATCCACAGAGACCATGTACTCTTAATATTTCAACCTACATGTCTGAACATGGAGCTGGGAGGTGACAGGCACAGTGGGCTTTCATGAGGCATTACAAGTCAGCTCCAGCTGTGATATTGGTTAATGAATGAAAAACAGGGGTGAGGTGGATTGGATACTAAATTCCAAATGGAGTGATAAAAAAGAGTATAGGATAAACAAAAACTATAGGAGTTACTCGCCACAAACCCCCATTTACAGAACTGCTGAAGAATGCTTTAGAGAGGTGGTGAGGTGGCGCACACTTATAATCCCAGCAGCTTGGGAAGCTGAGGCAGGAGGATCGCAAGTTTAAAGCCAGCCTCAGCAACTGAGCAAAGTCTTAAGAAACTTATTGAGACTCTATCTCTTAATAAAAAATAAAAAGGGCTGGGGAGGTGGAAAAAAATGCTTTAGTAACAAGAGGAGTAAAACCATAGAAATTGCATAGAGTACACAACATAGAGATTGCGTGGAAATTAATAAAATATATTGAAAAATGTAATTAACTATGAAATATATATTTTTTAAATATAAGAACTAATTTTAAACTGATAGCTGTTTCTTTTCTTTTCTTTTTTTTTTTTTTTTTTTTTTTTTTTAGGTGCTTGGGATTGAACCCAAGGCCTTGTGCATGTTAGGCAAGCACTGCAACTATGAGCCACCTCCCAGTGGTGGTTTAAACATAATTTAAACATAATTTCTTTATGTTTAAAAATGTGACAGCAAATGAAGAAAGGGGTCAATGGATAAAGAGACCATTGATATGATCTTTGCTTTTACAAGTTCAATAGAGATAAGGTTTAACAATAACCACTAAAAGCCTAAAAAAATACAATCTGTAGTTTCCAGATCTCTATAGTAAGAAAAGAGGGAGAGAATATGGAATGCTTCGCATATGCAGGAGGAAACAGAGCAAGGGAAAAAATATAAAATAAGATGGTAGAAATAATTCATAATGCAGACAAATATTTCTACTGATTGACAAAATCATACTATTCTTTAATGCAAATGCATGTCCAAGACACATGCCAAAACATAGGTTAAAAGTAAATGGATGGAACCTATGCCAGACTTTCAGGAAAAAAAGGACAAATGGAACACAGAGTGTACTTATGATCCCTTTGAAATCCACTGGTATGGCAGCTAATATTTTAAGGCCTAAACTTACAAAAAAAAAAAAAACCCAAAAACAAAACAAAAACACACACAAAGACAATGCTGAAAGAGATATTAGCTATAATATATTGAAAGCTTTAAAGCAAGTGGATTCTTAGTAATGGACTTAGTTGGTAGTGAAAAAAGCAAAAAGGCAACAAAATTTACAGTGCAAACTCAAAGGGGTAAAGGTTTGAGGGCACCAGGGAATTCTGAAATGGACCAAATAATGAAAATTATGCTTCAAATAGAAAGATTGACTGCAAGTGTTGAAGAAGCAGATTCCCAAGTCCCCTCTTAGGGTTACTTTGAGGATTCTATGAAGAATATATGTAAAGAACATAGAAGTACTAAGTAAATATTCTATATATGTTTGCTGTGACTCCATCATGGGAAGTTAATAGATGATTCTATTTTTAGAAGGAGAGACATAGCAATATAAATATACTATATTGATGGAGACTAATATTAAAAATTTATCTAACCTAATTTAAAGTCATTTCAGCTATAGAGAGAGAAATGAGAATTAATCGCTTTTTAAAATAATCCTCACAGAATATTATAGAAAAATAATTCTATTATTTTTATAAAAAATAAACACTTAAAAAGAAATGAGGAACAAAAGTCAGGGATCCTGGCAGGCATACTGGCAAATGACCAGATGAAAGCTGGAATAACAATCATGTGTTGTTTCTACTCAACGCTGCTGAAGACATATGTGTAGATTTTTTTCTTCATGCCAACTAACAAATTCTCCAGACACCAGCTGGATGGCCTACAACTGAACTAGCAATTTAACAAAGCACCCCAGATCTAGTGCAGAACCCACAGATGTAGGGCTCAGTCCCACAAGACTGCCCCAATTTCAGATGCCAATCACAACTCCAGGCCACCATGACTTCTAATCACCCAGCTATAAAATTGAGGGTTCCTATAACTCCTTCTTCTGTTTCAATAATTTGTTAGAACAGCTCACAGAACTCAAGAAAGAACATTACTTACTATTGTTGGCTTGTTATGAAGGATAAAACTCAGGGACAGCCAAGTGGAGAGACTTATTTGTGTCTACCATATTGCACTGTGCAGATCTAATCTCTAGTTCAGATGCTCTTTCATATAATAGAAGAGGAAAAGCTGTCCAATCTATTTAATGAGGCTTAAAACCGTGATACCAAAACCAGACGAGAATAGTATAAAGAAAAAAAAAGTTTGCAGACCAGTCTCACACCATAAGTGAAAGAATTTAAAATAAAATATTGTATGAAATTTATATAAATACTCTAAAGATCAAAAATATCCAAAACAATTTTTAAAAGAAAAAAGAAAATAGAACTTGTTTCACTAGATATTAAAGATTATTTTATTTTAATCTATGGTAATGGGATTGTGTGATATTGGTGCAAATGTAGACAAATGGCCAGAAGAACAATATAGAGCACACGGCATGTGACAGACATAGCACTACAAAACAGAAGGCAAGAATGACCGGCTCAATTTATGATACCAAGTCCATAGTAAGAAAAAAAATTGAATTAGATCCATTCTTTACACCTACACACAGACACACACACAAAAAATACTCTAATTGGCTCAAAGTCCTAAAAAGAGAATTGAAACTTTTAAACTTTATAAGAAAATAACTTTATGGCAGTGTTTCTTAAATAAGGTTTCTTAAACAAGATTCTAAAAAGTACAAACAAGGTAAATGTTTACAAATCTTACTACGCTAAAATGTAAAACTTCTGTAAAATAGAAAACATCACATAAAATTTAAAAATAATTTCCAGGCTTGGGGAAGATATTCATAATGATAAAGTTAGGAAAAACAGAAATCTGAGAATACCTAAGAGTACCCAAAAATTAATTTTGAAAAAGACGAGAAATCTAACAGAAAAATAGAGAAAGAATACATAGAGAAGGAAAATCCCACGCCAAATAAAGAAATATCAATGGCTATTAAACATACAACACCTCGGCACAGAGGCAGTGGGACATGCTGTTCTGAGAGGGCAGAGGGAGGGCAGTGCACAGCGGGGCTGCCCCAGGCCGATGCAAAGGAAGCCATAGGTGCCATTTGCAGCAGTGCCCTCAGCCAACCTCACTGGTGACCAGGCAAATTCAAATGAAAACAATAGCAACAGAATATTCACAGGTTATTGAAATTTTAGTTTGATGATTCTAGGAATTAGTAAGAATATGGAGCAGCAGAAACTCTTTGGACTTTGCAGATGGGAGTGTGATGAGAGCCACCAGTGGACTATGTGTGGACCAAATCGGCAAGAAGCCCATTGAATAGGAATAATTGGTATTTGGGAACTTCCAGCCTCAATCCTTCTGGTAAGATCACCCAATACATGTGAGTCCTATTCAGCTCTGCCAGGTCCCACACAGCTCAGGAAACAGGATGACCTTCTGCAGCCACACAGCCTCTCAGAGATGGGTGGAGCCTGCCAAGATGCCAATCAACCTGTTGACTACAAGACATCATGAAGCAAGACTCCACCCCCGAAACCTTATCCCTGACTTTGATGTACCCCTTTAAATGAAACCACTGGGGTCATTTTCTAATTGTTCTGTTCCAGCTCCTACCAGCACTGGAAGACTCTATCAGGCACACCCTTTAAACTATCATTCTGACTCTTGTCTTTTATTTCTTCACTAATTATTTCAGACTATTATCTCAGGTGGCTTTTTACCCTGGTGAGGTGCTGGCCACCTTTCGATAGGAGTGTGAATCTGAACAACCATTTCAGTAGGCAATTAAACAGTATCTGGTAAACCTGAGAATGTGCAGCCCCATCATCCAGCAATTACACTTCTAGATAAAACCCCTCAAGAGAATATTCTTATTTATTATTTAGGTCAATCTAGCCCTGTCATTTCACCTTCCTTTGACCCTACTAGAAAAAGTCCAGAGAAGTCGTCAATTCCTCAACTCCAAAATATATCAAGATGTATCATGGTGTTTTTTTAATATAAAAATACAAAAACAGCTTTCCTGAAATTATGTCATTGCCTTATAAGAAAAAAAGTTGCTATAGTCAATTATGTTTAAAATAGTTTTATTCCTTTCCAACAAAAATTCCATTGAAGTAAGAATGTATTGTCAGAAGGAGCAATAAAAATAAAAGTTATCTTCAAGTCCTACCACATTTATTAAAAATTCCCTAGCCCTGGGGCTGGGTATATAGCTCAGTTGGTAGAGTGCTTGCCTCCCACGCACAAGGCCATGATTTCAATCCCCAGCACCACAAAAAAAAAAAAAAAAAAAAAGATAGTCTCTGATCCCTGACTGGCCTGCCTCTGTATCATGACCTCTCACTCTCTCCCAGCTCTCCCTGTGCCAGTCATAGTCAGCCTCACCCAATTACCTGATTACTCCACACCTCTCCCACCACAGGGCTCTTGTTCCTTCTGCAGAACAGTAGTCTACTCTACCTCTTTGTCTTGCTAACTCATGATCAATTTACAGGTTGCATTTCTTGGAGAACAATGAACACTTGATAAATATTTAGACTAGTTAAGTGCTCCAATGACATGTCCTATTGGCTTGTCTTTAGAAGTTGCATCAAGCATAATGCTCTAAAAAAAAAAAACAGGTCATGAACAAAGAGCTGCATCCAATCCCAAGGGAATTTGTAGTCTGGGAAGGCAGGTAACAGGTTGATATTAGGATTCCAGTGGGAACAGGTACAGGATCAATAGTGTTCCACCTTTGAGACATGTTTGTCTCTCTCAAACATGATATGAATGGGAATGTGAGAAGGGGATGTTCTGTTAGGGCAAGATCATCTCAAGGGCACACAGTGGTTCTTTTAAATATAGGGGTCTTTTTTTTTTTTTTTTTTTTTTTTTTTTGGTACGGGGATTGAACTCAGGGGCACTCGACCACTGGACCACATCCCCAGCCCTTTTTTTTTTGTATTTTATTAGAGACAGGGTCTCACTGAGTTGCTAAGTGCCTCACCATTGCTGAGGCTGGCTTTGAACTCGCGATCCTCCTGCCTCAGCCTCCCAAAGTGCTGGGATTACAGGCGTGCGCCACCGCGCCCGGCTTATAGGGGTCTTTTCATACCTTCTGTAAATAGTAGAAATGATGGGGTTTTGTTTGTTTTGTTGTTGGTACCAGGGATTTTACCCAGAGGTGCTTAACCACTGAGCCACATACCCAGCCCTTTTTATTTTTTTATTTTGAGACAGGGTCTCACCAAACTGCTCAGGGTCTCTTGCTAAATTGCTGAGGCTGGCCTTGAACTTGTGATCCTCCTGCCTCAACCTCGTGAGTTGCTGGGATTATAGGCATGCACCAGCATGCTGGGCAGAAATTATGCTTTTGTGTTTCTTTTCTTTCTTTCTTTTTTAATTTTTTTTCTTTTTTCTTGGTACTGGGGATTGAACTCAGGGAGACTTTACCACTGAGACACATCCCCTGTCCTTTTTATATATTTAATTTGAGACAAGGTCTCCTTAAGCTGGTGAGGCTGGCTTCAAACTTGGGATCTTCCTGCCTGAGCCTCCCAAGTCACTGGAATTGCAGGTTTGCACTACCATGTCCAGCAGAAATGGTGTTTTTGAAACATGCATATGTGAAACATAGAGACAACAAAATCCTACTTGGTTCACATATTAGTCATCATTCCATTACCACAACAAAATACTTGAGAAGTCAACTGAAAGGAGAAAATATTTATTTTGACTCAGGGCTTGAGGTTTCAGTCCACAGTTGCTTGGCCCCATAACTGTGGGCATGAGATGAGGCCGAACATGGTAGTGGACCACATCTGGTGGAATAAAGCTGCTCATTTCATGGCAGCCAGGAAGGAGAGACAGGCAGGATCAGGTGTTCCCTTCAAGGGTACACCCCCAGTGACGTAATTCCCACAACTAGGGCCCATCATCTAATGTTTCCACCACCTCTAATAGTTCCATCAGCTGGGGACCAAACCTTCAACACATGAGCCTTGGGAACATTCCAGATCCAAACTATAACAGAACATTTGTGACTTGGATAGCCAGGTGATGTCGTGGCACAAAGTGCCAGGGTGAGATGCCCCACGAGGATCAAACAGTCTCAAATTTCTAAGACCCACATATGCCGCTGTGCCCAGCCTGCCAGCTCTGGGGCACTGGCTCTCAGAACAGTTCAGTTGGATGCAGTTGTCTACCCACTTCTCCTTCCAGGCTGCAAAGTTCTCAGGCAGAGGCCTTCTTAGATTATTTCTCTCTGCTTGGCTCTGCAGCTCTCTAGATTCCAGGATAGACTATATCCTGCCGAGAGTTTAGGTTGACAGGCAAAGAATAATAATAATGTTCAAATGATACAAATAGTAATAATAATGTTCAAATGATACAAAGAATAATAATAATAATGTTCAAATGATACATCCCTAGAGCACTGAGTCTCTGTCTCTTCTGGCTGACTGCTTCAAGCTTTGGTGGCCTGCATGTGTGCTGTGGCATAGCAGGCCCTTCTGAGGCAGGCTTCAGGCATCCCAGACATCAGTAGCACCAGACTCCTCCTGAGACAGCTGGTCTCAAAGGGAACAGCTTCCTGGATACTTGTGCTTTGAGTCAAAAAGCTATATGGTGCCTGGATCCTTCATCATTTAATTGTGAAGGCAAAAGCCTGCTACATTGACTCCCATGAATCATCCCTTCCTAAGGCCAGAATCTAGGGTGTGGTCCAAAATTTGGGAATATTAAGTCCTACAGCAGAATAAACATCCACCATCAGCACCCTAGGAGGAAATGATTTTCTCATTAGAGTACATGCTTCACCATATTGCTTTGCAGGAATTAGCGAGCAGGGTAGGACAGGGGTTCCAGGACAGTTACTACAGGAAGTCATGGACAGGACACCTGATGTGCTCCACCCTTTGCAATGAATATATTTATTCAGAAATCTGAATATATTTATTCAGAAGACTTCCAAAATTCTGGGTACACTTCACCCTTTGAGTCTTGCAGATGCCCATAGAGACTGCTGTTCATTCAAGCCCTGTCAGGGACAGTGGATGGCACTGTTGACCATCTGTGACAAGCCACACAATGAAAAAGATGGCTTGGATCAGGTCGGAGGTCCAGGTTGTTTTTCAGCAGCCTACGAGAGCTGGAGGAAAGGTACTACTGACTTCTCCTTTTCTACCAGGCAAAGAACTCACCATGGTTCAGTTCCTAAGTAAAATTATAGCCTGACATTTCTAGGTGCAGTGGAGTTAAACAGATCTAGAAATGGAACTACGTCAATGGGCAAAATGAGAAATAGGTTCTTACAGAACTGACAAAGCCAAAGCCAAAGTAGACACTGCCCTCATGTGGGGGAATAAAAGATCTTTTTAAAGAAAGCAAACTCCTGCAGATGACCTATAGCTGAGTATTTTTCAAAAACTTGCAGAAGTAAGTTACACTCTACCAACAAGAACTGGCTGACAGTCTTCCTTAAACCAAAATGGCTAAAATTCTAAAGCTAAATACTACATAAAGTATTATATGCAATGAACAATGATTAACTTTTTCATAAAATTTAAACTCAAGAAGTTGTTTAGGTTTCAACCAACTGACCAACTTACTTTTAAAACAAAGTGAATATGACATCTAGTTAATAGAAAAGCTGCCCCACCACCACTACCAGTAAAGGTGAATTTACCAAAAAAAAAAAAAAGTAATTTAAAGTGATTCCTAATTATTAATTATCCCCTGGGGATGACTTACTTCTGCTGGCTTCTAAAGCATAGCCATCCTCATGGGGAGAACAGCACTGTTTCCAAAATTTGCCAGATTTTTGTCTGCTTTCTGAGATTGGCAGGAGCACTGGTGTTTGGCCTCGGAGTCAGATCTTTGCTCAGTCCCCTGAACATGGAGCTCCTGAAAAGAGGGTGGAGAGGACCTCTCTGGAAGCAGAAGAAAAGTGAAAGGAAGAGAAAGGAGGATCCAAACCTCCATAAAACTGAAGATCTGCTCTTTTTTTTTTTTTTTTTTTTTCAGAATCTCTGTAGCCAGGACTGATAGATGGGCAGGAACCAATAGGCTTAAAGGTCGCCAAAAGTTCGCCCTGTTCCACAGGCAAAGGGTCAAAAATTTACCCTGTTCCACAGGCAGAGGGCCAAAAGGTTGCTCTGCTCTCTGGGCAGGATGTTTCATCATCCCCGGACAGGAGCCAATAGGCTTGAAGTTCGCTCTGGTACACCCCCCACCAGTAATCCCTATATAAACTTCCGTCCATTCGAAGTTTGAGAGCCGATGGAGAGCCAGCGAGATGAACAGCCAGAGAGACAACGAGAAGAGAGAGACGACGAGACAGAAGACATCGGAGACAGAGAAGAGGCAGCCACTGCACACTTACCCACCATCTCCAGCCCGACAGCAGCTGCCCCCACCAATAGCTCCAGAGACCACAGCCGGTGCGACCAGACTCCCACCTTTCATTCAGAGCTTGCACACTCTTCCACCAGAGCTTGCACACTTCCTGAGCTTGCACACTTCCCTCTCCCTGACCCCTCTCCCTGTTCCTTTTCTATCCTTAACTAGCCATAAAAGCCAGTTAATAAATCCCTTGGCTGCACAGCCGTCCCCAGTGTGATTTTTGCCCCTCAAGGACATGTGGCAAGGTCCTGCCAGCAAGGACATCTCTACCATGAAAAATAGGAAGCCCTATTTTTCTCCTGGAATGCTGGACATTAAAGGTTTACCAACCCACTACTGCTCCTGTTATCTACTCTCCCATTCTTCAAGCACTCACTCTTTTGTTCCTGCTGCCCTTCCTCTTGACTGTATTTTCATTCCTTTCTCCTGCCCTGTCTGCTCTCACTGGAAGCCCTCTGGGGGCCTCACTTCTTTCCACATCCACCCTAGACTCCCCTGTTCCATACAATGACTCTGTTGCTTGAACTTTTAACAACCTAGGCTTCCCCATCTAAAATTCTCCAACCACGAATGCATCTCCTCAACTTCTCTCTCTTCCATCTCATGGCATTAAAGCATTCTAAAAAAACTCATTGCCCTGAATGTTGGAATCATTGAATCTAAAACAACCTCATTGCCCCAGTGCTTCAGGGAAATTTATTCTCTGTGGTTAGTTGGCAGCTCTTTCTGAAACCTATCCACTTTTCAAAAGTTGGTAGACCAACCTTCCCAACCTGTCCTCACCTCAGTGCTTCAGGGAAATTTATTCTCTGTGGTTAGTTGGCCAGCTTAGCCTTTCTGAAACCTATCCACTTTTCAAAAGTTGGGTTTTCTCCATTACCCTTTCCCACACACCTTCTTTGTGTAACCTCACCTCCAATGTCAAGAGGAAAATTTTAAATAGACACCATAGCACAGGAATTCTCTCAGCATCTCAATGGTCAGTAATCAAAATTATTTACATCCACTTCCTCTTATATCTCTAATTAAAGAATTACTCCTTTTCTTCTTTTTTTCCACTGTATTTCAGTTTCTTTATGTGTAAAATAGGGATAATAATACTGAACTGATTTGTATTAAATAAATTATTAATGGTTTAAAAACACATTTTGAAAAGCATGTTCAAACATCTTTATTGAGATATAATCCACACACCATAATATTTAAAGTGCCTTGGCTTTAATATATTCACAAAATTGAACAACCAGCACCACAATCTCCATTTGAAATACCTTTATTATCCCCACCACCACCAAGAAATCCTGTATCCACTTGCTGTCAGTCTCCTCTCTCCCCTCTCCCTACAGCCCCTTTCTGTATTTCAGCTTTCTGTATTTTAGATTCGTCTTTTCGGGCATTTCATATGAAGGAAGAATATACTCTGTGTTCTTCTGTCTTTGGCTTCTTCCACTTAGCATGATTTTTCAAGGTATGACTTGCAAGACTTAAACAGGTTTTTGTACAGTTAAATGCACCATAAGTGTCCCTGTTTGCAATTACTATTTCCTGGTCTATTATTCCCCAAGGACTAAATCCCAACCCCTTCCATGCTTCTGGGATTTCAGCAATTATTCTTTCCCTGCAGTATTTTCAGCTCTTTTCTAATTTCATCCCTGTCTTGGCATATAAAGCTTTTCATGCCTATCCAATATCTATTTACCTTCTACTTCTACCTCTCTCTCTCTCCCTCCCTGTCCCTCTCGAAAATTATTTTTAAAACTTGTCTACTGTTTCTGCCATATTTTTCTTATTAACTCTTGATGACTAACATAGCACTGATTAGAAGAAACATTAGTAGGGGTTCTTAGAATTACTACCCACTCTTAGAAATGGACCTCAGAACTGTCATGGGTATTGAATCAAGTTGAACCATCTGAAACGGCCCACGTGCAACCACTTGTGACTCAGAAAGATGGCAATTTTATATCATTCAGTCTGTCAATACCTGCCAGCCACAGATCACCAAGAACACACCCACAGTTAAGCAAGTTGGGTTTATTGCCCATTGCAATGAGGAAGAACCTATACCACTAGACACTGTGGGATGTCTCTGCAGGAAGATGTTAGAAAACATACAGGATTTAAGTTTATCTTAGATGATTGATGGAGGGAGTTAAGGAAGCAGGACTTTGCTGTGGGTTGGCTGCTATCAGGAAACAGAAGCAAATCTATCATTTGTTATCTTAATAAATCTCATTGGGGAAGACTAGAGTGAAGCTAACATGGTATTTGGTAGAGGAGCAGCACTTACTCATATTAGCCAGGATGGGGGACATCTGATCGTTTTTGTGATTTGGACAATGTTCATGGGTGAGACAACAGAATAGTCTTGATTTTTGTCTTGATTCATCATGGCTATGGAATGACCTTATTGGATGTTGGTATTCTAGAAATTTGTTTATGTTCAACAGAAAAACACACAGTCTAGCTAAGAATGCTAGGTCAGAATTTGACAGCATGATCACTAGGTGGGAATGTCAGGTCAGCTCCTGAACATCAGAGACCATTTTTTTTTCCTGGTCCCTTCTTCACCAAGATCATAAAATATCCAGATTATTACCATTGCTGAGATTTTGCTGTTCAAGATTGGAAAAGTAGCTGGGCGTGATAGTACACACCTGTAATCCCAGCAACTCAGGAGGCTGAGGCAGGAGAATCACAAGTTCAAGGCCAGTCTCAGCAATTTAGCTTACTTAGCAAGACCCTATATCAAAATAAAAAATAAAAAGGCCTGGAGATGTGGCTTAGTGGTAAATTACCCCTGAGTTCAATCCCCAGAACCAAAAAGAGAAAGAGGGGTAGGGGAATTGGAAAGGTGTTCAGAGAACTGTCCAGAGTTGAATTAGAGTTAATTTTTCCTTCTCTGTCCAAGGACGAGTTCTTGAATCAACAACATAGACATGGCTATAGCTATGAAGTAACATTTATTATTGTAGTCAGGATATATTAGCCAACTGTAAAAAAGAAAAACTGAAAAAATTATTTCTTACCTTTACAATAAGTTTCAAAGCCAGGGGCCTAGAATAGAAAAACCCAAAAAACAAAACATGTCTCCAAATCCACCAGGGTCTCTTTTAGAGAGTCAGGTAGATTTTTATTTTAGTTTAGTCAAGGACTGCTTTACTTACACTCTAGTACAGAAGCACATCAAGACATGATTATTATGGCATAAATTTTTCCTCGGCTTGTTAAGAATAATTCAAAGGCTAAAATATTTGGGAACAAAAATGAACAATTCAAAGGTTATGTGAGTATTTATAATTCCAGCCAATGAATTTAAATTTGAATTGGTTTACCAGCCTTCTAGAGAAGAAATTATATAAATTGTTAGTGATTTTAGGTTCAGGTACAAGTTTTTGACATCTTTTTCCAGTAGTTTTTGTTTTGTTTTGGGAAGTTATAGCCCTTTTCCCTACAGGGGACTTTTCCAAGTAGCCTAAACTTGCCTGCATCTTTTTGGAGGTTTCTGGGCACTCTTTTCAAAAAAACATGATCTGCTGATACTTTCAAATATCAGAAAATCTCTAACAATTATCCTCAATACACACATTAATTTAGTATGTAGCAGGCAGGTATAAGCTTGATATTCACTAACGTAACAATCTAGTAGGTCCAGACTCCATTGAGAGTGTAAGTATACTTTAGTACAACCAGAGAAGCGGGACAATTTTTTTCCCCCTTCAAGTTAGGCAGATTCCTTAGAGGGAGCTAGATAGTCCCTGTATGTCTTTGAAGAGAACAAACTGACTATTATAGAAAGAACAGCCCCAGAGTTAGTTCTCATTCCTAGAAGGCAGACTTTGCTGATTCAGTAATGACTTTAGTGAGAACCAGTAGGAGGTTAAAGTTTAATTTTTAAAATACTAAATAAAGGTTGGGATTAATGATGTGAGGGAAATTTAAGTTGAAGTAGGTCCTATAAATGATAATCTACATTTTGAAGTGTTTGATGGAACAGTTATTAAATTTTGTCAACAGACAGTTAAATTCATAACCAGAGCTATGATCTGAGAAAAACACATTAGAAAATTTTCTTCTTTCTTATAGTCAAATGTAATAAGATGAAGATAAGGGAGATCATGTTGAAAATCATTTTATCTAGTTAATAGAGTGCACCAAAATATGATAACTACATTGATGGTAAATTAAAGGCAAATGGGTGATGAAGAATCTGAAAATTAGGGCTGGGGATGTAGTCCAGTGGTAGAGTGCTTGAGGAGTATATAATAGATCCTCAGTTCAATCCCCAGTACTACAACACACACACACACACACACACACACACACACACACACACACACACACACATATCTTTTCTATTTCCCTGGGTAGATATTGCTTCCCCTGTAGTCAGAGGCTTCTGGCCAAATCCCAATAATCCTAAATTCATAGAGACTAAATGGTATAAGATAACTGATCTCATCATTTCTGTTTATAGTGACAAAACTATAAATATAAAATAGAAACTAACTGATATATGGATACACATTGGGTACATTGAAAGCTCTAATATTGATCTTTCCCTAAAAAGTGAGGTTTTGGGTAACCTGTAGGGACCTTATAAGACAAAAGGGCAGAAGCTGTAATACCTCAGGCTTACCTTGCAAGGAGAAAAACACATAGACATCATGAAAAAACAAGGGAGGAAAATGCCCAAAACAAACCAAGATACTACAACAATAGAAGCCATAGGAAGCACAGTAGGTGAAATGTCAGAGAAGGAGTTCTGGATATACATAATTAAAATGATAAGGTATTTATAAAACAACCTAAGTGAGCAGATGCAGGCAAAAATTGAGCTCTCCAACAAAGAGATAAGAGATCAAATACAGGCAACCATAGATCACACCAACAAAGAGATAAGAGAACAAATCCAGGTAGCAAAAGATTACTTCAAAAAGAGATAGAGAGTTTGAAGAAAAAGAAAAAAAAAAAAAAAAACAGAAATCCTTGAAATGAAAGAAACAGTAAGCCACTTAAAAAATTCCATATAAAGCATCACCAACAGATTGGACCACTTGGAAGATAGGACCTCAGACAATGAGGACAAAATATATAATCTTGAAAATAAAGTTGACCTCACAGTGAAGATGGTAAGAAACCATGAACAGAATATCCAAGAATTACGAGATACCATCAAAAGACCAAACATAAGATTTATTGGAATAGAGGAAGGTGCAGAGATTCGAACCAAAGGAATACACAATCTCTTCAATAAAATAATATCAGAAAATTTCCCAAGCAGGAAGAATGAATTTGAAAATCAAATATAAGAGACCTATAGGACACCAAATGTACAAAATTATAACAGATCCACACCAAGCCACATTGTAATGAAAATGCCTAGCATACAAAATAAAGATAGAATTTTAAAGGCTGCAAGAGAGAAAACTCAGATTACCTATAAGGGAAAACCAATTTGTATCTCAGCAGATTTTTCAACCCAGACCCTCAAAGCCAGGAGAGCCTGGAACAGCATATACCAGGCTCTAAAAGATAAGGGATGCCAACCAAGAATTTTATATCCAGCAAAATTAAGCTTTAGATTTGAGGATGAAATAAAAACCTTCCATGATAAACAAAAGCTAAAAGAATTTACAAGAAAGCCTGCTCTACAGAACATTCTTGGTAAAATATTCCACAAGGAAGAAATGAAAAATAATAATGAAAATCTGCAAAGGGAAGAACTACAATAAAGGAAAAAAAAAAAACAACCAAAGGAGAAACCAAGTCAAGCTAAATACCAAAAATAATTAAAAAATAAAAATGACTGGTAATACAAATTATGTCTCAATAATAACCCTGAATGTTAATGGCCTAAACTCACCAATTAAAAGACATAGGCTAATACATTGGATTAAAAAAACAGACCCAACAATAGGTTGCCTTCAAGAGACACATCTCATGGGAAAAGACACCCATAGACTGACGGTGAAAGGATGGGATAAAATATATCACTCTCATGATCTACGTAAGCAAGCAGGGGTCTCCATCCTCATATCAAATAAAGTAGACTTCAATCCAAAGTTAATCAAAAGAGATAAAGATGGACATTTCATACTGCTTAAGAAAATCATAGTTCAACAAGATATAACTGTTATAAATATATATGCCCCAAATAATGGAGCATGTACATTCATCAATCAAACTCTTCTCAAGTTCAAGAATCAAAGAGACCACAAGAACCTAGGATTGGAAGCAATATCTAATTGCATGCACACCCTGGTTTTAACTCAGAGGGATTTATCTTATTATCTCAAGGCCAGTGGAAATAACTTGGTCCCTGGATATTTGAGGTTTCTTAGAGCTTTGATAGTTATAGTTTTAGAATTCACTGAATTCTTCCCATTTTTCCTGAAGTTGATAGATAAGAGTAGTGGAGTTTCTGAGTGAAATGTAAAAATGGATTGGAATCAGGTGAAACTCAGGAAGACTCCTGCTCATTGTGAAGATTAAGAAGGAAAAGAGCTGGGCACTGTAGCACACTCCTGTAGTTACAGCTAGCTATTCAGGGGGCTGAGGTTGAGGGGGGTGGGTCTTGAGCTCAGAGTTTGTGATTAGCCCAGGCAAGATAGCAAGACCCCATCACAACATCAACAAAAATTCAGTTAAATGGAGTGAGTAGATAGGAAGAAAAGAACAAAGCAGACATTGAATGACAAGAAATAAAGGCTGGGGATGTAGCTCAGGGGTAGAGCACTGAACTAGCACATGGAAAGCCTTGGGTTCCATCCTCAGTACTAGAAAAGAAAAAGGGGGAAAAAAAGTGGACAAGAAAATGAGAAATAGAGAGTCCAATTTTCAGTTCCATTCCTGCCCAAACCTATTTTGTATATTTTAATACCCTATAGTCTCATGAAAATATCTCCTTCTTTTCAAGTTTTATTTTATTTAAGTACCTTGAATTGGGATGCTATTTGCTCCCATTAGTCAAAGTTGGAATAATTTGATTATCAATCAGAATAATAATGGCAATGATTCAAAACACATGTTAAACTATTACATAGGTACATGTAACTCCTGAGAAATACTATTTTGTCATTATTAGAGGATTCTATGAAACAAGTTTTTATTTTGAAAACAGATAAAAAGAAAGGAATAAACAGTTATAATCTTTTTTTTTTTTTTTTTTTTTTTTTTTTTTTTTTACTGGGGTTGAACCCAGGGGCACTTAACCACTGAGCCACATCCCTAGTCCCCAACCCTCCTTTTTTAGAAATATGTATTTCTTTTTTTCGTTGCAGATGGACACAATATCTTCATTTATTTATTGTGGTACTGAGGATAGAACCCAGTGTCTCACACATGCAAGGCAAGTGCTCTACTACTGAGCTATAGCCCCAGCCCCTGTGTTTTATTTTGAGAAAGGGTTTCACTAAGTTTCTGAGGCTGGCTTTGAACTTATAATCCTCCTGCATCAGCCTCCCAAACCACTGTGCTTAACTATAATCCCTTAAATACATAAACTATTCCACCAAATAAGCCAATATTAGATAAGAAGATTCTTTAAAAAAATAATAATAATCCAGTCCTAGCTACTCAGGAAGCTAAGGTAGGAGAATAGATGCTTGAACCCAGTAGTTCAAGACCAGTCTGGGCAACATAGTGAGACTCTGTTCCGCAAAATATTTTTAAAAATTAATTCAGATAGTAATAAAAAAGGAATGGTAGAAATAGCATAGCACTAATTTTCAAGTCTTAAAGAATTATTATCCAGGTATGGGGGCACACACCTCTAAATCCCAGCTATTTCATTGATTGAGGTAAGAGAATTGCAAGTTCAAGGCCAGCCTCAGCAACTTAGCAAGACACTGTCTCAAAATTAAAAAAATAAAAATAAAAAAGGCTGGAGATGTAGCTCAGTGGTAGACTGTCCTGGATTCAATCTCCAGGAACCCCCCCCCCCCCCAAAATCAAAGAATTATTAGATCTAGATATTAAGCATTAATGGCATCTGATAACACACACACAAACAACTAGGCATTATATGCCTTTTAATGGAAGAAAATAAACTTCCCCTGAGGTACTCCTGTCATAAAAGCTGAACTTGAATCTAAGTAAATCTCTACTTAAAGAAAATAAAGGGGACAAAGAAGCATGTTAAAAATGACATCATATGACTGAAATCAGCAAAATTTAGACTATGGGAAACATTTTCAAGAGTTAAATTTCAAGAATGCAAGGGAGGGAAGTGAGAACAAGAGTGGAAGAAAGAGAAACAGAGAAATATACTATTATAGATTAAGAGAATATTAAAAGGCATTTAAATTAATCCAATTATTGGGTCTTATTTATATCCTGATTTAAACAAATTAAAAAATAAGTTTAAGAGAAAATTAGAAAGTTGAACACTAATTAGATACTTTATGATATGAAGGATTATTGTTAATTGCTGTTTGCTATAATTGAATTGTGAATGTTTTATTTTTTCAAATAGTCATTATGTTTTAGAGGTGCTTGAAATATATGTGTGTTAAACAGCGTATCTGTGATTTATTTCAAAACAATGAATGAAGAGGAAAGTCAATGGAAGTAAAGACTAATCAAATTGTCTATGAATCACATATTGTCAAAGCTGAGTGATGAAAGTTCATTTAACTGTTCAGTCTACTTAATTAATATAATTGTGGGTTTTCCAGAATATAGTTTTTAATTAAATTGGATCAATTGAATACCCATATTTTTAAAAAAGTAAAATTTGACTGACATATCACTTGAATTAGTCAGCTTTCCATGATGGTAACAATACCTGAGATAAATGAATTTAAAAACAAGGAAGGTTTATTGAAGCTCACAGTCTTGGAGTTTTCAGTCTATGGGTACTTGGCCCCATTGTTTTGGGCTTATGGCAGCATATGGCAGGAGCATGTGGTAAAAGAAGTCCATTCATCAAATAGAAAGAACAAGAGAGAGAGAGCAGAAGAGACCACTGTCCCATAATCCCTTTTGAGGGCATATCCCCACTGACCAAAAACTTACCACTAGGCTCCATTTCTTAAAGATTTTCACCACCTTCCAGAAACATCGAGCCAAGGACCAAACCTTTCATACATGGGCCTTTGGGTGACATTTAAGATCCAAAGTATTGCATCAATCCACACCAAAAGAAGAAGGAAGAGGAGGAGAAGGTATATTCAGGTATATTATAGATATATATCTATAATGTAATATCATAAAATATTGACCTTGGGGTAGAGAACTAGTTCTCCAGTAGGACACATGTAACTCAAATGATAATAAAAAAAGTTCAATAAATTATACTAACATCAAAACCTTAAGAATATTTCATTAAAAAAATAGATAGGTAATATAGAGAATGAAAAGACAAACCACAAAGTGGGAGAACTTACTTGAAACACATACATTAGCTAAAGGACTCATGTGCAGAATATATAGAGTTGTACACCATTAAGTAAAGACAAGCAACTCAATAGAAAAATGGGTAAGTCACTTGGACAGACAATTCACAAAAGAGGAACTATGGATAGAATATATGTGTGCTCGTGTGTTCATATAAATATACATATCTATATGTGTATACGTATGTGTATGTATGTGTACATATTGTGTATATATATATGAAATCATCCTCATTTGTAATCAAGTAAATTCAAATTCAAAGCACAAGAAAATACACCCAGACGGCTAAAGCTAAGAGAACTGGCAATAATACCAAGTGTTGGCAAAGATGAGGAGCCATGGAAATTTTAATACGCCATTGATAAGAGTATAAATTCAGTTAATTACTACTTTGAATTCTGGCATTTTTCCATTAAAGTTGAAATATGCATATCCTAGGACCCTACAGTTACACTGCCAAGTTTATAGTTAATAGAATATACACACAGGACCCCAAGATACAGAATTATTCATAATAATATTATTTGTAATATGGCAAAAATTAGACATGACCAAACATCAATAAATGCCAGTAAATAAACTGTAGTCACATAATGGAATACCACACAGCAATAAAAATGGACAGCAGATATACATAACAAGGTGGAATTATGACACAAATACGTGTGAAACAAAAAAATGCTATACACAAAATGGTATGCATGGTATATTTACATTTTTATAAAGTTAAAAATATAGAGATGCAAGTACACCAAAGTGTTTAAATATGCACACTTATGTGGTAAAACCATTTTTTAAAAAAATTGGTTATTGTAAAATTCATAATAATGCTCATTTTGGGGTCAGGGAGAGTGACACAGCTCATGTGGGGTAATAAGGGATTGCTGGGTTGCTGGCGATGCTCTACTTCTTGACTTTGGTGGTAGTTAAAGAGGGATTTACTTTGCAATATGTCCTTGAACTGTATGTTTTTGTTTTGTGCACTTTTCTGCATGTGTGTTACATTTCATAATAAGAAAAACAACTCAAACGATGATCCCCAGTGGAGGCACTATACTAAACAATTTGGGAAGAAAGCATAGTTTCCTATTTTTTGTGCTAACCCATACTGGGACTGAACAATGCTTGCTTCTAGAAGGCAAAACCATAAGCCAACAAAAAACGGGGAGAACTGGAGAGTTGCTAATCAGTGGATATAAAGTCTCAATTATGCAAGATGAGTAAGTTCTAGAGACTTGCTTATACACTATAGTTGACAACATTACATTGTACACTTGAAAAATTAATGAGTATAGATCTCACATTAAGTGCTCTTACTACAATAAAATTAAAATTTATAAAAATCACTCTGCCCAGATCTTAAAACCCTGTGAATACACTATCCTGTTCTTCATTTTCAGGCACTTAGAAGTCTCTGTCAAGATGGTGTTCTTCCTTACTGTAGTTGATCTCATTAACTTAACTTTGCTTCATCAATAGGTTTGTTTCTGGTGGTCCTTGGGGTGTTTGACAGTTTATCAATACGTTTGTCCAGGCATATAAGAGTGGCAGCTTGAAGACACTACTCATTCTGGAAGTTAGATCTATAGCTGAGAAAATTCTCAATACTTAAAATTCCAGGATTTCATGAAGTATTTCTAATAAGCCAGCTCCTAAGACTAATTTGGCAACTAGTACTTGATCGTTGGGATCAAGAAGCCATGTGGTTTATGACTTCCTGGTCCTCAAACAGGATTTCTAATGTAGTAAGAGTTTGAAAAATACAATCTGGAAAAAAAAATGAAAATACAATTAGTTCTATCAACTAGTTTCATATTTTTATGGCTAAAGCATAACTTATTTTCCTCTGATACAGTTTGAAATATGCTGGCTTAAAAATGAAAATATATCTGTTGCTCATAAGACAGTGACAAAATAATTGCTCTATAATAGGAAGGAGGCAATTTCCAAGATTATTTGATAAGATCCTTCTGTAAGTAGCACATTTCTCACTAGAGGGAGCTCAGCACCCACCAATAAATAGCAAGATAAACGGAATTAAAATGTCATTTCACTTTAGGGGAATACAATCTGGATAAATACAACAAGAATTTGCAGAAGTTGGAGAATTTTTGATGTGCCAGTTTTCTCCAACTGTTAAAACTGTAATTCTAAATTACATGAATGAATGATGCAAAATCTTATAATAACCAGCCAATCAATTAAGAAGCTAGCACTGTACATAAGTGTAGGATAGGACAAATAAGAGATGGCATTGTCTTTATCCTCTGGAAGGGGGGATTCTAGTATTTGTAAGAAAGATAGTTTATATAAGGCAGTGATAAATGAGTACTGTACCTGGGAAGGCTGTTTGGAGAAATAAAGTTCTTGCTCTCCGGCTCTGATCCAGTCTCCATGTGCAACCAAATAGGGCAACCTCCGCTTTAAGTACTGGCTTTTTTGTTGTTGTTGTTAGGTACATTTGAGGAATGTGTCTATGTCATAGCAACTCCCAAGCCAATGTGTTCAGTGTCTGCTTCTCACCTGTGATCCACTTCATCTCCTTTGACATTCATGGCTCAAAAATTATACAGCCATATCTACCACCCTGACCTCACCCACCAAGTCCTTCATTCCCAGTAGTGTTAAGACTATGTATGGGGCACAGTTTTGTTAATGGTTTGGAAGAAAACACCACCATATCTTAAACCCCCCCCCAAAAAAAAAAACCCTCTAATCCCTTCACTCTCAGAACTGGAAACTTTTCACTGACCAACATTTCTCCATGGGTTCCAGAGCCACAACCAACCTCACCCCCCACCCCCCAGATTCTGAAGTCTTTCTCTACCATTTTACATTCTGCACATCTCTCTTTACCCTACACTAGGGTTCTAAAATGTCTCACACAAGTATACTCCATATATTGTATGGGATGTACTTATAGTAAAAAATTATTTCCTTGCTTATATGAAATTACTTGGCATCTGTATTTTTTTTTCCTAAATCTGACAATTGTTCTCCATAGCTTTCAGTCTTCTTTTCCAGGGAGTGGAAAACACTCAGGATTCCTACTTGTTTATCAAATAATTTCTCTTTATTTGATCCTCTCCCATCCAACCACCTAGAGAAACTTAATTCTTTGTTCCCTTAGAACAAATATTTGGTTGATGTTTTAAATAGCAGAGAGTTTTCTATCTATCTAAGTAGTATATCACTTCTTTCTTTCATGGACGCATGCTCTCTCTCTTACTATTTTTGCTGTGTTGGGGATCAAGCCCAGGGCCTTGGGCATGATGGGTAAGTACTGTATCACTCAGCTACATTCCAGCCCACTTGCCTGTCTTTTAGCATATTTGCATCCAATAAGTTAGAGAGATTTGTTTTCAAGCTTCATTATTGTGATTGAACACAGATGTTTCGGACTCACCCCATCTGCACATTTAATTCATTGTGTTCTTGTTAATTCAGTGCATATTGTGCCCTAGATCAGGAATGGAGATATCAAGATGAATAAGAGAAGAGCCCTGTCTGGGGAATCAGTTTTATTTTACAACAAAAAGGTAAGTTTCTAGCCTATTTTCCCCTAAATCATGGAATTCTGCCTAGTGTTTTCACCTTGGGCATGTTCGTGATTTGGTTACTTTTGAAGGAAAAGCATAGCCTTCTGGAACTTCAGCATCACACTCAAGACTATCTTAAATAAACTGATCTTTATTGAGCAAAACTGGGAGTGAATTCTGTCCTACTGACCAGCTTTCAAACTGGGATAAACCCCTGAAATGATTTTGGAGACTGGTAGTGAATCATTCAGGAGATAGGATGAATAACTGCCATCCTTAGATAACCTCAATCACTGTGAATAGGCTCTTATTAGTTTTCAAATTTTGAAGTACACAATGGCATTTATGTGCTGTTACAGTTTTATATTAAACTTTTTTTTAACTTGTTTTAGTCAGCTGTTTTCACTGCTGTGACTAAAAGATCTGACCAGAACAATTTTAGGGGAGGAAAAGTTTATTTGAGGGCTCATGGTTTCAGAGGTTCTTAGTCCATAGAAGGCCGGCTCCATTCCTCAGGGCTCAAGTTGAGGCAGAACATCATGGCAGAAGAGTGTGGCAGAGGGAAGCAGCTCAGATTGTGATCAGAAAGCAGAGAGAGATCTCCACTTGCCAGACGTAAAATATATACCCCATAGCCACACCCCCAATTAATCACCTCCTCCATCCACACCCCACCGGCCCCCAGTTAACACTCAGTTAATCCCACCAGGGATTAATTCACTGATTAGGTTAAGACTGTCCCAACCCAATCATTTCTCCTCTGAACCTTCTTGCATTGTCTCACACATGAACTTTTTGGGGCCACCTTGCATCCAAACCTCAATATTACTTCTTTATTTTTTTCTTTTTTAACCTCAAATATTTATTTGTGAGGAGAACACTTAAAATCTACTGTGTAAGCAATTTCCCAAGTATACAATACATGGTTGTTGACTAGAGCTGTCATGTTGTACAATGGATATTTTGAACTCAATTCTTCCTAATTAAAATTTATCTACAAAAGATATGAAATCAGTACATTAATTGATGTCTGCTCGTCCATGTTCATTGCTGCATTAATCACAATAGCCAAAATTTGGAATCAACTTAAGGATCCATCAATGGATAAATGGATAAAGAACATGTAGTACATATTCAGAATGGAATACTATCCAGTACTTCAAAAACAGGACATCCTGTCATTTGCAACAATATGAACGAATGAAAAAGACATTACATTAAGTGAAATATGCCAGGAAAAAAGACTATGTGATCTCACTTATATGTGGAATCTAAAATAATTGAACCAACTGAAGTGGAGAGTAGCATTTTGGTTACCAGGAGCTGAGATGGGACCAAGGGGAGAACTGGGCTATTGGTTAATATTACTTATTAAAAGTGAATCATTTTTCTTAGTACCTGCTATGGGATCTTGCTATTTAAAGTGTGGACGGTCCCCGAGAAACAGCCTTTGGCTTCCCTGAGAGCTTGTTAGAAATGAAGAATCTCAGGTCCTTTCTCAGAACAGCTTAATCAGCATCTATATATCCACATGATTTCCAGGTGGTTTGTAGGGGTGTGGGCCATAATCCCTGCTGAAGTTTGAAAATGGAATGTCCCCCAAAGGGCTATGTGTAAGAGGCTTGGACTCCAGCTGGTGGCACTCTTAAGAGGTGGTGGAAACCTTAAGACATGGGACTAGTGGAAGGAATTTCGGCTATAGGAGGCATGGCTCTAAAGGGAACACTGGGATCTTGGCCCCTTTCTCATTTCTGCTTCCCAGAAGCCCTGACATAAGCAGCTCTGTTCCACCACATGTTCCCTGCTATGATGTACTGCCTCACCACAGACCCCAAAGCAATGGGCCTCAATCATAGACTGAAACCTCTGAAACTGTGAGACAAAATAAACCTCTCTCTCCTAAACACTGAGTTTTCTCAAGGATTTGTTAAAGTGATGCAAATCTGACCAAAAATATTGGAAGACACAATCCCAAATGCCATAATCCCTCATGTTGAAATCCCAAAAGATCAAAATCCCTGAAGTCTAAAATACCCAAAAAACCAAAAATTCCAAAAATATAATTCTAGAAAAAGTAATTTTAAATTTATTTAAAAGGTATTTATTTACATTTTTAAAATAGGAATTGGTTGAGAAATAGGTACTAATAACACAGAGATTTTCACAAGCAAAAAACACCCAGTTATATTAAAGACAGTGTCATGGGTATAACAGTTACAAGCAAATGCCTAAATACATATATATCACTATGTTACAAAGCCCCCCAGCTTTACAACTGCAGTCATCTGAAATACCTTAAGGAACAACCTAAATCTTCCGGTAAGATTTATCAAAATGATGACCTGGGGATTGCTTGTATTAAGTATTGGAGCCCAGGGGCTGGGGTGGTGGCTCAGCGGTAGAGCGCTCGCCTAGCATGTGCGCAACCCGGGTTCGATCCTCAGCACCACGTAAAGACCAATGCATTGTGTACAACTAAAGCAAATAAATAAATAATTAAAAATAAAAAAAGTATTGGAGCCCAAAGACCGTGAGCCTGAAATTCTGGTGTTCAATGCAACAGGGAAAAAAAAAAAAAAAAACTATCACAGCTCTCAGGGAGACACGAATTCACCAATTTGCCTTCTGTATTGCTATCCTTCTCTCCAAATTGGATAGCACCCATTCACAGATATTGTCTACTCAGTTCACTCAGACTAATGCACTAATCTCTTCTACAAACACTCTCCCAGACACAAAGTAATGCTTTATCAGGTGTCTAGTTATTATTTCCATCTAACATCAACCAAAAATACATTAATCCTTTCCCCAGAATTCATTTTCTTTCTTCTCCAAAGGGAATTGAAGTTTTCAGGATGCTGACTTTCAGGATTTTCATATTCACTTCAATCTATTGAGGTAATGAGTCTCAGGATTTGAACTTATGGATTTTGCTCTTTCAGGATTTAACATTTAGGTTTGTGTCTTTGGGAATTATCATTGGCACTGCAACATCCTATGGTTTTTCTGCTACATGGATACATTAATATGTAATTTATTTTGACAAAAGAGATTATTTTAGGGAAATGCATCCCCTAATCATAAAAATAGACACCTCTCCACATTAGTTCATGCATCCATAGAGAGCTATTACTTATTTTTCTACAATAGTTTATTGTTCATTGCCTACTGTGTTCCTGTTTTATATTATGTATACAGTAAGAAAACTCTCCACAGCTGGGTGTGATGGTGCACACCTGTAATCCTATCGGCTCAGGAGGCTGAGGCAGGAGGATCCCGAGTTCAAAGCCAGCCTCAGCAAAAGCAAGGCGCTAAGCAACTCTGTGAGACCCTGTCTCTAAATAAAAAAAAAAAAAAAAAAAAAAAAAAAAAAAGAGCTGGGGATGTGGCTCAGTGGTTAAGTGCCCTGGGTTCAGTCCCCAGTACCCCCCCAAAAAAAGAAAAAAGAAAAAGAAAAAGCTCTCGACAAATGAAAGAATGAGATTTTTTTCAATGTCAAATTCTTAAAACTTCTTCTGAATTGCATGCAAAAAAATCTCAGTAATCCATCATCAAAATTTATTGTGTATGATCAGCTAAGACCTATCAAGCCCATGATAAGAGGCTAGTCTGTGCAAAAGAAACAGAAAACTCCCTCTTCTCACCATCCAATCAGTAAGCATCCCTGCCTTCCTCCCCCCAACCCCATGCAGAGGCAGATTTGAGTTTCCTTCCTGACTTACTTGCTAGTTAGCGCTACAATAAAGCTTTTTATTTTTGGAAAAAAAAAAAAAAAAAACCTATTCCTTTGAATTGGTTTCTGTGAGCCTCAGCAGTAAGCCCTTGCTCAGTATCACTGACACTTGGGTTTGGTGCTCTGATTTTGTTGAAAGTAAGACATGGAAACCACCTGATTTGCAAGATGATTGTAAAGCAAACATTACAGTAATTTACTTTCTTATTCTAATAACAAAATGTTGGATGACTGTGGAAGGTTTTTGGACAGAGAATTATGGGAGGAGTGGAAAGAAAAGAGGCAGCAGGTGAAGGAACACAATGTTGGGAAAAGGTCGCATCGATGGCAGGGTCCTTAAAAAGATCAATCACAGCAAAAATATGGAAGCTGAGAGGCTGAAATGACAGAGTTGCAGAGTTGCCTTTAGACAGTAGGGACTCCTAAAAATCGGATACAATTCTACCATCAGTCAAAAGTTAAGAGGTAGTGCTTGGGCAAAATCCTCCAGAAACCTCCTCTCCTACAAAATAAAATTGAGCTCACAAAGAAGTGAGTTGTCTCCTCTTGATAGACCCACTCTTGGTTTTGACACTGGTGGAAGAAGATGTACTTAGGACAGTAGACATGCTTTATTCAGTGGTGTCCACAGCCTCCAGCCTCCAATTTCAGGTCCAGCTCCCATCAGTTCCATTTTAAACTTCATTTTGCCCCCATTTGTCCGCAAGCCTTTTCCAAAGGCCTTTTATATATGCAGGCCAAAGAAGGTGTGGAACCCCCCTTTTTAGTCTCACACCTCTTTTCAGTTTAACCACTTCTTTTTACTTCTGTAAAATTCTTGGCTTAAAGATAACAGAAGCCAAACTGCTGTGATTCCATTTTGTTATCAGCTGCCTCAAACTATAGCAACTCTCCTGTCATGAGGCAAGAATAAGCCTGGGTATGAAAAGCCAGACCCAGCACAATAAGATAAGGCAAAAGCAGGGCCCTGCAATGAACAGTCAGCACATTCCATTGTTCTAAGGACAGCCTCCACCAATGAAAACCTCCTTAGTCGCTGGGGCTCCCCTGGCCAATCAGGCAAACCCCCTCCCTCTCCTTGCTTCAACACCTATAAAAGACAGCCTCTCCTTAGTTCAGGGCTCTCAGTACAGATCTACTGTGTTGGTGAGGTCTGAGAGTCCCAGCTTAAGCCCGGCTCTTTGTTTTTGCAAGCACTCCGGATTCCTTGGTGGTCTTTGGGGTCCGTGCACTGGGCATAACAAAGGCACACTACCAACAAATTACATAAGGGGGCTCATGCCCACGTGTTAATGTTTATGATCTTGAGTATGTACCCTGAATCACGGTGTTTATGGCCTTGCTTACTACAACATAGCCAGGTCCCAGCCCTGGCTACACACTAAAAACATAACAGCCCACAAGAAGTCTTGGGGAGGGAGCTAAACTATAGCCATTTGGGGCCTGCCCCAACCATGTTTTTCCCCTTCTTCTTTCCCTTCTAATAAACTTTGCTATACTTACTAACTTTTGTATACTGCTCGAAGTCCTCTCATGCAAGAGCAGAGGACACAACACAATTTCTGGTAAGACATCTCATCTCAGGTGTCATCTCCGTTATCACAAGTTTACATCAACAGTTTATCTTATCTGTTCATCTAAGTGATGCCTTTTTTTTTTTTAATGATACACCCTTTATTTTGAAGTCCCTTCTCCTAAAAGCAATCATTTGATGTTTGCTTCTCTGTGCATTTTTTTTTCTTTTTGTACCAGGAATTGAACTCAGGTGCACACGACCACTGAACCACATCCCCAGCCCTATATTGTATTTTATTTAGAAACAGGGTCTCAATGAGTTAGTTGCTTAGCGCCTCCCTTGCTGAGGCTGGCTTTGAACTCGTAATCATCCTGCCTCAGCCTCCCAAGCCACTGGAGTTACAGGCATGTGGCACCATGCCTGGCTTGTACTTATTTTTAATGTGAAGATTTTGCTGCTCAGCTTTCACTGGCATCTCCCAATCCAACACATGCACTCCTGTTGGTTTTTCAATCTTGGTTGAGGGAGCTTTCCGGAAAAGGCAAAGAACACATTGCAGTCCAAGATGGCTGGCACAGTGCCTGGTTCCTGGATGGGATCTGGAGAGAGAGAGAGAGAGAGAGAGAGAAAGAGAGAGGGGAAGGGAGGGAGGGAGAGATCGCGCGCGCGAGGCTGCTCTTCACGGGACTCAGCCCTGAGAGGCTGCAGGAATCTCTGGTAGACACCTCGCACAAACAGGTTTGGTCTGGGGAACCCTGTCGCTGGGCCTGCAGTTCCCGCCGCGCAGACCCAGGCCAGCACATTACGCATGCGTAGAGCGAAGAGCAAGTTGGCTGGCGGCGCGGGCGCGCGCACGCAGCAGCAAGGAGGGGAGGGAGCGCGCGCCGTCTTGGACGCCGAACACCCAGGTTGGTGTGAACCGAAAGCAAACGCGCGCGCGGAATCGGGCCTAGAGTATGGCTCACAGGCCCAAACGGACTTTCCGGCAGCGCCCAGCGCAGTCCAGCGATAGCGATGACGCCGAGGACCCTTCAGCTGAATCCGGGGGGCCCCGGGAGCCGACAGCTCCTGGTCCGCAGGAGGAAGGCCCACCCTCTGGAGGAGTCCGCGCGGAGGTGGCAGAACGGCCCCGCCGTGCCCGAGGTCCTTGCGGCCGGGGTCGGGTCTGGGCGAGTTCCCGGCGCGCCACCAGAGCCGGTCCTCGCGCGGACAGCTCAGGGGGCCAAGGTGAAGGGGGCTGGGGGGAGTGTGGGCTCCCGAGGTGACGCGAGGGGCGGGAAGGGGCCGCGGGGTCTTCTCTAGTGGTTCCTGTGACCTGCTGCTGACCACCTGCTGACCAGCAGCCACGCTGAGTCGCGGGACTCTGAGCTGGACAGCCTCCCTTCCAGCGCAAGCCCACTGCCTGCATCTACATATCCGGCTCTTGGGAGGGACGTTTAAAAGAAATCTTGTACACTTTAGTGGCTCCTCTTTCCACTATCAGATGACCCTCACCGTTTACAGCTATAATACAGTAATTAATGTTTATGAAGAATCTAAATCGTCCCAAAGGAGTTAAATCCTAATGCTCTTAGGTACAAGTTGTATGTACCTTTTGAAAACTTGCCCGATTTTTTTAAAGGATACTTAAAAACAGCACATTAAAATATGACAAGTTTTGAAACATTCTCTTTTGTTGCTTTGTCTTTCATCAGTTACTTACAAAAACAGATTAAAAGTAATATATGCGACTCTATCATAATAGAGATTGATAACACTGGACTGTACCAGTAACAGTATTAGATACAATGTAGTCATTTTGAATTATCTTTGACTTACAGGGGATCCATGTCAGGTCCTGGTACATAGCCAAGCTTTACCAGTGAGCTACATGATCAGCCAAACCCCGCCCCTCTGCCCACCTTTTAAAAAATTAATTTATGTAGGTATTTGTTTTTGAGACAAGGTTTCTCTAAATTCTCCAGGCTGGCCTGAACTTGCAATCCTCCTGCCTCAGCCTCCAGAGTAGCTGAGATTAGAGGTGTGTGCCACTGTGCTGGCTTGAGTTTGTAAATAAAAGTTTCCAGCATCATTATAGTTTTTACATAAAATGTGTTGGTCTGAGTTTAGAGCTTAACAAGAAATACAGTTTGGGGGCCTAGAATTTTCTCCCCACTATTGTTCGTCCCATTAAAGTGATCTTAGTGATTTCTTATGTACTTATTTACAAAGAAAAGTTATACATACTTACGGTATATAACATGATTTGAAATATGAATATGTTGTGGAATGGCTAAACTGACCTAATTAACTTATGCATTATCTCATTGTTTTTTCTGATGAGAACACTTGAAATTTCCCAGCAGTTTCAAGTACAGTATACAGTATGTTGCAGTACATTGTTATAATTACCATCCTGTACAGTAGATCTGTTAAACTTATTCTTCTAACTAAAATTGTGTATCCTTTGAGCTGAGCAAGGTGGCTCATGCCTGTAATCCCAGCTACTGGGGAGCCTGAGGCAGGAGGATTGTAAATTTGAAGCCAGGCTGGACAATTCAGTGAGACCCTGTAGCATATTTTTCAAAAGGCTTGGAATGAAACTCTGTGGTAGAGTGCTCCTGTGTGCAAACCCTAACACCTCAAAAATAATAAATAAGATAAAATTGTATATCTACTGTATTCTACTCTCTTGCGTCTATGATTTCCACTCAACTTTTAGATTCCACATATAAGTGAGGTATTGCCACATTTGTCTTTTTTGTGTCTGGCTTATTTTACTTAATGTCTTTTGGGTTCATGATCTTAGTCATTGTTAGGACCTCCTTACCAAAAGTTTTGATGACCTTTTTTATTTGTACTCTAAAATATGGTTAAACTTGAGTGGGAGAATTGAGGATAAGAGTTGCCTTTTCTCCAGTCCTTACTCTCACCAGTCATAGTATTTACTTAATGAGTATTAAATCATGTAAAACAGGTTTCAGTGTGCCTAGCACATAGTAAATGATATTTTTTTTCTTTTTCTATTTACTACCACTGTTTTTCTTTTCAAAATATTACTTCAATTTTTGTCCTTTTATTTTCCTTCAGTATTTCTGTCCCTCTTCTCATTGTGTCCTTTTAGAAATATTAGATATATAGATAATGCAAGTAGGGCAAGTCTCTGTATAGTTGTTTCAGGAAGACTGGAAGGTAGAGAAAATATATATGTCTGATTTAAATATATGGAATACGATTAAAATGCTGTATTCTACATATATGTGTTTATTATACATATGTCAGAATTTAAATTATTGATTCCAATATTTTGATTTTGTGTGTGTGTGTGTGTGTTTAAAAAAATGTTCTATTAGAATCCAGAACAGCTGATCTTTCAACAGATGAAGAAGATGGAGCACATCATTCATCAGGAAGTAAAGATGATCAGAGTTCATCTTCTGACAGCTTTAGCTCTTTGGAAGAAAAAGAATCTTCATCAATAGGTTTGTAATTTTTGTAATTTTAGTTAAGACTGTTATTAAATAGCATATAAATATATGATAATAAATCTTATAATGGAAAGTGCTTCTTTATTAACCCTATCAACTAGTATCCCTGTAGCCTTACTTTTTCTTATCCATATCCACAAGATAGAGAAGTATTAAGTAAGAAAGCCAAATTAAGAATTGAAGCCTGGTAAACAATTAAAGCTCTATATAGATTCTAGATACAGCACTTTGCAAAAGAAATTTCTGTTATGATGGAAAAATTCTATATCTTTATTGTTCAGTTTAGTAGCCATTAGTTACATGTGGCTGTCAAGCTCTTGAAATGTGGCTAGTGCAAAATTTAATTTAGTTAAATTTACATGGTCATTTGTGGCTGGTGTCTGTTACATTGAACTGTACTGCTGTAGAAATGGTGGATAAAAGTGTAATGGAGTGGATATAAAGCATTGGAACACTCCCCACCTAAGGAGTAGTCAGTATTTAGAAATATGTGGAATAGTTTTTAATGGTCATAGTGATTGAGGTGCTGTTATCATATAGTGCCCCAGAGTCAAGAGATAATAAATGTCCTGTGGAGGGTAGGACAGTTCAGCACAGTGAACACTTGTCCTTCTCCCCAATGCCCCATTGAAAAATACTGAAGAAAAGTTGAAAACTGATCTTGTGAGGAGCACTTGGAAGTGGAAAGCATATACTATTTGGAGAAGAGAAGATGGAGGAGTGTGATGATTTGAAGAAATTGTGTGGCAAGGGTGCATTTGTTTCATTCAGTAATGGATATCTTTGAAATGTTCCCTGTGGCAGAGACTGCTTGCTACCAAAGGGAGAAGCTAGTTGACCTCTACATCTTAGATGATTATGTGTCAGGTGGAAAAGTGCATGTGATAATTATTTAAAGAGTTTTTTGTAATAACATGATGTTAACTTTATGCATTCATCCTGTGTCTGCCCAGCATCTGCTTTGTGGAACCCATTGAGCTAGATATTAGGTATAGAGAAACAGGACAGAATATTTTTCTCTTCCTTGAATATTTACTTCTATATTGTAGCTTGAGAATTGGCTTTATGTAGTACTTGTATCTTACCAGTGAGTTTCATTACTTGTCATTTATTATTTAAACCCTACCAAGTTATTTGTAGGTGAATTGCCTACCACGCACATATTTCTGTTTCCATATCCAAACACTTCAGTATTCAAACCTTAATGTATCATCTCCTGGCTACACATTAAAATCCCCCAAGAAGGCTATAAAAACAAACTACAGCTGAGCTCTATCTCAGATCCTCTGAATCTTAGTCTCTGGGATGGGGGTCTGAGCACCAGTAGTTTATCAAGCTTCCTAGATGATTCTCATGTAAAGCCAGGATTGGTGATTGCTCACATAAGCTTAATTCTGCCTTAGATTATATTAGTTTGTACTTCTCAGCTTTAAAGACATGTCATCTTGTCTTCATTCACATTACAATAAAACCATTAAATCAAACAAGGCAAAATACTGAGTCCTCTAGCAGGCCCTACTTGGCTTTGTAATCAACATTTTTCTGGTTTTAGTAGTTATTCATCTAGTTAAGAATTCAGTGAACTATTTGGTTTACCCCATATAACATTATCTACAAGGAAGGAATTGAAATAAATTTTTGTGCAAATATAGAAACATCTGACCTTTGTCATTTCCCCATAACAGTCTATAAACAAATACTAGTCTGTAAAAAAGCAATCACTTGATTTTCTATCATTCATTCTCAATGAATATTTATTGATTTCTAGTCATCACCTTGTATTGTTTCATTATTGATTCAAGGACTTTTTATTTTCCCTGGGACTAATGTCAGTCAGTCTGGTCTGTAATTATAGACTGATCTGAAGTTTCTGAAATCTATCATTTTTTGTTGTTATTTCAGACATAAAAGCATTTGTACCTCTCTAAGCCAGTTACATGTTTTCTTTCTCAAAGAATTTGGATCAAATTTATGGGAAAGATTTAGAAAATTTTACTTGAACATTAGGGACTTGTCATTTCTAATATTCTGAAGTGCTTGGAATGGGGAGAATTTCTCTTGCTATTTTACTATAGTCCCTTTCTTAAGGAGCCATGTTTTTGCACCAGGCATGGTAGCACACACCTGTAATCCCAGCAGATCTGGAGGCAGAGGCAGGAGGATAGCAAGTTCAAAGCCAGCCTCAGAACTTTTTTTTTTTTTTTTTTGGTACTGGCGATTGAACTCAGAGGCACTCAATCACTGAGCCACATCCCCAGTCTTATTTTGTATTTTATTTAGAGACAGGGTCTCACTGAGTTGCTTAGTGCCTCACTTTTGCTGAGGCTGGCTTTGAACTCACAGTCCTACCTCAGCCTCTGGAGCTGCTGGAATTACAGGCATGAGTCACCTCTCCCAGCCAGCCTCAGCAATTTAAGAAGGCCCTAAGCAGCTTAGAGATCTAGTCTCACAAAGGGCTTGGGACTTGGCTCAGTGTTATTTTTTGTTCCTTGTTTGTTTGTTTTGGTACTGGGGATTGAACTCAGGGGCACTCAACCACTGGGCCATATCTCCAACCCTTTTTTGTATTTTATTAGAGACAGGGTCTCACTGAGTTGCTAAGTGCCTCGCCATTGCTGAGGCTGGCTTTGAACTCGCAATCCTTCTGCCTCAGCCTCCCAAGTGCTGGGATTACAGGCATGTGCCATCGCGCCCACCATGGCTCAGTGTTTAAGAGCCCTAGGTTTAATCCCTGATACCAAAAAAAAAAAAAAAAAAAAAAAAAAAAAAAAATAATAATAAAAAAAAATAACGCCATTTTTTTTCTAGAATATAAACTTCAGTTTAGATCACCATACATGAAGAAACCTGTTTTGAATTGGAAGAATTCATATTAATGTAGTTTCAAAAAAAGTAAGATAAGCCTATATTTATAAAGATTTTATCATTTAATCAGGTTGAAAAATACTTCCTTTATACTTTTTAACTTCTTACATTTATTCAGGTAGGACTCACCCCAGAACTCTAGTCTGGTTTGATTTTGCACCAAGTGTGTTGTGTTTCTCATTTCTTCTTTGTATTGGTGTCCATAGGGGAGGAGGGTGTCTTAGTGTCATCTCTTTCTTACTTGGTAAGACCTGACATCGATCTTTCTAACTTCTACAGTTCTTGAACTCAGAACTCAGCCTTTTCCATAGTCCTACCCTAACACTTAGAGTTTCCAGAAGGGAAAATAACTAGCCCACATCAAAAAGTCATCAAAATCTGATAAGTAAAATGGAATGGTTTGAGTGTATTTCCTGATACTTCTAAGTTGCATTAATTTCTCTAAATTACATTTAAACTATAAAACTAATTTTCTTCCTTTGCTGATAAAGATTTTGAGCCATTTATTAAAATCATGCATATATCAAAATAGTGAAAAATTTAGGAATATAGTGCTGTTTTTCTTTGTTTAATATGAGGAATATGTATTTCTTTTTTTTTTTCTTTTTTTAAAATATTTATTTATTTACTTTAGTTGTACACAGTGCAATACATTTATGTTTACGTGGTGCTGAGGATCGAACCCGGGCTGCGCACGTTTGAGGCGAGCACTCTGCCACTGAGCTACAACCCCCGCCCGTGGAATATGTATTACTGTTGGTGTTTGGTTTTCATTGTCCTCTTCTTTCTTTCTTTCAGTTAAGATCCCTGATGCAGCTTTTATTCAGGCAGCACGCAGAAAACGTGAATTGGCCAGGACCCAAGATGACTATATTTCTTTGGATGTAAAACATAACTCCACCACTCCTGATATGAAGAGGAATAGTGATGAGGATCCTGAGAGTGAGCCTGATGACCATGAAAAGAGAATACCATTTACCCCAAAGCCTCAGACACTTAGACAAAGAATGACTGAAGAAACAAGTATATATTTAATTTTTTTACCATTCTATGAATTTTAATATTCTGTGATATAATATTTTATGATATAATATTTTATGATGGATTTATGATAATAAATTTAAAATAATATTTTATGATAAAATTTCCATAAAAACATAAGGTAGTACTTCACATTGTAAAGAGTGTTAATGTTGGTTATTATTTACTATCAATTTGGTCCATGACATTATAGCCGCTAAAGGATGTTTTTATGTCAGAATATTATTATTAAAGGGTATGTGTAATAATGTTTACTAAGGCCTGTACCCTACTTGCTTTTTGGCAATTGAAGCAATTATGCAGTATCTTAATTTTGAAACATTGGAAGCTATCATTGTCACCTCTATAATTGTTTTTTGTAAATATGGAAGATTCTACAGAAATTTTAGATGTCATATTAAAATCTTCCCTATTTTAATAAAAAGTTTTCTTGATGGGATGATTGGGTGACATCAGTACAGGTTCTGGAGACAGCTTGCTGGATTTAAGCTTCATCATGGTCCTCAGACAAATTATTTAACAACACCCTGCCCCCTACTATTATAAGTTTCTTCATTTGTAAAATGAAAGTAACAGTCCTACTATTATAAGTTTCCTCATTTGTAAAATGAAGGTAACAGTGGCACCTTCTTCCCAAAATTATAATGAATAATAAACATGTAGAGTGCTAAGTCAGCATATAATACACCACAGAAATGCTGGCTGTTGCAACTGGAATGGAAAAATGCTGAGTATTTTAGTGTGGCTTTTTTATTTTTTTTAAGCAAGTACAAATGAAGAAACAAGTGAAGACAGTCAAGATGAAAATCAAGATATGTGGGAACAGCAACAAATGAGGAAAGCAGTTAAAATCACAGAGGTAATAATTTTTATGTCATATATTATTATATTCCTGTGCCTACTGTAACAAATTACCATAAACACAGTGACTAAAACAACAAAAAAATTATTCTCTTACATCATGGAGGCCAGAAATCTGAAATCAAGATTTTGACAGGTCTGTGCTCCCTCTAAATGCCCCATAGGAGACTCCTTCCTTATCTTTTCCAGCTTCTGGTTGTTCTAGGTTTTCTTTGAATTGTGACTGCATGACTCCTTTCCCTGCCTTTGCTGTCATATGCCCTATAAGTATCTCTACTTTGTGTTTACTAAAGGACATTTGTCTACATTTAGGGCTTACCCAGGTTATCAGGATGATTACATCTCAAGATTTTTCACTTAGGTACAAACACAAAGACCTTTATTGCAAATAAGGTCATATATGTATGTTCCAGTGGTTAAGACATGGGTATGTCTTTTGGGTCACCATTCAACCCACCACACCATATATATCATGTCCTTTTTCCACTGTTTTAAACACCTTCCACTTGAGGGGACCATATTGTTTTAATTCTTAATTTTCTAGTAACTGACACTTTATATTACATAACACAGGTGTTTAAAAGTTAATATATACTGTGAGGTTTAAAACAACACACTGAAAAGAAAAAAAGAGCTGGGGGTTTATTTCAGTGGGAGATTTCTTGCCTAAAATGTACAAAGTCTGAGTTAAATACTTAGCACTACAAAAAAAATTTTTTTAAATAAAATAAAATTGCACTTGGGGTCAAAAATCCTGGATTTTGTTTCTGGCCTTACTACTAGAATATAATCCCCATGAGGTCAAGAATTGTTAACAGTTTTGTTCAGGATTGTATCCAATAACACCTAATGTGGGTACTCAATAAATATTGAAAGAACTCTGAGTATTGATTTCTGTAAGCTTCGGGGTTTTTTTAATCAATAATAAGGGGAATAATAGTAACATTAAACTTCTGACTAGGTGACTATAATTCAAAATTATAACAGGTCAAAGTGCTTATAAACACTATAATAATATACACATAAAAGGTTTTATATTTGAATGTTTTTGATAAGAATTCTTTGAGACATTGTTATTTGTTATTTTAAGTTAGAAGGTTTTATAAGATTTGCATGTTATTAAAAGTAAAAAGCTAACAAAAGCTAAACCTGTGATCGTAATTTTGGAATTTCTGACCCAAGAAATGATTTAGCAGATGGTTTTTACAATTATATTAGGCTCAGATGTTTTTCCTTACTTTTTTGGACAAAGTCAGTATAACAACATCATTAAGAAAAATACTTCAAGAAGAAACATGCCACAGTCCTTACTCTACCTGCTCAAAGTTGCATAATTCCTTTGTATTTTATATGCTTTTTTTTTTTTTCAGACTAATTGCTATCATATTGTCCATCAGAGGTTCCAAAACTTATGTATTTCTGAAGTCCTTAGTGTCTCAGTAATTTTATCATGGTGATCCTGAATCAAAAGAAGTACCAAACAATTCCATTTATTAAATAGTTAAGTCCAAATTTAATAAGATATATATGCTAACAACTTACCCATATTTAACAAGATATATATGCTAACAACTTACCCATTTGAGAAGAGTAATACAGGTTAATCCAAGAAAAATCTTTTTATTTCATTTTTGAATAACCACAGTTATTTACTGATAGTATGTGTGCACCTGTTTGATGCTGCATGTCTTCTCAAACCTTGAAATCATATTGGACACTGCCTCTCTTTTCCATATTGATCTTTAATACTTGCTTTTTATCATAGCATCCTCCTAAAACCCAACTCCACAAATATGACTTCATCAAAAGTAACGTAGTACAGTCTGATGTTGTGAACTGTGAACTAATTAGAGCTAGCAGTTCAAAAGATGCTGATTGTTGCTGTTTCCCTAGAAATTTTAAAATATCTCACATTACCTCTTTGAATTCTCTGGGATTCCTTCACATACTTTGGGAACTAGAGGCTACCTACAGTTTTAATTTATGATTTGTTTGTTTTGGGGGCTAAGGATTGCACCCAGGGACACTTTACCACTGAGCTATGTTCCTGTTCCCTTTTATTTTTTAATTTGAACTTTGAGAGCTTGTTTGAAGGTTCTAGCAGGGGAGTACAACTACTCATTATACCCTTGACAGAAGAATGATCTTCCTCTATAGGGAAGACCATCCTCTTCCACAGCTTCTGGAGGGATGCACATGGAGTGGTGAGGGAGGAAGGGGACACCCACCTAGCCAGCCAGATCAGCTGAATCAACCCTGGAGATCAATGGGGTAACAGATGTCATAGCCAGATCATACTCACATCTTTATTTTTTTAATTTGAGACATCTTCTGACTGAGTTGCTGAGGATATTGCTCAGTTGCTGAGACTAGCCTTGAACTTTCTATCCTCCTGCCTCAGCCTCCTGTCCCTGGCATTACAGGTGTAGGTCTCCATACCCTGCTGAATTCTCATTTCTTTGATTGACATACAAATGTTTTCCCCTCCTTCAATGTAATTATAATAATAACTAATTTTATTAGCTGTATGATATTCAGTGGAGTCAATAAAGAATTATTGTAACCATTCTTTATTTTGGTGAACATTTTAGGTTATTTGCAATATAAATTACTTTAATATTAGTAAATAATAATCAGTGAATATTTTATTTTTTCCTCTTCTTTCTTTTGTTCAGATGTGTGGTTTTTAACTATTTCCTTAAGATAGTTGCAAGAATGTTAATACTAATCAAAAAAGATGAACATTTTTATGTATATTTTCTCTAAAGAAAACTTAATTTATAATGCCACTGATATTTGAATGTTTCACCATAGTTTTGCCAGCTTTAATGCTAGTTGGCAAAAATGGAATTTCTTACTTATTTGATTTATATTTTTATTACTAATGCAAATGCATTTATTGGTTTCTTATTGAAGATTCACCACATGCTCATATCACTTTCCTGTCATAGTCACAACAAATTACTACAAAGTTGATGGTTTACAATTTTGAAGTTTGTTCTCCCACCATACTGAAGAACAGAAGTCCAAAATCAAGGTGTTAGTAGCTATACATTTCTTCCAGAGGCTCTAGAAGACAATCTACTCCTTCACTCTTCTAGGTTATAATTGGTATTCTTTGGCTTGTGGCCACATCTTGGCCATCTTTACTTTATCTCCTTCTGTAATCAAATTCCCTCTCCTTCTCTTTGATGAGGATACGAGGAACTGCCCTCTGCATAATCCAGGATAGGTGCCTGCTCTGAAAATCCTTAATTTAATCACACCTTTTGTCATATTATTTACATGAATGTGAACTTATCTTTTATAGGGTTTTCATTAGCCTACTACAGCCACTTAAGACTGATATACAATCTTTGCAGGAAGAGAGACAGCTAAACAAAATAATTACTATGAACTCTTACAGGTTCTCTGCCAGAATTCATGGCAGGGAATAGCACAAAAAAGCAAGGGGGTGGTCAGATTTATGGAATGGTGGGTAAATAAGGAGGTTTGGAAAAGTCTCCATAGAAGTGGTGATGTTTAAAATGGGGTTATTGAAAGGTATTTATTATGTTAGTGATTTGAAACTGAGGTATCAGGAGTGTTTGGGGATTTGCAGGTGAGTTGGAGATGACTAGGAGACTTGGTGAAAATTGATGAGAAATGATGGTGCTTCATGGAAAATATAAAGAATAATTAAGCTAATGAGTTGGCTAAATATCTGGTCCACTTCTTCACATGTGCTGGTCTGAACCAGAGACTCTTCAGAACCCTTTGAACATTTTAAGCATGATGGTGATGAGCTGTGATTAGCCAAAGGATACTAGTACATACCCAGGTATCTGTATCATAACATTGTTAGCTAAGAATGCATTTGTGTGAGCCTCCTGTTACTGTAAGAAATACCTAAGATAATCAATTTGTAAAGAAAAAAGGTTATTTTGGCTCACAGTTTTGAAGATTTCCATTCACAACCAGATGGCCCTATTGCTTTGGGCTTATGGAGACAGTATATCATCGTGGGAGCTCATGGTGGCAGAGGACGCCCATTCATTTCATGGTAGCCAGAAAGTGAAAAAGAGAAAATGAAGGGCTGTGGTCCCAATATCCCTTTCAAGGGGCATGTCTCCAGTGACCCCTCTTGTTTTCACCAGGTTCCACCTCTTAAAAGCTCCTTCACCTCCCAGTAGTACCATAGGCTGGTAACCTAGCCTTTAACAGGGCCTTTGGGGAACATGTCCTCAAACCATAGCAGCATTTCTCTGCAAATATAAGAAAACCCAAATAACAAGGCCAGAAATAAAAGTTTTTTTCTTAGAAAGCTTCCACCAAACTTCCATTTAAATTGCTGCTTCCATCACACTGTTCTGGTCTACTATGCCAGGTAGCATTCACCCAAGGACTATTGCTTCAAAAACCACATGACTGCTCAGAGTACACTAGTTTTTAAAGGAAGCTTTAAAAACTTTGAGAACTAAACTTCTGGGAAAATTTTTATTTGTAAAATTTGTCTATTGTAGATTTAAGTTTTAAAATTTTTAAAGTGAGGATTTAAAAAACATTCTGTTGTGAAAATGAAAAGGCAGAGAATTTTTGAACTGGAAGGGACTTTGGTGTATCCAGTCTCCTTTTAAGCTATTAACATTTGTAAAGTAAATGAAATGTTTTCTAAAAAATAAATTTTCATATTATTTCTAGGGAAGAGATATAGACCTTTCCCACAGTAGTACATCTCAAACAGTGAAGAAGTTTGATACTTCCATTTCATTTCCACCAGTAAATTTAGAAGTTATAAAGAAACAGCTAAATACCAGGTGAGTAATACTCATTTTGAAATTTGTATTTGTCCTAGACACTTAGTATAGTGAAAAAGCACTGTTCTTTTTAATTATCAAATATTAATACCAAATAGATTTGCAGGACAAAAATACCATTTCTGTTAACTGCACGAACACACCTGCTTTGGATTATGTTTATATTCTCAGTCTTTTTGACAGATATGTATTACATAGTTAAAATCAGTAATCCTAAAATTCTGTTTTTTTATTTAATGATTATAAGCATTATTCTACATTGTTAAATGACCCTTAAGTTTTAAAATATATCATATGTGTATAATTAACATATCATAATTATTATTACATATATAAGTTTTTAGATATTAAGTTATTTCTGGTTTCTGGGGAATTGACAAACTACCAGTTCCTCCTACTTTCATTAGTAAAGTTTTTTTGGAACACAGTCATGCTTGTTTATTTACATATTGTCTGTGGCTACTTTTGTCTATAACTCAGAGTTATTGCAACAGCAGCCATCTAGCCTTTAAAAAGGCTAAAATATTTACTGTCTGGCCTTGTACAGAAAAAGTTTGCTAACACCTATTTTAAATCAATGTTTTAGAGTTTTTTGGTTGGTTGGTTGGTTGGTTTTTTGTAGAGTTTTTTTCATTTTTTTTTTTGGCCGGGGGAGGGAGGTTGGTACTGGGATTGAACCCAGGGGCAATTAACCACTGAGCCACATCCCCAGCCCTTTTTTTTTTTTTTTTTTTTTGTATTTTATTTAGAGACAGGGTCTTACAGAGTTGCTTAGGACCTTGCTAAGTTGCTGAGGCTGCTTTGAACTTGTAATCTTCTTGCCTCATGCTGGGATTACAGGCGTGGGCCAGCAGTGCTCCGCTCAATGTTTTTTTTAATTAATGATGTTAAGTGAGACTACTTGTCACATATTCAAGATATTTTTGAAGTAACTTTATTATTATTTACTGGCATTCTGAAAGAATTTCCTTATTTAGAAGAAAACAGCTAGAATGGTTCTTGCTTCTAGAATTCCATGTAGACCAGACCTATAGAAAAAAGACAGTGAATCACTGGCTTAGATTATCATTTCATTTAATCTTTGTAAATGTTACTTTAACTTTGTTGTTGTATTCAATTTTCTTATTCACTAGGTTCTATATTTTTAGAATAAAATACACCTTCATGGTTTATAAAAAATAAAAACCAACAGGTACAAAATAATACACAGAGAAAAGGAGAACTGTTGCTGCCAGTTTCTTATGTTTCCTTCCAGAAGTGGTCTATATATGTATATATACATGTATATTTTTTCCTATTTTTATTGGTACATTATAGTTATACATAATGGAAGGATTCATTGTTACATACTCATATAAACACAAACTATAATATTATAATTTGGCTAATATCATTCCCCAATATTTCCCCTTTACCCCTCTTTCTTCCTCCCCCTGGTCCCTTTTCTCTATTCTATTGATTTCCCTTCCATTTTCATGAGATTCCCCCCAACCACCCTTCTTTTCCTTTTTCCTCTCTAGCTTCCACATATGAAAGAAAACATACAACCCTTGACTTTCTGAGTTATTTCTGGTTTGTTTCACTTGTCACGACACATGACCAAATCATTCAGGGTCACTCCAGGTGAATTTGGGTTGGCATGAAATAATCAGACAAAGACAGAGAAAATACCTTTTTCTCAGGGTCTAGTGATGGCTCTTGACCTTAGGGGACCGTTGGAAAGAGAGAGCTTGCACTTTGATTCTTTATTTTTATAGGGCGCACACAAAGGGAGGTTGGAGGGAATATTCTTTCCAAATAAGGCAAAGGGCAGGTTTCAGGGGGTTGAGTCTAGCCTCGGGATGTCTTGATTGATTAACACCTTGGCATATCACACCCATCTCAGGTTCTGTGCGGGATCAGAGCGAGAGGAAAGTGCCCACATGTGTTGCACGGCCCAAAAAGCACGCAACACCAGGCCAGTCTCCCATATGCTCAGATGCTCATAGTTCCCACATGCAGCCCATGGCTGGCCCGCGACACACAATGTTCTCAAGTTTCATCCATTTTTCTGCAAATAACATATTTACCTTCTCTTTTGTGGCTGAATAAAACTCCACTGTATATATACCACATTTTCTTTATTCATCCATCTGTTGATGAGCACTTAGGCTGGTTCCATAGTTTGACTGTTGTGAATTGTGCTGCTATAAACATGGGTATGCATGTATCACTGTAGTATGATGACTTTAATTCTTTAGGATACATACTGAGCAGTGATATAGCTGGGTCAGGTGGCGGTTCTATTCCTAGTCTTTTGAGCAACCTTCACACTGATTTCCATAGTGGTTGTACTAATTTACAATCCCACCAGCAGTTATAAAAGTGTTCTTTTTCTCCACATCTTCTCCAGCATTTATCAATCGTTTGTATTCTTTACGACTGCTATTGTGACTGGAATGAGATAAAAATCTCAGTGTAGTTTTCATTTCCATTTCCCCAATTGCTAATGATATTGAACATTTTTTTTCATATATTTGTGAGTCATTTTATTTCTTCTTTTGAGAAGTGCCTATTTAGTTCATTTGCCCATTTATTAATTGGGTTTTTTTTTTTTTCTTTTTTGCTGTTAAGTTTTTTGAATTCTTTATACATTCTGCATCAGAAGAGTACCCAGCAAATACTTTTCTCCCATTTTGTAGGTTCTCTCTTCACATTGTTAATTGTTTTCTTTGTGTGCATGTATATTTATATATTGCCCCATTTTTTAATACAAAAGAGAAAGCCCACTGTCTATGCTGTTTGGTATATCTAGAGTTTTCCACATTGTAACTACTTACAAATTCACTGCTATGACTGTTAATATTCTACTTGATTAAAACCAAAATATTTTATTAACAGTGCCTGTTGTACTATCTTGATTAATATCTTAATTCTCACTGTTCTTTACATAATACAAAGACTGAAAGAAAAAGACAGGAAAACTTGAGGAGAGGACATTTGGCTTAAGCAAGTACTAAAGTGACTTTTATGGACCAGGTTAGCAGGAGTAGAATATTATCCTCATTCAAGTCCACATAATATGAAATTGTTATTTATTTCATTAATTCTCTCATTCTAAAGCATTCAGAGAGTCAAATATTAGTGGAAAATACATTTCAGTTGTTTTTAAACAAATGTGTTTCTTTTTCCTCCATTGGCATTTATCTATGACAGGTAACTGATAAACAATGAAAAGATCAACCGTTTTTTGAATTATATTTAACAGTTTTTTCATGTAACATCAATTGATGGGTATGATATTCCCAAGGCTAAAAGAATGTGGGCTGTCTTAACTTTAATAGGGCAGCATATAGCGAAATGCAACCAAGAAGGGATTTTTTCCAAGGAATAACAAATTCTAATGACAAAACAAAAGCATTTCGAATCCCAAAATAGAAAATTTATATCCAACCATTATGTCCTTAAATGACATTAATGCCACTTACTTAGATATGTATATTTAATCTAATAAACCAAGGTTTGTAAGATTATCAGTTCCCTTGGTTGTCTTTGAAAATGTTTGCAATAGACTACTACTTCAAAAGAAAATACCACAAACCTATCTAACAGTAATTCCACATTGCCTTCTCAGATTCGAATTTAAAATGATTGATTGTTCTTGGATCTCACCATTTATAAATTATTACCAATCCCAGCCTAAAACCATACTCATTAACTTCTAATCTAAAGCTAGCCTATGGATTAGCCCTCACCTTTAAAAACTTAGCAGTTTCTGTACAACTATAATGTACCAATTTTTAAAAATGGGGAAAAAAGGGATTAATAGTTAAGATATATCTAGAAGTAAAAAATTAAATTAAAATTAAAAAAACTTATCAGTGTCCTCTCTTCCTTTCCCCTTTGAGAGCTCTGTAACTGTAATGATCCACTTTGCTTAGCAAGGCAATAAACCCAGGTTTATAAGATTATCAGTTCCCTTGATTGTCTTTAAAAATGTTTGCAATAGACTACTACTTCAAAAGAAAAGTTTTGAAAAATAAAGCATTTTTATTTTATTTATTTAGATTAACATTACTACAGGATACTCATCGCTCACATCAGAGAGAATATGAAAAATACATGCAAGATGTCAAGAGCTCAAAGAGTACAATTGAGAACCTTGAGAATTCATCAAGTCAATCTGCAAATTATAAATTCTATAAAAGCATGAAAATCTATGTGGAAAATATAATCGACTGTCTTAATGAAAAGGTACCTATAAATCTGTCATTTTCTTTTCTGGGAAAACACCTTTATCATACAAGTAAAGAATATTCTAAATCTTACTATTTATTATATGCTTTTAATTTTCTCTAAGTATTTTTCCTACATAGTTTTTCTGTTGTCCCCATTTATTTAGTCAATAATTTATTTTATCAGTAAAGGATTATAGGTATTTTACACACTCTTTGTCTAATTTAAAACTATTTAACTAATTTATTTCTCAAATTGTTCCAGCTATGGCAATTGGGAACTTTTCTGAAAAAAAAATTTTATTTGTTTTGTTAGTTATACATGGCAGTGTGCCTTTTTCCCCACATCCACACCAACATTCATTGTTACGTGTATTCTTCATAATTACCATTTTGACTGGAGTGAGATGAAATCTCTGTAGTTTTAATTCGCATTTCTCTAATTTCTAGAAATGTTGAATTGTTTTATATATTTGTTGACCAATTGTTATTTCTTCTTCTGTGAAGTGCCTTTAAGTTCCTTTGCCCGTTTATTGATTGGATTATTTCATTATTTGGTGTTAAGTTTTTTGAGTTCTTTATATATCCTTTTTCTATATATTTCTCCTCACATTTTTTATTGATGAATCATAATTATGCATAATAGTAGGATTTGTTTATTTGTTGTTATATGTTTGTATGCATGCGCAGTACAATATAATTTGTCAATTTCATTCTTCAGTACCTCCTCCCCTTCCTGCCTTTTCACAAGTCCACTTCTCTTTTCCTCGGTTTCTCTTGCATTTTCATTAGATTCACCCATCTTTTCTTTTTCCTTCTTTCTCTAATTTCAGTGAGAGAAAATGTATGACTTTTGACTTTTCTGGGTTTGGCTTATTTTGCTTAACAGCGCTCTCAAATTCCATCCATTTTCCTGCAAATGACACAGTTTCATTCTTCTTCATGAATAAAACTCCATGGTGGATATATGCCACATTTTCTTTATCCATTCATCCTCTAGGTTTTTAACATAGTCCCTTTGGACATTGAGAGGATTGTACTTATTTTGATGCTATAAGTAATACTGTACAAAATCTTGTATTTTTTAATAATAAAATTTTATCTGTTTAATAATTCCTAGAAAATGAAACAAGCCAAAGAAAATGAATTATTAAATACAAATATTTTTAAGGCTTATGAAACATATTGCAAAACTGTCTTCTAGAAAGATTGTGTCAGTTTTATTAATTTACTAAATGAGGAAAAAATGGATTTTGTTTTTCTATATTATATTCTGATCTCAAACCCTTTATTTTATTAGCTATATGTAGTTTTTCTTCTTGCTGATTATCTCTTTGCCTTGTTATTATTTCAGTTCTTAATGGGAATTTTTTGTTCTTTTTCCTTTTAGTTTTCTTAGGTTGAACAATTCTTCTTGTGTGTGTGGCAGGGTGGGGGGTGGGGTGGAGAAGGGTGAAGTTAACCTAGTATTGTACCTAGGGGTCCTTTACCACTGAACCACATCCACCCCTTTTCTTAGTTTTTATTTTGAGACAGGGTCTTACTAAGTCACTGAGGCTGACCTCAAACTTGCTATCCTCTTGCTCAGTCTTCCAAATCACTGGGATTATAGGCACACCCTACCATGCCTGAATAAAATTCTCTATATCTTAAAAATTTTAATGCCTTATCCTATTTGATGTAAACTTTCCGCTTGTTTTGCCTTTTAATTTTGCCATGGTTGTTTGATATCCCTAAGTTTTGAAGTTTTTGTGTAATCAGATTTATAAATCTTTTACCTTATTCTTTTTGGTTTTGTTTTATGCACAGTAAGTTCTTACACTGGGATCTTTAATTATCCTTATAAAAAGGTAGATTATTTAAAAAGAAATCATGATCTACTTTCCATACTACTTATCATTAAAATGTTGTCAATTAAATGCTTTGTCCTCTGTTGTTTTAAGTTGATTGCCTTTATATACCACATGGTAGTTGCTTTCTAATGTATTTATTAAAATGTAATTTTTTTCTTCATCCCCCCCCCCCCCCCCCCCCCCCCCCCCCCCCCCCCCCCCCCCCCCCCCCCCCCCCCCCCCCCCCCTGATCCTTGAAGAATTACATCTTTAAAATCTTACCAGTCCACCCATTGATCTATCCATAGCAGCAGCTGTGGAACATCACTGGAATGGGCGCAACTATTGCCCAAGAAATAGAAGTTCCAATTTCAACTAGCCTGTTTTTCTGCATCACAACTTTCTTACCCATCCCTGGTTAGTTCTCTTCTCATTCTCCAGTTTTTCAGATTTAACCAGCTTCTTCCAAGTGCCCCTACTATCTTCCCCTCAGCCTGGGGAAAAACATCTGCACTCCTCATTTCCTCCCACTTTCCTGTCTCAAAAAAGATTCCTTTCTCTACTTACCATGAATATCCATGTTCCTTACTCTGTCTTATTTGGTTTCATTATGTTATTAATCTTGTTCGAGAAGAAAAAGATGATTTTCTGATTTTTTTATATTAAAAGTATTTGCAGCTAGGTTTTTTGCTCACAATGTTTTATAATTAGGATGCAATAGTATTAGAAATATCTCTTTATGTGAAAACTGAACATACACATGTTTATATGTTTTCTAAATATTTTTTATACTTTTAAAACTTTATTTTCAGTGACCTTCAAATGTTACTCATATATGTATTTCAGATGATCAACATCCAAGAAATAGAATCATCCATGCACGCACTTCTTTTAAAACAAGCCATGACCTTAATGAAGCGCAGGCAAGATGAATTAAAACATGAATCAGCATACTTACAACAGTTATCACGTTAGTGTTTTTTTTATGTTTAATACAGTTTATTATTCACAAAGCTACATTATTATTATTTGGAGAATAAAAATGGTTTTATTCTTACTTAAAAATGCTTTTTGTGTATTTTCCCACTAATCTTTCACCTATCCCCTCCCCAAAACAAAACATTTACAGGTAGAGTTTCAAAATAAGTTAAATCTAGAGTTAAAAAACAAATATTATAACTTCTAATCCCTCAGTATTTTTAAACAAAATATTTATATGTCCATTTAATGAAATGTTTTAAATGAGTTCACATAAATCTACAGATTTTCAGAGATCTAAGTTTGTAGTTTTAAAGACTCTTCAACAGACTGGTTATGGTGAATTTTAGTATAGATTCATCTGTAAGATTTCATTATATAAAATTTGTATACTTCATTTTAGTTCTCACACTGGTTTTGTATTTTCAGAGATGTCTTCCTCTCATCAAAGTGCTGTCAGGGCATAGTGAAAGGGATTAAAACACATCTTACCAGTCATAAATAATGATCTATACTAAAATAGATAACAATATGATTAAGATATTGGCAATGAAATATTTCTAGTATTTGGCTATAGAGGAAACTAGTAAAAAATTTTTGAAAAAGAATTTATGGAAATAAAATTAACTTGCTATTGTCAAGTGCTAACCTACCAACCAAAATACCTTTTTAGGCTAGGAAACTTGAGGTCTAGTAACATTATGAGAGGGAATTAATATGAAAATATTATTGCACAATGAAATATGCAATTGAAGCATATTTTGTGTGTTTATATGTATACATATGTATATACATTCATGATATTACCTTTATTTTTCAAGGAGTTTCATTTTTCTTTTTGAGAATTTGCAGTATAAAATGAATTTTATTCATTAACAGGCAAAGCTGAGACATCAACAAATGGAAGTTTGGCTGTAGATGAAAAAACTCAGTGCATTTTAGAAGAGATTGAATCTCGAAGGTACCTATAGAAAGTGAAGACTTAAAGCATCAGTGAGCAAGTACTTTTCACTATTTAAATAGAATTAACTGTATGGTATAATTAACCCTAACCTGACATGTTAATTTGTGCAAATAATGTAAGACCAAAATTTAGTTAAGCAATTCTCAACTGCTTTAAAGGTGTATTTGAATCTGTTGAAAGGAAAGTGTTAAAAAAAATGACATATATTAAGCTGGGAATTATTCTTAACTAGAAGCTGGTCCTAATTATATTCTTCAGAAACTGGTTAGCCCATGGGAATGTTCTTGCCAGGAATGTATTATAAGAAAAAAGAGGAAGAACCACCATCACAAACTTATGAAACTAAAAGTGTCAAAAATAGTAACACAAAATTGTATCCTGATATGATGGTGTGTTTCTGGCCATTATGTATAAATTACAAAATTCTACTTTTTTTAAAGTATTTTATTTTGTCAAGAACTATTTGGTTTTCATTTATTTGTGATTCATTGCATTTACAAATTTATAGGACACAAAGAAGACAAGCAAGAGCACTTTCTGATAATTGTAACCATCAGGAGGGGACATCTAGTGACGATGAACTGTCTTCTGCAGAGATGACCGACTTCCAAAAAAGCCAAGGTCAGTTACCAGGTTTCTAATATAGCTTTATTTGAAGTATGAAATGCTTTGCTATGATTGCCTTTAAATACATAAATTATGTAAAACATTTGGGAAAATTTAAGAACAAGGGAAAATGATTTTGTCTTTTAAGACTTTTCCACCCTCTGGAAAAATTGAAAATAATGGCTAAGGAACATCATGAATATTCTTGCATCTATATAGTTTTTCCCCTCACCTTTTCTTTTGTTACAAATAAATATTTTAGTTTCATTTCTTTACCTTCTACTTCCAATGCTAATTATTTTTACTTTAAAGCAATTGAATTTTGTGAAACCATTATTGACATCATGAGAATGTTCAGTGTGTATGGTTAAAAGATTCTGGGCTTCAGAGTCAGTAGACTTGAGTTCAAAGAAAGGCTTTATTCTGTGTGATCATGGACAAATTCATTGACCTCCTAAGTATGATATTGTTTGTTGTCTATAAATGAGTAGATTATGTCCATCTTGGTGATGAGATAATGTATTTGTGGTATTTTAGCAAAAAGCAGGGGCTTAGTAAATGGTAGGTGCTCTTAGTATTGATATTATCACTTTTTTTTCTTCTAAGTTGTTATATATATGACAGCAGAATGCATTAAAATTCATAGAGCACATTTTTACATATCTCTGGTTGTCTACAAAGTATAGTCACATCATTCGTGTCTTCATGCATGCACTTAGGGTAATAATATCCATCTATTTCTACCAACTCTTTTTTTTTTTTTTACCCTTTTGCCCCCTCTTTACCCCTCCCTCCCCATTGGCCTTTCTAGTGTCCCTCTAATCCGCTTATTTTCCCCATCCCAACTCCACTATGAATCAGCCTCCTTATATCAGAGAAAACATTTGGTATTTGGATTTTGGGGATTGGCTAACGTCACTTAGCATTATACTCTCCAACTTCATCCATTTGCCTGCCAATGCCATTATTTTATTCTTTTTTTGCTGAATAATATTCCATTGTGTATATGTACCACATTTTCTTTCTTTCTTTTCTTTTTTTAATATTTATTTATTTGCTTTAGTTGTACACAATGCATTTGTCTTTACATGGTGCTGAGGATCGAACCCGGGTCACGCCACATTTTCTTTATCCATTCATCTACTTGTTCCGCAGTTTAGCTATTGTGAATTGTGCTGCTATAAACATTGATGTGGCTGTGTCCCTGTAGTATGCTGTTTTTAAGTCCTTTGGTATAGACCGAGGAGTGGGATAGCTGAGTCATAAGGTAGTTCCATTCCCAGTTTTCCAAGGAATCTCCATACTGCTTTCCAGATTGGCTGCACCATTTTGCAGTCCCACCAGTAATTTATAAGTGTGCCTTTTCCCTCACATACTCGCCAACATTTATTGTTGTTTGTGTTCTTAATAGCTGCCATTCTGACTGGAGTGAAACGAAATCTTATATTAGTTTTGATTTGCATTTCTCTAATTGCCAGAAATGTTGAACATTTTTTCGTGTATTTGTTGATTGATTGTATATCTTCTGAGAAGTGTCAGTTCAGTTCCTTGGCCCATTTATTGATTGGGCTATTTGTATTTTGGGTTTTAAGATTTTTGAGTTCTTTATATATTCTAGAGATTAGTGCTCTATCTGACGTGCATGTGGTAAAAATTTGTTCCCAATTACTAGGCTCTCTATTCACCTCCCTGATTGTTTCTTTTGCTGATAAGAAGCTTTTTAATTTGAATCTATCCCATTTATTGATTCTTGATATTAATTCTTGTGCTATAGGGGTCTTATTAAGGAAGTTGGGGTCTAATCCGACATGTTGGAGATTAGAGCTTACTTTTTCTTCTAATAGGCGTAGTGTCTCTAGTCTAATTCCTAGGTCCTTGATCCACTTTGAGTTGAGTTTTGTGCATGGTGAGAGATAGAGGTTTAATTTCATTTTGTTGCATATGGATTCCCAGTTTTCCTAGCACCATTTGTTGAAGAGGCTATCTTTTCTCCAATGTTTTTGGCTCCTTTGTCTAAGATAGGATAACTGTAATTATATGCATTAGTCTCTCTTTCCTCTATTTTGTACCATTGGTCTACAAGTCTATTTTGGTGTCAATACCATGATCTTTTTGTTACTATTGCTCTGTAGTATAATTTAAGGTGGTATAATGATGCCACCTGCTTTACTCTTCTTGCTAAGGATTGCTTTAGCTATTCTGGGTCTCTTATTTTTCCAGATGAATTTCATGTCTGCTTTTTCTGTTTCTATGAGGAATGTCATTGGGATTTTGATTGGAATTGCATTAAATCTGTATAGTACTTTTGATAGTATGGTCATTTTGACAATATTAATTCTGCCTATCCAAGAACAAGGGAGATCTTTCCATCTTCTGAGGTCTTCTTTCTTTCTTTAGTGTTCTGTAGTTTTCATTACAGAGGTCTTTCACATCTTTCATTAAGTTGATTCCCAAGTATTTTATTTTTTATGAGGCTCTTGTAAATGGGGTAGTTTTCCTTGTTTACCTTTCAGAGGATTTGTCACTGATATATAGAAATGCCTTTGATTTACCGGTGTCAGTGGGGCCATCCTTGGCCTAGTTGAGCTCCAGGGAGGTCGGGGACCGTCCTATGTCTGCTCACGCTCACAGGAGGTTAGTGGGCCTGTTCTGGGCCTACCCCAGCTCTACGGTTAGGGGGCGTGCTGTCCTGGGCCTGCCCACACGCAGTGGAGGTCAGCAGGGCCTTCCTGGGCCTGCCTGTGCTTGGCGGAGTTTGGCGGGCCTGTCCTGGGCCTGCCCACGCTCAGCGGAGGTCAGCAGGTCTGACCTGGTCCTGCCCGCACTTTGTGAGGGTGGGGGAGCTGACCTGGGCCTGCCCCCACTCAGCAGAGTTCCACGGGCCTGTCCTGGGCCTGCCGGGGATTGGTGGAGGTGGATGGCAGATGTTGATTGGCAGAGGTCAGCAGTTCAGTCCTGTCCTTGCCTGCACTAGGTGGTGGTCTGTGGGCCTGTCCTGGGCCTGCTCATGCTCAGTGGAGGTCGGCAGGGCTCCTCCCACGTGGCTGAGATTGGCTGGGCTCTTGATATTTCACTTTTGTTACTAACATGATTTTTTAATGAAAATTGTATGTTAATATCAAAGGAAAGTATTTAGTTCAATTTATCACATAGTCATATGTGACTGTGTTGATAGGAGAACAAAATTTAAAATGCATAGCTTAAAGAAGCTTTTTTTTTTTTTTACAGGTGACATTTTACAGGATCATAAGAAAGTTTTTGAAGATGTGCATGATGATTTTTGTAACATCCAGAATATTTTATTGAAATTTCAGCAGTGGCGAGAAAAGTTTCCTGATTCCTATTATGATGCTTTTATTGGCTTATGCATACCAAAACTTTTAAATCCCCTAATACGAGTCCAGTTGCTTGATTGGAATCCTCTTAAGGTATTTATGCTTAACATGTGATTATCCTGGTCACATTAGTTACTTAAATTTCTTTGCTATCAGGTTAACTATAAAACACCCTAGGAGTTGGAGCTAAAATTCAGAGCTTTGGAACAGTAGTCTGGAAATATGTACTTTAAGCTACATTCTTCTTTACTTGGCTCTGACTTGATTTTCCAGCCTGAGCACCACTGAAATTTTATATATTATTTGAAATCCTTCTGAAAAGTATAAGGTAGTATAGATTTGGGGAAATCCAACATAAAAACCTTGTTCCAAGAGCTCTGAAGCTGGAGATAACATTGGATAGAGGTAGTAGGAGAACTCAATGGAGGATGGGGAGGATTTTAACAGTAGGAAATTAAAGATACAAAGGGAGAACTGTTAGTTTAGGAGCTGGAGATTACATTGAAATTGAAAGATAAGAACTCATTTTGGTAAGTAATTGAAGGAGTGACAGATTGAAAGTAATGTTTTAGGGAACCCTGCTAGTTATCTAACTTGGATGAAAGTGAAATAAGAAGCGGAAAGCCATTGTTATAGCCCAAGTTCAAGGTGACAAATTTCTCATTTAGGGTTAAAGTGGCAAAGGGAAGAGAAGGAAAGAATTGATTATAAGTGGTGTTAGAAATTAAGAAGTAATGGAATGTAGAGAATAACCCTAACCCTCTACATACAAAGATAACCCGAAGGTTTGGATCCTGGAATATTAGAATAGTCATGCATAGCAGTAGGGACTTTACAGAAAGAATGAAGAAGATTTTAAAGGAAGTTTGTTTCTTCATAGATCATGAAACAATAGGGGACATCCTTGTGAACATACCTACTGAGCAAACAAAAATGAGAAAATGAATCTAGAGGAGCAGGAAGTTGAGGATAAAGATTTAACAAAATAAATGAAAACCGTTTCCTTCTCTTTGCCTCTCTCTACCTGCCACCACCGTGCTGGGGACTGAACGCAAGGCTACACACTCTACTCTTTTTCTTAGTCACGATGCCTGAAGACTCCAAGTTAGGTTCAGGACCACATAGTCTTCATCGTTCAGGAACCAAATTTATTTCTAAGAAAATGCTAGGTAGCCAGGCACCGTGGTGCACACCTGTAATCCCAGCAGTTCAGAAGGCTGAGGCAGGAGGATCTCGAGTTCAAAGCCAACCTCAGCAATAGTGAGGCACTAAGCAATTCAGTGAGACCCTGTATCTAAATAAAATACAAAAAAGGGTTGCGGATGTGGCTCAGTGGTTGAGTGCCCCTGAGTTCAATCCCTGGTACCCAAAACAAAGGAAAGAAAGAAAGTGCTAGGTAGTCAGTTGGGCAGCAGCCTAATTGTTATCCATTCAAACTGAATTGGGTACTTACAAATAATAACTGGTCATCTATTATTTTCTAATAAGCTAAAACCACTTGCAAATCACATATTTATGCTTATGAGATAAAAAAGACCAGAAGCAAATTTTGCTTGAGATAGCTGAATTTTTGTAAGCAGATTTCATGGTTATTTCAAATGTATTTTGCTCCTTCAAGAGCACTTGCCATATGACAGGTTCCGAAGGCCTTGGCACTCAGTGGGCATTTGCTGAGTGTTTGCTGTGTGAATGAATGCATGCAATGCAGCTTTTTGTTACATTGCATAGATATATTGTCTTACCTATGTCATCTACCAAGTGGTGGTCTAATGCTGCATACATAGTGTTAAAATGTGAAATTATTTACTCCTTGATCCTTAGAAAAATTCTGATGATTACTAGAAAAGTTAACTGTTTTAAAATACACTATTGTTCAAGAATTTATTTATAACTTTTATAATTCCATTTTTAAGTTGGATTCCATAGGTTTAAAACAAATGCCATGGTTCACATGTATAGAAGAATTTATGGACAACAGTGTGGAAGATGCAAAGAGGGACAGTAGTTCTGATAAAAAAATTTTGTACTCAGTCATCAACAAGATAGTTATTCCTCTACTTACAGGTACTCCCTTTTAATCTTGCTTACATTAGCTTGCTTTTTGGCAGTATAAAATCATTCTCTTCAGTTATATATTTTTTTAGAAGTTTTGTAACAAAAGGAAAAGTTATATGCAGTAAAAGTCAGCAGATGTCAAGTTTAAAACCGTTTTAAAAATACTTGTTTGGGCAAATGGTTGGCTACCAAAATTCTAAAACTCTGCTCCATTAGCATTGTGACATTATTGCTGCTTTTGTGAAACTTAATTCATTTGTTAGGAGCACACTTTCATCCATCCCACGTATCTCTTTCTTTTAACTTCTCCCATTATGATTTTTCTCTTTATTTCTCCTCCTTTTCATTAAAAGAAAATTACTGCATTTTCTGTACATCTGCCACTTGCAACTATGATCACTTAGTATTAATGCCTGTGCTTCAGACTTTAAAATCTGAAGACGCTTGTTTAACATAAAATTGTACTTGACAAGGATCTGTTTCACCATGTCACAGAATCATTTTTGATAGAAAAGATTGCAGAACTCTGTTTTTAAAAAATTTAAGCTATTGCCTTTATATGGTTTCTCAGCCAACTCCATTAAATTTTTGAAGATTTTTTTAATCCAAGTATTCTCCTGAAAAAATCAAATTCTTATGATTAAACAGTTCCATAAATAAGTCACTTTATAAGAAATGAAAACTACCTGGGTTCCTGTAGTGGTTGAATTCTGTATATATGTCAAAGTGGTACTAACAAATTTTTCTAATGCCTTGGTTATGGAGCAGAGAGAAAGATAGGAACCAAGGCTAATTCTATGGTTATTGGAAGAATAGAATTGCAATTTCCTGAAGTGGAGATGACTGATGACTGGGGTACTTCTAGATAGGAAAGTATATTAAACAAGTTGAGTTTGGGATGCCTGACATCTAAATGAGAGTGTCAATTACATTGTTAAATGTATGATATATAAAGGTGCAGTCCATACAGGTATAGATTTGAAATTTATGTACATATTGATGGCAGTGAAGCCATAAAATAACTAAGTACTAGGAAATTAATGTAAATAGGAAAGAAAAGTGACCTGAGTCCTAAGGTTTTCTAGCATTTAGAAGTCAGGTGAGGAGCAGACAACAAAGGCCAAAGATGTAGGCAGGAAACCAGGTGAGTGGTATCCTGGAAGCCAAGTAAAGGAAGGGTTTCTAGGAAGAAAAAATGATTAATTATTTTAATTGTTGACAGCAAGTCAAATAAGGATTAGAATTAGCAATTGGAGTTTGCTATGTGAATGTCCCTTGTGCTTCAATAAAAGCAGTTTAGGTAGAATGATGGGAGATAAGACATAAGCAAAAGGAATCCAAGAACAAAATGGAAGAGGAAAAATCGGAGCTAGAAGGTTAGACAGTATTTTGAGGAATTTTGTATTAAAAGGAAGTGGAGAAATGAAGCAGTACTTAGGCAGGGGCAGGGAATAATAGAATTACGAGTGAATTTTTTTTCCCCCTGGTTCTAGGGATTAAACCTAGGGGTGCTTTACCACTGAGCCACATTCCCAGCCCTTTTTAGTTTTTATTTTGAGATAGGATCTAACTAAGTTGCACAAGCTGGCCTCAAATTTATGATCCTCCTGCCTCTGCCTCCTGAGTCACTGGGATTACAGGCATGTGACACCCTACCTAGCTCAAGACAGGTATTATTTTTAACACAATAGAAATGACTGCTTCTATGCTAATGAGAAAAATCCAGTATAAGTGATAACAATACCAAAGTATAAAAGCAGAATTTCAGGTACAGTATCTTTGAGAAAACCCAAGTAGTTGGGATCTCGTGTAAGTAAAGGATTGACCTTAACTGGAAGTATGGGTGCTTCATCCATAGGAATCAGATACAAGGTAGAACATATAGGCATAAGTGCAGGTAGATGTACGAAAACCATGGTAGAAGATCATGGAGCTTCTCTTCTGATTGCCTTTTTTTTTTAATCAAATCAGGAAGTAAAGTAAGTAGCTGAGAGAAGAGTAAGAGTGAGGAGGGAAGGTATGAAATAATCATCTAGGCAAAAGGGAGAGTAATGGATAAGAAAATATGATTGCTGACCAGCATTAAGGACTCACTGGAGTTTCATGGTGATCAACTTAATGTGATTTCTATTTCCCCAGGCATATCTTAGCTGAATTGTTGCAAACACAGATTCAGAAACAAGGTGGATTTAACTAGGGTTGTGGTTTAACCAGATGATTTCAGCAAAGCACAAGGAGGACAAGGAAATTGAGGGTGTATGCAAATGTGTAATGACAATGATTGGCCATGGATTCTAACCTAAATAGGAAGTAAAATAGTCTGTGCTAAAGGCTTTGGTTATTTGTACATGAGATATAAAATAATCTAGTAAATAAATTGCACACCACTAAAAATCTTTGTTTCAGACTTTGTAGAATGCATTTGGGATCCATTGTCAACCTCACAGACAACAAGTTTAATAAAGCACTGCAGAGTGATTCTTGAAGAACATTCTACTTATGAAAATGAAGTTAGTAAAAACCAACAGGTAAAAATTTCTTAGAACTGGGTCATCGTTCAGTGGTAGAGCACTTACCTAGCATGTGCAAGGACCTAAATTCAATCCCTAGCACTGTAAAGAAAAAGTAAATAAATGAAATGAAATAATTTATATAGGTTCAGATATTATTATTTTATGGAGATATTACCTAGAAAATTATTGTTTTGTCTTTAAAAACTTTAAAATGTTTAAGAAATGAGGTGGGTTTTTTTGTTTTTTGTTTTTTTTGTGGTACCAGGGATTGAACTCAGGGGCACTCACCCACTGGGCCATATCCCCAGCCCTTTTTTGTATTTTATTTGGAGACAGGGTCTCACTGAGTTGCTAAGTGCCTCACCATTGCTGAGGCTGGCTTTGAACTCGTGATCCTCCTGCCTCAGCCTCCCAAAGTGCTGGGATTACAGGCGTGCGCCACTGCGCCCGGTGTAAGTTTGTTTTTAATGTTATAAATATTGATGTCTGATCACTTGAATAATATGTTATGGATAATTAAATCAAAAGAGATATAAAAATTCAGTTTGATATGTTTCTTTGGAAAAAATATGGTTGGGTGTGGTGGTGCCTGCTTGTAATCCTAGCAACTCAGAGGCTGAGGCAGGAGGATCACAAGTTCAAACCAGCCTCAACAACTTAGTGAGACTCTGTCTCAAAATAAAAAGGGCTAGGGATGAGGCTCAGTGGTGGAGCACCTCTGGGTTCAATCCACATTACCAAAAAGGAGGGGAAAATTTGCTTGAATACTACATTTATGAATAATTTAGTTTGTTATAGGGTATATGACAGCTTCATTTGTGCTGCATATAGTGTCATTGACTTTTAAATAACTTTCATTCTAGTGTGTAGTATGCCATTTTTATTATTCAGATGTGGATTCTTTAAGCATAAGAACAATATCTCTTTATAGAAATATTTCTCACACTTGAAAAAATATTTGAAATTCCCGTCATCTTTTCATCTTAGTAATAGTATCAAGGATTGGTACCATTGTTGGATATATTCACCCAGTCTTCCCCCCCACCAAGTTATAGTCCTAATGGGACATGTATGTATTGTTCTTCCACTTAACATTATCTCATTACATAGTTACATTTGTATGTTACTATAGTCTTTAAAAACTTTATCTAATATTTTCATTTAGTGGATGGATATAATATATGGCATTAAAATTCCCTGATGGAATATTTTGGCTATTTCCAATCTTTGATACACAAACAAAATGAATTTTCCCAAAAAGAATTTACTATGTGAAGGACATACACAAACCAACAAAGGACCCATAGCTAAAGTGCATGAAATGCTTCTGTAAATTAAAAAAAAAAAAAAAAAAAAAAGTAAAACCTAATTAAAAAAAAAAACAGAAATATAGACGAGCAGCTTAACTAGGTGCTTTGCAAATAAGCTTTCCAAATGGCAAATAAATATATGAGAAGATGCCCCGCATTACCCAACAGGTAAATGAAAATTAAAGCACAATGGGTTATGGCCATAATTATAAACATTTAGAAAAAAAGCAATAAGTTTTATAAGGTTGTAGGGAAACAGGATGTCTCATACACAGCCATGCAAATATAAATGGGTACCACTATTTTATAGAGCAATTTGGCATTTTATATAAAGTTGGACATACGTTCCATTTCTATGTATATGCCTATTAGAAACATATGCTTATGCATGCTAAAATATCTGCAAGAACTTTTATAGCATCATTGTTCATGAGAGATCCTTAACAGAAGACCATTTAATGTCCTACTACTAGTATTTACATAACAAAATACAATATAGCAGTGAAAATGATCCATCTACAGCCATAGGCAACAGCCTGGATGAATAGTTGTCTCTTATCCCAGTTGGTAATTATTTTAATAGCTGATTCTGTGAATTTCTACAAATTTTCACTATTAAAATTATGGTTTTTATGCATAAGAATGCACCACTCACCTTTTTTATTCATAAGCTAATATTTTTAAAGTTATGTTTAGATTTTTCTCTTTTGAAAAGGATAGAATGAAAAGATTTTAAATAATTACACTTTTTCTGCTGACCTACCCATTATAGTGGCTCTTTTGAAAGGAAGTTTCTTTTTCATGGACACACATAAGAAAACTTGTATAGACACTTTGCAATATTCAAGAGCTTCATGCTGTTTTCTTTGGTACAGCTTCTAATACATTGCATGTTCATTTTAGCATATTTTGGAATTGATAGTTGGATATATTTAATGGTGACAAATATTAATTCTACTTTGGTACTTTTTATAGAACTATTCTTGTTAAATAGCATAGGAAAATGTTCTTGTGATTGTCAGGGTTTCCTAGTATTTATCTCAGTTCTTTTGTAAGTGTATGGAAATTGTTTAATTATTTTAAAGCTTACACTTTTCTTGAAAATATGTCACATCTGAAGTGTAAAAAATTACTTTGAATACATTAATATTTTTTTCTGTGTGTGTAACGAGTCTTTTTTCAGAACAGGAATGTGTGCATCCCAGTGTTTACTGTTACCTCTTTTATGTTTATATGTTGAACTGGTTGAGCACTGTAATGACTTGAGAATATACTGCTCAGAATTTTTTTTTAATTTATGGGTTTTGATAAATATATTTCCAATTATGACTATTGCTGATACTTTTCCAATTTTTAAATAATAGGATTTACTTAAATCCATTGCTTCAAGAATGAAGAAGGCAATAGAGGATGATGTTTTTATTCCTCTATATCCAAAGAGGTAAAAGCTATTAACTTCTGTGTTATTTGAAATAGCTCATCATATAATACAGGTTTAAGAATGTAATACAAGAGAATCTAAGTGTTCTCAAAACATACATATACATATTCTATTAAGACGCAAATTGAGATTCCAACAAGTATTTCTCAGTCACCTGCTATATACCATGTATGATGCTTAGCACTTGGACTTTGGATTTTTTTGTTTGTTTAAATGTACATTAGGAACATGAGCAGTTGTGTAGAATAGTTAAAAAGCACAGGTTCTAGAGGTTGGATCCACCATTACTAGATATTTGATCTTGGTCCTTTCTATGCATCATTGTCCTCATCTGTAAAATGAGTATAAAATTAGTGGCTATTTCACAGAACCTTAGGAAGACTTGAGAAGAGTGCTCAGATTAGAACAAAGCTTTGTATAAAAGCAGAATAGTGTAAACCTAGAACATCACTGAATGTCCAGAAACTGCAGCTGTGAATTCTGTATTTACTTTATGAAAAAAGTAGTATTTAGGTACAAGGCCATAGTATTAGGTGAATTCTAAGAAGGCTTCAGTTATAGCAATGATTAATAAACTATAGCTACACAATAATAGTCACAGGATGGAAAACTTTGTGGAGTGGGAAGAAAGAAAGTTCTCAGTTTTTTTACTTTTTTGAGTCAAGAAGTGATATCTGCATATAAAAATTCTTCCTTGGTAAGGTTTATTTTGTAAAGTTTTACTTAAGTCCTTCTGAGTGTGATTTATTTGCTTATTTTTTATTTATACTTAAAATTAAAAAATTTACTCCCATCCTGCCCTCCATACACTCAGATTTTGCCCTTTTTCCTTTATCCACATACATGCATGCAATGATCAATTATTTTTATTTACCTTTCCAGATTTTCTTCATACAAATAGAAGAAAATACTTATATATGCTATAACCTTACTTTCCCCTTTTTTCTACAGCAAAGTATATTATAAAGTGTTGCATCCAGTTTGACTCTTATTTCATGTAGGATGTCTTTGAGATCATTTCATGTTGTCATGAGAATTTCCCTTTATTTTTTTTAAGCTGCATACAGTAGGCCATCATGTGGATACACTGCAACTGATAGACATCAAAGTGCTGAACTTACTAATAGTGTATATTGCAAATAAACTAGCAGGCATATTATTCTGTACATGTAAAAACTTATATACAAGAGATATTCTCAAAAAAATGGGATTAGTGGGTCAGAGTGTGGGTATGTTTGTAATTTTTGATAGACATCAGATCACCTCCATGTAGAGAACTTCCATTGTATTCCATTAAGGTTTAGTGTGCTTGGTTAAAATAAATGTTTTTTAATTTGCATTTTCTCCTTTCTCTTTCTGTTGTTTCAAATTAGTGCTGTAGAAAATGAAACATCACCGCATTCCAAATTCCAAGAAAGGCAGTTCTGGTCAGCTCTAAAGGTATGCAAAAATAAAAATGCAGATTTATTTTTAATAGAGTTGACTATAAAACAGAGTGGTAGACTTTTTCTTGTGGCCCACGTCATAAATATTTAAGGATTTGCAGCCTGTATAGTATCCATTGAAATACTGGACTCTGCCACTGTAGTCCAAAAGAATCACATATGAGGATTTAAGGTAAAAATGAAATAGTCGAGGTTCCACAGTGCTAGAAGAAAAATCACACAAGCAATATGAAGAAACAAAGGAAGAAAGTGACTCAAACAAATCAACACATCTCGTCAGAAGATTCCATGGCAAGCACAGTTGGTCAAATGCCAGTGATGGAATTCAGAAATTACATATTCCAAATGTTTATGGAACTTAAGAACAAACTCAAAAATGACATAAGGGAGCAAATACAAGTGGTAAAAGATCATTTTGACAGGACTGGGGTTGTGGCTCAGCAGTAGAGAGCTCGCCTAGCACGTGCGCGGCCTGGGTTTGATCCTTAGCACCACGTAAAAACAAAGGCATTGTGCACAACTAAAGCAAATAAATATTTAAAAAAAAAAAAAAAAAAGATCATTTTGACAACTCAAAAAAAAAAAAAAAAATACAGGAAGCAAAAGATTACTTCAATAGAGAGATAGAGGTTCTAAAGAGAAACCAAACAGAAACTCTGGAAATGAAAGAAGCAATAAACCAAACTAAATGTTCAATTGAAAGCATCACCAACAGATTAGACCACTTGGAAGAAAGGACCTCAGATAACGAAGACAAAATATATATCCTGGAGAAAAAAAGTAGATTACACAGCAAAAATTGTAAGAAATCAAGAACAGAACATTCAAGAAATATGGGACAACATAAAAAGACCAAATTTAAGAGTGATTAGGATGGAGGAAGGTGCAGAGTTCCAAGCCAAAGGAATGAGTAATGTATTCAATGAAATAATAGCAGAAAATTTTCCAAACTTGAGGAATGAATGGGAAAACCAAGTGCAAGAGGCTTACCAAACACCAAACGTACAAAATCACAACAGATCCACACCAAGTCACATTGTAATGAAAATGCCTAATATACTGACCAAGGAGAGAATACTAAAAGCCACGAGAGAAAGAAAGCAGATTACATATAGGGGGAAACCAATCAGACTATGTTCAGATTTTTCAAAACAGACTTTAAAAGCTAGAAGATCCTGGAATAGCATATTTCAAGCTCTGAAAGAAAAGGGATGTCAACCAAGAATCTTATATCCAGCAAAATTGAGCTTCAGATTTGAAGATGAAATAAAAACCTTCCATGACAAACAAAAGTTAAAAGATTTCACAACTCGAAAGCCAGCACTTCTGAACATCCTGGGCAAAATATTCCACGAAGAAGAAAAGAAAAATAACAATGAAAATCAACAAAGGAAGGTATTAAACTAAAGGAAATACCAACCAGAGGAGAAAACAAATCAAGTTAAATACCATAAACAAATAAAAATGGATGGGAAAAAGAATCACATCTTAGTAATAACCCTGAATATTAATAGCCTAAACTCACCATTCAAAAGACACAGATTGTCAGACTGGATTAAAAAAAAAACGACCCGACAATTTGCTATCTCCAAGAAACCCACCTCATAGAAAAAGACATCAATAGACTAAAGGTGAAAGGCTGGGAAAAGTCTTATCACTCACATGGGCTGCAGAAGCAAGCAGGGGTTTCTATTCTCATATCAAATAAGGTAGACTTCAAGCCAAAGCTAATCAAATGGGACAAAGATGGATATTTCTTACTACTTAAGGGAAACATTCATCAACAAGATATAACAATTATAAACCTATATGCCCCAAATAATGGGGCACCTACATTCATCAAACAAACCCTTCTCAAGTTCAAGAATAAAATAGACCACAACACAATTATTCTAGGGGACTTCAACACACCTCTCTCACCAATGGATAGATCATCCAAACAAAAGCTAAATAAAGAAACTATAGGACTCATTAAAACAATAATTTAGACCTAACGGACATACACAGAATATTGCATCCCTCAGTGAGTGAATACACTTTCTTCTCAGCAGCACATGGCTCCTTCTCCAAAATAGACCATATATTATGCCACAAGGCAAATCTCAGCAAATATAAAAAAGTAGAGATACTGCCCTGCATTCTATCAGACCATAATGGGATGAAATTAGAAATCAATGACAAAACAAGAAACAAAACTATTCTAACAACTGGAAGCTAAACAACATGCTACTGAATGAACCAGGGGTTGAAGAAGACATCAAGAAGGAGATTAAAAAATTCCTAGAGGTAAATGAAAACACAGATATGTCATATAGAAATCTTTGGGACAATATGAAGGCAGTAGTAAGAGGAAAATTCATTGCACTGAGTTCATTCCTTAAAAGACAAAAAAAAAAAAAAAAAAAAAAAAAAAAATAAATGACTTAACATCACACCTCAAAGCACTAGAAAAAGAGGAACAAATCAATATTAAGACAGGAAATAATTAAAATCAGAGCTGAAATTAATGAAATTGAGACTAAAGAAACAATTCAAAGAATTGACAAAACTAAAAGTTGGTTCTTTGAAAAAATAAATAAAATCGACAGACCCTTAGCGATGCTAACAAAAAGAAGAGAAAAAACTCAAATTAGAAGTTACTTTGAAAACGTGTACTCTAATAAAATAGAAAATACTGAATGCATCGACAGATTTCTAGAGTTGTATGAATTGCCCAAACTAGAACGGGAGGCTATACACAATTTAAACAGATCAGTTTCAATCGAGGAAATAGAAGACGCCATCAAAAAGCTAACATCAAGAAAAAGTCCAGGTCCTGATGGGTTCGCAGCCGAGTTCTACAAGACCTTCAAAGAAGAACTACTACTAATGCTCTTCAACTTTAATTTAAAGAAATAGAAAAAGAGGGAGCTCTCCCAGACTCTTTCTATAAGGCCAGTATTACATTAATTCCAAAGCCAGGCAAAGACACAGCCAAAAAAGAAAACTTCAGGCCAATATCTTTAATGAACATAGATGCAAAAATCCTCAACAAAATTCTGGCAAATCGAATACAAAAACATATCAAAAAAATAGTGCACCACGATCAAGTGGGGTTTATCCCAGGAATGCAAGGTTGGTTCAGGATTCGGAAATCAATAAACATAATACATCACATCAATAGACTTAAAGATAAGAACATATGATCATCTCAATAGACACAGAAAAAGCATTTGACAAAATACAACACCCCTTTATGTTCAAAACACTAGAAAAACTAGGAATAACAGGAACATATCTCAACATCATAAAAGCTATGTATGCAAAGCCCCAAGCTAACATTATCTTAAATGGAGAAAAATTGAAAGCATTCCCTCTAAAAACTGGAACAAGACAGGGATGCCCCCTTTCACCACTGCTATTTAACATACTACTGGAAACTCTGGCTAGAGCAATTTGACAGGCGAAAGAAATTAAAGGGATCCAGATAGGAAAAGAAGAGTTCAAATTAGCACTATTTGCTGATGACATGATAATATACCTAGAAGACCCAAAAAACTCTACCAGAAAACTTTTACAACTAGTAAATGAATTCAGCAAAGTAGCAGGATACAAAATCAATACCCATAAGTCAAAGGCACTTTTTGACATCAGTGACAAATACTCTGAAAGGGAAATGATGAAAACTACCCCATTTACAATAGCATAAAAAAAAATAAAATATCTGGGAATCAATGAAAGAGGTGAAGGACCTCTATAACGAAAACTATAGAACACTAAAAAACGAAATTATAGAAGACCTCAGAAGATGAAAAGACTTACCTTGTTCTTGGATAGGTAGAACTAATATTGTCAAAATATCCATAATACCAAAAGCATTATACAGATTTAATGCAATTCCAATCAAAATCCCAATGACATTCCTCAAAGAAATAGAAAAAGAAGTCATGAAATTCATCTGGAAAAATAAGAGACCCAGAATAGCCAAAGCAGTCCTTAGCAAGAAAAGTGAAGCAGGTGGCATCACCATACCAGACTTTAAATTATACTATAGAGCAAAACAGCATGGTATTGGCACCAAAACAGACGGGTAGACCAATGGTACAGAACTGAAGACACAGAGACTAATACATATAATTTCAGCTATCTTATATTCGACAAAGGTGCCAAAAATGTACAGTGGAGAAAGGACAGCCTCTTCAACAAATGGTGCTGGGAAAATTGGAAATCCATATGCAACAAAATGAAATTAAACCCCTATCTCTCACCATGCACAAAATTCAACTCAAAGTGGATCAAGTACCTAGGAATTAGACCAGAGACAATACGCCTAATAGAAGAAAAAGTAAGCTCCAATTTCCAACATGTCAGATTAGGCCCCAAGTTCCTTAATAAGAATCCTGTAGCGCAAGAATTAATATCAAGAATCAATGAATGGGATAGATTCAAACTAAAAAGATTCTTAGCAAAAGAAACAATCAGTGAGGTGAATAGAGAGTCAACTATTTGGGAACAAATATTTAATACATGCACATTGGATAGAGCACTAATTTCTAGAATATATAAAGAACTCAAAGTACTTAACACCAAAAAAAAAAAAAAAAAAACAAATAACCCAATCAATAAATGGGCTAAGGAATTGAAAAGACACTTCTCAGAAGAAGATACACAATTAATCAAGAAATACATGAAAAAATTCTCAACATTGCTGGCAATTAGAGAAATGCAAATCAAAACTACTCTAAGATTTCATTTTACTCCAGTCAGAATGGCAGCTATCAAGAACACAAACAACAATAAATGTTGGAGAGGATGTGGGGAAAAAGGCACATTCATACATTATTGGTGGGACTGAAATATGGTGTAACCGTTATGGAAGGCAGTATGGAGATTTCTTGGAAAACTAGGAATGGAACCACCCTATGACCCAGCCATCCCACTCATGGGTCTATTACCAAGGGACTTAAAAACAGCATATTACAGTAACACAGCCACTTCAATGTTTATAGCAGCACAATTCACAATAGCTAGATTGTGGAACCAACCTAGATGTCCCTCAGTAGATGAATGGATAAAGAAAATATGGTACATATACACAATGGAATTTTACTCAGCAATAAAAGAAAATAAAATAATGGCATTCACAGGTAAATGGATGAAGTTGGAGAATATAATGCTAAGTAAAGTTAGTCAATCTCAAAAATTCAAATATCGAATGTTTTCTCTGATATAAGGAGGCTGATACACAGTGGTGTTGGGTCGGGGTACATAGGAGGATTAGAGGAACTCTAGAAAGGTCAAAGGGGAGGGAGGGGAAGGAAGGGAGCAAGGGGGAAATGGAGGGGAAAAAAGAAAAGGCGGTTGAATAAGATGGATGTCATTATCCTAAATGCATGATTGAAGATTTGAATGGTACAAATATACATTGTATACAAAGTGTTTTGTAGAAAGATGCTGTATATGTTTATTATGAATTATAATGCATACTACTATTATAAATACAACAACTTTGAATAAAAAATTTAAAAAAAGAATCACAGATGATATGTAAACAAATAAATATGTGTTTCAGTAATACTTTACTTATAGACATTGAAATTTGAATGTCACATAATTTTTACGTTATAAATTATTCTGATGTTTTTAAAAAACATTTTTTAAATGTTATTTTAAAAATGTGAAAAGTATTCTAGCCCACATGCCCTATAGAAATAGGCAATAGGTTGAATTTAACCCCCAAATCATAATTGTCTAGCCCTTGGTCTAAAAAGTAAACATAAAGTCATTGTCAAGTCAGTGCTAATAGGAATAGTAAGAAGATGGGTTCAAAAGACATTTAAGATGTAGCACTGAAAAGACTAGGTTAGTTTCCGTGTGAGGAACATTAGGTCATAGCCAAGTTTCTGACTTTGGCAACCTTGTGACTTATTACATTTTCTGGGAACATTGTAGGAAGTAAAGGAAAAAGAAAAGGCCAGGGAGGGAAGATAAGATCTCTTTTGGACATAGTGAATTGAAGTCTAGGAGGCAATTGGATATATGAATTCAAATGTCAGGGGACAGATCTGAGTTGAGGTTTTGGAAGTCAGCTACAGAATAGGCAAGGAGCCTTGGTCACGAATGACAAGTTCTGAGGAGATAGGGTGAAGCATGAAGAAGAGGCTATGGACAGAACATTGAAAATACTGACAGAAGAAGGGACAGGGAATGTAGTGTCTTCAAAGAAACCCTAGAATGGCCACAAGAGAGTGAGTGGACTTAAGGAAGCTAAATGAAAGACAAGCCAGGTGTGATGATACATACCTATAATCCCAGTGGCTCAGGAGGCTGACACAGGAAGATTGCAAGTTCAAAGCCAGCCTCAGCAACTTAGCAAGGCCCAAAGCAATACCCTGTCTCAAAATTTAAAAATAAAAAATGAAAAGGCTGGGGATGTGGCTCAGTGGTTAAGCACCTCTGGGCTCAATCCTTGGTACCAAAAAAAAAAAAAAATGACAGTGAAAGACCAGAGTGTTAAATGCCACCAAAAAGAATTAGGAGAGAGACTGAAAGTGTTTATTAGATTTAACAATTAAAAAGATATATATAACCTCAGAAACACATGTGTATTCACTTGATGTTTTGTTTTAGCTCTTCCGCAATATTCTTCTTTGGAATGGAGTCCTTTCAGACGACACCTTGCAAGAGCTAGGACTAGTGAAGCTGCTAAATCGCTACCTTATTATAGCTCTTCTTAATGCCATACCTGGACCAGATATGTGAAAAAATGCAACCAGGTAAGCTGTGTAGGAACAATTATGATTTTATCATTTTTTTTAAAATATAGCTATTAAAATTTTAGCAAATTAACTAAAATTGTGATGCTCACAAAAGAATAGACAAATCAATAAATCAATTTAACAATAGACACCCAGAAGCAGCCCCTCTGTATTTAAGAATTAGCATACTGGTTTGAAATATCACCAATAAGGGAAAATTACTTAATAAATAATGCTGAGACAACTGGCTCTTTACAAAAAGAATGTTAGGTTCTTGCCTCTCGCTATATACCAATATAAATTTCAGGCAAGAACCAGAGGTATAGCTCATGTGGTAGAATGCTTTCCTGGTACATTGAAGGCCTACTTCAACCCCCAGTACCGTAATCAGTCAATAAATAAACCTCAGGTGGAATAAAAAAAGTAAAAAATGAAATTGTAAAATTATATTAAGTAGAGGTAAATGACTATCAAGGGTGAGAGAGTCCTTTCTAAACTTAAAGATAAATGAAGAAATGATAAGAAAAAGCAATAGATTTGACAAAAATATAAAACTTCAGTGGATCAAAAAAATTCATTGAGATTAATTGATAATTGTAGAAACTGGAGAATATGCTCACTGGGCTAACTATACTGTTTTTTTCTCCTGTTGTTTATTTTTGAAGAAAGGGAGTTGAGAAAGTAGGAAAGAAGTTGTAACACATAACAAGGATTAAAATCTATGTTAAATAAAAAAAAAATCTCTTTGCAAATCAATAAACAATTCAAATGTTCTTATTAAAAATTACCAAAAAATACACAAGTTGCCACAAAAGGATATGTAAAAATAATGTACAAATATATGAGAAAGAGTATAGTATAATAATCAGAAAAATGAAAATTATTGTATACTAAATACAATTATTTTAAAAGTTGTTTAGAGCCAAGTGCTATGGTGCATACCTGTATTCCCAGGTGCTCTGGAGGCTGAGGCAGAAGGACTGCAAGTTCAAGGCCAGCCTGGGCAATTCAGAGAGACTCTGTCTCAACATAAAATTTTATTTTAAAAAGGGCTGGAGTTGTAGCTCAGTGGTGGAGCACCTGCCTCTCATGCGTGAAACAATTGCCAGTACTGCAAAAAGGGGGAAAAAAATGTGTGGAGATACATTTTTTTGCTGTTATTTTGTCTGTCATTCCCAGTGTTGATGTAAGCATGGGAAACAATGGTGCCAGCGCAGCAAGGGTGCTGTAACAAGAGTGCACAGCACAGTGGTTCTGTAAGTTTCCCACCCTGGTGGAAGAAGGGACACAGGCCTACTGGAGAATATTTTGGCATGATGGGTTCAGAACTTTTAAAGTTCATACACTTTGACTTCTAAAAATTTATCTTAAGTCAAAAGACAGAGATGTACATATAGATTTTAAATGTAAAGAATATTGTTGTAATAGAAGAATATTGTTATAATAGAAGATATTTGGATACTACCGAAATGTTCCAAAAAGCATCTTGGTCTGTCCAAAAAGATAAGTCATGTAGTTGAAGAATTTTTAAGTATATGAAAAAATATATACTTTTTTAATTTCTAAAAAAAAAGTATGAAATTATGTACCATTTCCTAGCCAACCATGATTTTTCTGACAGTGGTTTTCATATTCTATATAGATTTGGACATTACATATCAAAAACTTAAATCATCATCTGTACTGTGTTTCAGGTTTAGTGAGTCCCCTTTGAACAAAAATATTGTGAAGTAAAGAAGAAAAATTCTGTTTATAGAACATTCTTTCCACAATATGTGGCTAGAAAAACAGACCAACAAAATGTGGGTTTAAGTTCTAGTCTCATTTATGTACAAACTTCTTGGTTACATGAGAATTTTGCGGATACTTGTGATACAAAATATGGAGCAAGCAATTACAAATGGCATTAAATTCCAAGCCAGTTAAGGCTGGTTTTGAAACTTCTATAGTTTGCATAAAAATTTTATAGGAACTTTGGCCCTTTTCAATCACAAAGTGTCCGCCTTTTTTTTTAAGTAATTAAAGAAGGTCACTAAGGAATACAATAAATATTTTTCCTTAACCATAGTTTTTTAGATTTTCTTGTTGTTACTATTACTGCTGCTGGGGTTCAAACCCAGGGCCTCACACACATGAAATGTGCTTCACCACTGAGCTACACCTTCAGCACATACACACCTGCTTTTTTCTGAACTATGTTTTTAGTGCTGAACACCATATTTATTTTAGAAAGTACTTTTTGGAATTTTTATTGAACATATTTTATAATATTTGGTTCATTTTAATTTTTCTCCTACCTCCTCCCTTCCTCCCCCCAACCACCCCACAGTACTGTTGATCAAGCCCAGGGCCTCACTCATGCAAAGCAAGCACTGTACCACTGAGCCACACATGAATCCTTCTATTTATTTTTTAAACATTTTTCTGACTTTACTAAAACTTTCCCCAAAACCATGTGTTACCTTTAGGAGGATGATTATAAAATGTTATTTGTTGTTGTTGTTTTGTTTTATTCCAAAAGAACAATTGAATGCACTGCATTGACTTATTTTGCTTCCATGGACATTTAAAGCAATGTATGAAATTGGTAGACTATTAAAAGCATAATTAATTTTTCTTTTACCCTGTATATCTCAGAATCACGCACTTGATTCCTTAACTCTAATTGTTTGTGTAGATCATGTACTAGGTGAAATAAAGTTAGGTTAACTGAAAGTATTTTGTGTCCAGGCATTGTGGTGGTTAGTTATAAGTTAGGTTTCATGTGGATTTTATGGCCCAAGAAATATACAAGTATAGAAAGAATTACAGGCACTACTAGAGAATATTCATAAAAGTAGTCTGTTTTAAGCTCTTAGCAATGAACAATTAATTTTTAAGATGGTATATAACCTTTCACAAAAGAAGGGAAATTTTCTAAAATTTTTATTAAATCATAAACTATAATATGAAAGAATAATACTCCACTTGCATAATCACTGTGAGATTATGTTAGCAAGAGTCCTTAGATATTATCGTTATCATAAACCAGCCATGTGTTTTGATTAACAGGTAGTAGAATGTCTACCAGAAAAATGGTTTGAAAATTGTGCTATGAGGACATCTATTCCCCAGCTAGAAAACTTCATTCAGTTGTTATTGCAGTCTGCACATAAATTGTCTGGGGATGAATACAGGTAAGCCATGTTTCATTTTAACTTCCACAAGCATAGTTTGAGGATTTTGTATGATCTCAGCAATTCTTAGAAATTTTGAATAATTTTTAGAAAGATTTGTACATTTACTATACTTCTCAAAAATCTGTTGAGACTTCATAGAATTAGTGGATATTTTTATGGTTACCTTTGAAATGGCTCACTATAGTCACACCTCATGCATATTCATATTTTTAAATGAAAAATCTCTCCCAAAATAGCTTTTCCAAAAAATATGCATGGGAATTTAGAATCAAAACTCTAAATCAGAAACCTCATATTAAACATTTAAAATGAGGGCTGGGGATATAGCTCAGTGATAGAATGCTCGCTTACCCCACAAGAGACCCTGGGTTTGATCCCCAGCACTGAAAAACAATTTCCATGTATTTTTAATTTTCTTGACCATTTTTTAAAATTCAGTACTCATTTAATACAGGTGTGCATCATGGTGTATACCCAACAGTACCTAGATCTCTGGTCTGAATGTCTCATTCACAGCATCAAATGTTTACAGAATTAAATAGAATAATGTTCTGGTAAACTGCCACTTGAAAAAAAAATTACATGAAAAAGGCAAAATTTCTAACATTTGCTAATGCCTTGGGGTAAATATTCCCACTGTGGCTTCCACCATAATAGCTCACATAAACTGATAGCTGCTCAGTGCTACTAAAATTTTGAATAGACTTTTTCTGAGCTTTTGTACTTTTTATAGTCATCCACATTGAAATTTATCAGAATACACCCACTAATAGTCTGTATTTGAACTGTAGTGTTACATATTGCTTAACAACAGGGATACATTCCAAGAAATGAATCATTAAAAAGATTTTGTTGTACAAACATCATAGAGTGTACTTACTCAAATATAGATGGTGTAGCTGCTACACAGCTGGGCTACAAGGTGTGTGCGTGTTTGTGTATGTGTATAGGGAGGTGGGTGGGTGTGTGTGTATATATATTTTTATAGTCCATCACTCCCAGGGCCATCATAAACTAAACAAGATAAGATTAAATTAAGCACAGGAGAAAACGATGCAATTGAGACGCAGTAAATACTTAGATGTATGAGGCTGCTTCTGATATAACACAGCATACTGTTTTACTGTAAACTTTTTAAAAAATGAGTAGGTATACACTCTTAAATAATGATTAAAAAGTATAGTATAGGCCAGATGTGGTGGTGCATACCTGTATTCCTAGCTACTCAGGAGACTGAAGTAGGAGAATCACAAGTTCAAGGCCAGGCTGGGCAACTCAGCAAGACCCTGTCTCAAAATTTTTAAAAGCTTAAAAAAGGGCTGGGGATATTGCTCAGTGGTAGAGCACCCCTGGGTTCAATCCCTAGTATACCAAAAAAAAAAAAAAAAGTATAGTGTAGTAAATACATAAATCACTAACATAGTTGTTTATTATCATCAGGTGTTACTACATAATCAGTTGTACTATACTTTTATACAGCTAGCAGTGCAGTAGGTTTGTTCACACCAGCATCCCCACAGACATATGAGTAATGGATTGAATATGATGTTATCATGGCTACAATGTCATTGGGCAATAGAATTTTCAGCAGTTCGTTGTTGATCAAAATGTCATTATGCAGTGTTTGGCTGTGGAGGAAGAAGTCAGCATCTCTGTATTTCATGCTATGTTAGGTATTGACTTAAGGTTAAGCTTTTGTTTTGGATAAATGAGTAATAAGTGGGTCCTGAGTTGATCCTTGTGCCTTCATATATCACTTTTTATTGGTGGTGGTAGTGGTGGTGATGCTGCTCAGGAAGTTGAACCTAGGACCTTGTGCATGCTAAGCATGTACTCTGCTACTGAGCTACACTCCTAGCCCTGATGCATTTTTAAAGAGGACAATGTTTCTTTGTTTTTGTTTTCCAGGAATGAAATCAAGGAAATAATTCTTATTCTGGTGAAAATAAAAGCTTTGAATCAAGCAGAATCCCTCACAGAAGAGTATCACCTAGACCATCTTAAATCACTAATTAAAGAAGTTTGAGTAAACTTTATAGGAAAGTACTAAAATGAGATTTATATATTAAAATATAATACTCAGTTCCTTTGCTTGAAAACAAAACAAAGCCTGGTGCCTTTTTTCATTGTAATGGAGGGTAGGTTTTCCAAAGAGCAGAACTACTCCCCTCCATCCCCTCCATAGTGGACCTTCTGTTTTCCTGGAAAACTGTCCATCCTTATTATCTTGTGCTTGAAGAAATTAAATGCACAGGAGCAGGAAGAGTTCAATCTGTAAGTCTGAATTTATCTACTTTTCCAAGAGGGGAGTTGGAGAAGTCTCAGATATAGCTATTTTGGCCTAGGGGAGCAAATAAGTCCTTTGCTTTGACCACAAAACTATGTTTAAATTATAATTATTTTAACTACTCCTGTTTACAAATAAATTAATAAGGAAATCTTAATTAGAATGAAGTATGTGTTAACTGGATAGTCAAATTGTCCTTCAGAAATCTGTACCAATTTCTTGTACCAACACCAAATAAGCATAAGAGTGCCACTGAATCACCACCAGTTATTATATTTTTTAAATTCACTGCAAATCTTACAGGTAAAAAAAAAATTGTAGTTCTTTTGTTTTGGCTGTTAGCAAACATGTGTTGGGCTTGACAAATTATTACTTTTGAAATATCCATTCATTTTTTTTTTTTCTTGTGGGCTTGAACAAGGTCTTTATATCATAAAAGAAAATATATACTAATTTTTTCTTTTTTTTTTTTTGCCTGTCCTATGAGGCAAATTTCATTATGCCTAAGGTTTAAAAAACTTCAGTTTTATCTGTTATAATTCATAAATTTTTGTGAAACTTATTTATTCATTAATGCAAAATTATTATTTTTTTTCCTTTTCCTATGAAATGGATGGGATGGAAAGGATACAACTGGCAAGAACAAAACATGGGTTTGACCACTCATATCATTATTCTTTTTGAAATATCCTTTTTTTTTTTTCTTATGGGCTTAAAGGCCTTTATATTATAAAAAATACTGATTTTTTTCCTGTCTATGTGGCAAATAGTTTTTCTCATTTGTCACTTTTAATTTTTTTTTTTTTTTTTTTGGTACCAGGGATTGAACTCAGGGGCACTCGACCACTGGGCCACATCCCCAGCCCTTTTTTGTATTTTATTAGAGACAGGGTCTCACTGAGTTGCTAAGTGCCTCGCCATTGCTGAGGCTGGCTTTGAACTCGCGATCCTCCTGACTCAGCCTCCCAAAGTGCTGGGATTACAGGCATGCGCCACCGCGCCCAGTTCTGTCACTTTTAATTTTGTGTAAGATTTTTTTTTGGTATGCTAAGTCATTGCTTTTTTAGCAAGTTGTGCTCTTTTTGGTCAGACCATTGCTGAGAAGCATTTTGCATTCCCACACTATGAATATCCCCAGCAACAGATACTGTTTTCATCTTAATTTTATCCTTTTAGACATTTTTCTCTATTTATAAAAGTATGTGGCCAAGTGCAATGGCCGCACGCCTGTAACCCCAGTAGCTCCAGAGGCTGAGGCAGGAGAATCACAAGTTCAAAGCCAGCTTTGACAACAGTGAGGCACTAAGCAACTCAGTGAGACCCTGTCTCTAAATAAAATACAAAATAGGGCTCGGGATGTGGCTTAGTGGTTGAGTGCCCCTAAATTCAATCCCTAGCAACCCCCTTCCCCAAAAAAAAATGTGTGTGTGTAAATTTTTGTTTTTGCATAAATGGCAGATTTTATTGCATTTGAAATGTGTAAATTTTTTATTATTAAAGCGTACATTTGTAAATTAGCCTCTGACTTTTGTATTTTTAAGTAGAAATGTGTCAAATGTATTCCCTTAAGATTTTTAGACAGAAATGCTTCTCTTGCTTTTCGTATAATGAAAAATATTAGAACATTCAACTGTTTATTTAATAGTCTTTAATTAAATTTCATTATGCCTAAAGTTCAAAGTTTTATCTGTTGTAGAATTCATAAATTTTTGTGAAATTTACCTAATCATTAATACAAAATTCTTTTTTTTTTTCCTATTCCTATGAAATGGATGGAATGGAGAGGATATAACTGGCAAGAACAAAACATGGATTTGACCACTTATATCAATTCTTTTCCTGGATTTTTACAGCTTTTTGTTCATTTAAGAATGTGAAGAGGAATGTTAACTCAATGGTAGAGCACTTGCCTAGCATGTATGAGACCCTGGGTTTAACCCCAGCACTGCAAAAAAGAAAAGAATGTGAAATGTTTATAGGTTAGACAGATGATTTATATTTATCATGATGGGAAAACCACCTCAATACAATTGATTTTTGCATTTCGTAGGCCCCTGACAAAATGATACTTACATATGTAGATGACTTACAAGAAATACCATGTGATATAAAACTTGGAAAAGAACGACGTATCAGCCAAATATCCATCATGAGTAAAGAAATGAGTCCTTAAACATTTATTAAGGACTTTAATTATTTCTAAACATATTTTAAAAATGTCCTTAGTAAATTAAATCTAACAGTATGTGTATAAAGTGATAATACACCATGATTAAACAGGGTTTATTCCAGTAAGTCAAGTTTGCTTTAACATTGAGTCCCATGCAAGTTGATCTCAGCTACTCAGAAGACTGAGGCAAGAGGATGCCAATTCAAGGCCAGCCTGGGCAATTTAGTGAGAACCTGTCTCAAATTAAAAAAAAAAAAAAAAATGGGGGGGTGGGGCTGAGGATGTAGCTCAGTTGGTAGAGCATCCCTAGGTTCCATCCCCTGTACCAAAACAATTTTAAATTAAAAAAATTTAATATGTTTAAGTCACCCATAAGCAGAGTAAAGGAGAAAAACCATATATAGATGACTACAGAACCAATCATCTCAATGATTACAGAAGCATCTGACAAATTCAGCATCCCCTTACAATACAAAAACCTCTCAGCAACCTAAGAATATAAATTCCATGGTCTTGTAAAGGCTATCCATGAAAAACACCTAATGGTGAGCTATTAAACAAAATTGTCTGCTTTCAGCATTTTTCTGTTCAGCATTGTTCTGGAGTTTCTAGCCAGTCAAGAAAAAGATACAGACATTGAAAGGAGCCAAGGTAGTCATTCATAAATAATATGACCATTTACATAGAAAATCTCATGTAGGAAGAAGAGAAAAAAAGGAATAAAAGACAAAGTAAAACATTTAACAAGATCGACCAGAACTAAAAAGTGTGCAAGATCATCATAGGAATCAAAGCCAGGGCATGCCAGTGATCTGACAGAACTCTTGATATAATTTGAAACTTAATTTGTGTGTGTGTGTGTGTGTGTGTGTGTGTGTGTATGTGTAATGTTGGGGATTGAACCCAGAAGTGTTCTGCCTCTGAGCTACATCCCCAGCCCTTTTTAAAATTTCATTTTGCAAAAGGCCTAACTAGAGGAAGAGAGAGCATATTCATGAATTGGAAAACATAATTTGTTATTTAATTCATTAACTACCAAAACTTCACTAGTCTTTTTTTTTTTAATAAGAAAATGGGGGAAAAGAAAAGAAATGTAATAACTGATTTTAAATTTTCAAAGTGCAAAGACCTTAAAATACCAAAGCAATCTTGAACAGTTTGGAAGACTTGGAATATCTAATTTTCAAGACTATAAAACCACGGTAATCAAGACACTGTGGTATTAAAATAAGAACAGATGAATATGTCAATGGACTAGAATAAAGAGTCCAAGAAAGAGACCTACATTTATAGTTTTTGAGTAAGGGGCCAAGTTAATTCAATGGGGAAAGCATACCCATATTGGTGGAACAACTAGATATCTAAAAAAGCCTTGACCTCATCTCATCTACACACATACACACAGACCTATGCACACCATAAAAATAGAGATGGACCATAGATCTAAATGTAAAACTCAAAAACAGACTTCTAGAATAAAACAGTATTTTTCATTTAGGGGCAGGTAAAGATTTCTTGGTCAGACTGGTCACAAAAAATTTACCATGAAAGGAAAATTAAAAAAAAAAAAAGAATTGCACTTCATCAAAATTAGAAATTTACACAAAAGACTCTAGCATCTTAGGTTCTCTGGAGAAAAAAACAAAACAAAATCAATATAACGTTTCATAATCTACTATAATGTTGAAAAAGACAACATGTAGCCATTAGAACACTCATATACTGACAAAGTGAAAGAAAAATGGAGTAACTACTTTGGAAAACAGTTCATCAGTTTCTTATTGAGGTTAAACACTGACTTGCCATACAAAGAGGCATGGAAAAAAATGGGAAAATGTGACCCAATGCCAGTAAAAAAGCAGGAACCAAGAAGGCCTGTCAGCAACCAGACATCAGATGTGTCAGAAAGACTGACCATTTATAAACATTCGCAGAACTAAATGAAACTCAGATTAACAAAGTAAAGGAAGATGTAATGTTGTATCAAATAGAGAACAAAGAGAAACATGCATCTCTTTGGATTAACAATGAGAAATTGTTTTTTAAAAAGAACAAAATGGAAGTTAGTTAAAAATTACAGTAGCTAAAATGAAAACAGAGGAGCTCTTAGTAGATTTGAACTGCAAGAAAAAAAAAAAAGGAATAAGCAAACTTGAAAACAGGTCAGTAAATACACGGTCAACCACTTCTCTGTTATGCTTTAATTTTTAGAAACACATTTAGGATGTTTAAAGAATAAAATGTTATTACAGAAAATTCCATAAATAACTGCTTTGTAGGCTCACCATCCATCCAGGTTTAACCAGGACTGAAATATGGGACCTCCAGTGCTAAAACTGGGAAGGTCCTGTGTAAACCACGGTAAATTGGTCGCTGCTGCCTTGGTTGAAGATGTTCCCTGGGCATTTTGGTCAATTAGCTAAACTGGAGCAAAATGAGCAGCCTTGAATTTAACTTCCATTCTATTATTTGTATAGCAGGCAGGATATTAAGTGCAGTGGTTCTTAAACCTAGCAGGACATTTAAATCACATGAAGAGCTTTCAAAACTACCAATATCCATCTTCATCTTCCCACAAATTCTGATATAATTAGTCTTGACACTTCTTTAAGAGAAAATGATTTTTAAAGAGTTCTAAGATACTTCTGAGTTTTATTTTGGATGAGCTCCCTAAAGCTAATATCTGAAAAATAAACTCACCTATCTCACAAGGTTGTTGTGAACATTTAGACATGAAATGCTTTGCAGTGACCAGCATACAGATGCCCTTCTAAGTGGGCTTTTTTTTTTTTTAAAGCCTGTTCCTAAAAAAACAAAATTTAGATATGCTCAGCCCACCATGTCCACAGGTTCTACTACCCATGGCTTCAACCAACCATGGATCAGAAATGTTTCTTTAACAAATCCACCCTCAGGAGGCTAAGATAGGAAGATCATAAATTCAAAGCCAACCTCAGCAACTTAGGAAGACCTTGTTTCAAAGTAAAATAAATAAATAAATAAATAAAAATAAAAAGAGCTGGGGATAAGCCAGAGCAATTAGGCAAAAGAAAAAAATTAACAGGATACAAATAGGAAAAGAATTCAAACTATTCCTCTTTGCCAATGACATGATTCTATATTTACAAGACCCAAAAACTCCACCAGAAAACTTCTAGAACACATAAATGGATTTGGCAAAGTAGCAGGATAAATTAACACCCATAAATCAACTGTGTTCCTATACATCAATGATGAATCAACTGAAAAAGAAATTGGGAAAACTATCCCATTCACAATAGCCTTGAAAAAAAAAAAATATATATATATATATATATATATATATATATATATATATATTATTTGGGACTCAATCTAACAAAAGAGGGGAAAGACCTCTACAATGAAAACTATAGAACACTAAAGAAAGAAATTGAAGAAGACCTTAGAAGATGGAAAGACCTCCCATGCTTTTTTTTTTTTTTTTAAGTACCAGGGATTAAACTGAGGGGCACTGGACCACTAAGCCACATCCCTAGCCCTATTTTGTATTTTATATAGAGACAGGGTCTCATTGAATTGCTTAGTACCTTGATTTTGCTGAGGCTGGCTTTGAACTCACAATCCTCCTATCTCAGCCTCCTGAGCCACTGGGATTACAGGCATGCACCACCACGCCCAGCTCTCCCATGCTCTTGGATAGGCAGAATTAATAATGTCAAAGTGACCACACTACCAAAAGTGCTACAGATTAAATACAATTCCTTTAAAAATTTTGATGAGGTTCCTCACAGAAATGGAAAAAGGAGTCATGAAATTCATTTGGAAAAATAACAGTACCAGAATAGCCAAAGCAATCCTGAACAAGAAGACTGAAGCAGGAGGCATCACAATACCAGTCCTTAAATCATACTGTAGAGCTATAGTAAAAAAACAGCATGGTATTGGCACCAAAACAGACATGAAGACCAGTGTAACAGAATAGGAAACACAGAGACAAACCCATATAAATATTGTTATCTCATAGTAGAGAAAGGCATCATAAACATACATTGGAGAAAGGATAGTCTTTTTAACAAATGGTGCTGGGATAACTGTAAATCCATTGTAGCAGAATGAAATTAAACCCCTATTCTCACCCTGCACAAAACTAAACTCATAAGTGGATCAAATACCTAAGCATTAGACCAGAGACCCTGCATTGACTAGAAGAAAATGAAGGCTCAACTTTCCGTCATGTCAGCTTAGGAACCAAATTCCTCAACAAGACTCCTAAAGCACAAGAAGTAAAATCAAGAATCAATAAACGGGATGGTATCAAACTAAAAATATTTACAGCAAAGGAAAAAAGAATGTAGAGAGAGCCTAGAGAATGGGAGAAAAATCTCTGCCACCTGTACCTCAGATAGGGCATTAATTTCTAGGATATATAAAGAACTCAAAAAATTTAACACCAAAGAAACAAATAACCCAATCAATAAATGGGCAAAGGAACTGAACAGGCATTTCACAGAAGAAATACGACCAGTCAACAAATATGTGGAAAAATGTTCAAAATCCCTAGCAACTAGAGAAATGCAAATTAAAGCTACACTGAGATTCCATCTCCAGTAAGAATGGCAATTATCAAGAATACAAGTAATAAAAGTTGGTGAAGATATGGGGGAAAAAATACACTCATACATTGCTGGTGGGACTGCAAATTGGTGCAACCACTCTAGAAAGCAGCATGGAGATTCCTCAGAAAACCTGGAATGGAACCACCACTTGACTCATTTATCCCACTCCTCAGTTTATACCCAAAGGACATAAAAATCAGCATACAGTAAATGGATAGAAACTGGAGAGTATCATGCTAAGTGAAATAAGCCAATCCCCAAAAAACAAAGGCCAAATGTTCGGATATGTGGATGCTAAAACACAATGGAGGGTGGGGGATAGAAGTTCATTGAATTACAAAGAGGAATGAAGTGAAGGGAGGGAGGATGGGAATAGGAAAGACAGAATGAATCAGACATAACTTTCCTATGTTCATATATGAATACATAATCAGTACAACTCCACATCATGTACAACCTCAAGAATGGGAAGTTATACTCCATGTATGCAAAATATGTCAAAATAAACTCTACTGTCATGTGTATCTAAAAAGAACAAATTTTAAAACTGTTTTAAAGAAAAAGCCTTGGATGTTCTCAGAGGGAGAGCAACCTGGATTCCATCCCCAGTGCCATAAGTAAACAAATAAGCAAACATCTGTATTGAACATGTACACTTTTTTTCTTGTCATTATTCCCTAAATATGGTACAACAGTTATTTTCTTAGCATTTATTTACACTATATTAGATGTGGATACCAAATGATGACTATGTATTATTTTTCTCATCCTTTTAATAGAAGAGATCTCTAACCTTTTGAATTCTATGATTTATTCAAAAGACTCAAGGAGTTACTTCTTTTTAGCTCATAGCTGTCCCATGATAATACTGAAGGGTAATTTATAAACCACACACTTGAGCAGGTGGAACAGGCAAATCCAAGTCCTTGTCCTCCCATAGAAACATTCAAAAACAAGCAGGAACAGCCACAATTTTGTTACACGTTTGAAAAGGAGTTTTAAAAAATATTAAGAAAAGGCAACTTTAAAATGACAGGAACTCATGACATTTTTTTGCTTGCCATTCCCTCTTCCCTCCTTGGTGTGACAGCAGTCATGAAGATAGCAGCTGTATTCCCAGAATTGGACCCTGATTACACTGTGAAGATACTAACAAACCCAAGCTAAGGCCGAGCACAGTAGTGCACACCTGTAATCCCAGTGGCTCAGGAGACTGAGGCAGGAAGATTGCAAGTTCAAAGCCAGCCTCAGCAGAAGTGAGGCATTAAGCAACTCAGTGAGACCCTGTCTCTAAATAAAATACAAAATAGGGCTGGGGATGTGGCTCACTGGTTGAGTGCCCCTAAATTCAATCCCCAGTACCCGCACCTCGCCAACCTCCCCCCCCCAAAAAAAAACATAAGCTAAGGAACAGACTTCACTGAACACACAGCAAGGAATACAATCTCTGGAAAAAAAAAAAAAAAAAGTAGTTTGGAAGTATTACTAAAAAAACAACTAAAAGAAAAAAGACTAACAGAGCACTCTTCAACAATGAAAATAAAGTCAACCCTAGGGGAAGAGGGAATATCCAATTTGAGAGTAAACAAATTATATGTTCAATCGCCCAGTCTTCAACAACAACAAAAAAATCACATGGCATACAAAGATGAAGGAAGTATGATCTATTCAAACAAGTGGAAACCATCCCTGAAGAAGCAGCCACTGAATTTACTAGACAGTCTTTAAACAGTCATCTTAAATATGCTCAAAGAGGAAAAGGACAACTATCAGTTAAAATTAAGACTTTTATACATCAAAACAAGCTTTCAAGTCATATGCATGATTTCTATCAAAATGGCTTTGTATTTCTCAACACAGCACTGGTAGCAAAAGGACAGTGGGAAAGTACATTTAAAATCCTGAAGGAAAATTACTTCCCATCTAAAATGCTAGCTGAGCACAAGATGCAAACCCAGCTACTCAGAAAGCTGAGGCAGAAGGGTCACAAGTTTGTGACCAGCTTGGGCAACTTAGCAAGACCCTGACCCTGTCTCAAAAATGAAAAGGGCTGAGGGTATAGCTCAGTGGTAGAGTGCTTGCCTAGCATATACAAAGTCTCTGGGTTCAATACCAAGTGTTGCAATAAATAATAAATAAAATTCTATGAAGTATCAATAAAACATAGACCTTGGCAAGGTCTCAAAAATTTTATCTCCACAGATACTTTCTTTAAAACCTACCAAAGAATGTGCTCTACCAAAATTAGTAGACAAATACAGCTCAACACACCAAAGGCCCAATATAGGTAGGCACTAGAGAGCAGATCTGAGCATGATTCAACTGACAGGTACAGGACTGCCTTCAAGATGCAGGTTAGTACTGTACTCTATTACTATACAGGCTAGTCTGTACCATATATAATACAGTAATTTTTCCAACCCATATTCATTTCGCATACAAGACACTTTTTCACCCCACATAAGTATTCTGTTTTGACCTACTCATAAGAGCTGGATTCATCATGGCTCTGATAATCAGAAAATGCTATTGGCTCCCTCTGACCATATTTCTGCCAGATATCAATGGCCCAGTCCACACTGTAACCCTGCCAGAGGTCCTGAGATAAGTCTTCTGGTTAGCAGAACTCAGTTATAACCTTAGCCATAAACTTCCTCAAAGTAACTTTTGTAAACTCTCAGGGAAGCTGAAGCCGGATTGACCCAAAGAATGTCATGTTCTCCTTGAAATCTTAATTATGGAATAATGGCAATATTATCTTTTATACTTGCTAATAGGTTTTTCAAAACTATTTTGTTTAGAAATATACATGTAGGCAATAAACTCAAAGAAATGCAAGGGAATAATTAACAAAGTCAGGTTGGTGTGTACACCTGAGTGAAGGAGGGATACAACTAGAAACAGGTTTCTTAGATCTTTGTAAATGTCCTGTCTTAAATTCCATAGGTGTTACTCAATGTTCTATATCTTAACTCAATGGTGGGTACATGAATGTTTATTTTATTCTTTAAATCACACAATATTCTGTATTAATGATTTACTTCACAATTTAAAAAAATATATCCCACCCACTTCCCTTGCCCTTCCATGCTCAATAAAGAGCATTCTGGTACTGCTCTGACTTCCACTGTAGCTTTGTTTCCCGTTAAAAAAGGAACAAGACCATTTGGCATATATATTTCTCTTTTTTAGAGTAAGAAACTGGTGTGCAAATTTTATTAACATTCTAATAAAATAATGAAATAGTTAATAACTATTTCTTAAAAATGAAATTAAATTGGATTTAAAATAAATCCTCTGGCAACCAATACATCTTTAGCAAGTAAACAAATGATTTCTCAGAATCAGGATTTTTTTGATGCTTCAATTTCTTCCCATATTGCAGCTTCAATTTTTGAAGTATCATATTCCCTCATCATATCAAACTCAAGCCATGGCTGACTCCACTTCTGAGCTTCTTTCATCTGTTCTTCAGTTAAACAAAGGTCAAATCTGATTCCTTTAATATTGAAATATGGACGTTCCCAGCGTTTGGACCAAGGCTTAGGCTTCATTTTTACTTTCAGCTAAGAAAATAAAAGAAGAAGAAGAAGAAGAAGAATTAGGCTGATACATACATAAAAATTCTTCTAAAGCTTTCATTAAGATGATTCTTTCGGGGCTAGGGATATAACTCAGTAGGTAGAGTCTTGCCTTGCATGCACAAGGCCCTGGGTTCAATCCCCAGCACCACCAGAAAAAAAAGATGATTCGTTCTTATTTTATGTGTACTTTCAGTTCCAAATGTACAACACATACCTTATTAACAGGAACTTCTTTGCTAGACTCTAGTGTTACTGGCTTCATGTTCATATCAAAAGTGCTGTATTCAGGAAGGGCATCTCGTAAATAAAGCAAACTATCATCCAGCCGTTTCTCTAATTTGATCACTTGGATCTCGTGGATTCGAGGATTATACAGTTCAAAGCAAATCTCAACACCTAAAGAGAAAACATTCTTAGAATCTAAATCAAGATTCCTGCAAATGCTGCATACTACAGTAAAAGTTATTTCATAAGGAACTAGCACAAGGCTTTGCATGTACAAAATATGACACAAATTTGTGATTTTTAAGATGAAGGAGTATTGAGGCTAGGCTTGGGGGCGCATGCCTATAAAGCCCAGTGACACAGGAGGCTGGGGCAAGAGGATCACAAGTTCAAGGCCATCCTCAGCAACTTACAGAGGCCCTAAACAACTTAATGAGACCCTGTCTCAAAATAAAAAGTAAAAAGCAAGCTACATATGTGTATGGCTCGACAGTTAAAGTGCCTACCCCTGGGTTCAATCCCTAATACCAAAAAAAAAAAAAAAAGTGAAAAGTACTGAAAAAAATAGAAATAAGTTAACATCCATTTAAATAAAAAGTAAGGTAGAAAGAACAAAGAGAAAATGAGAAAACCTGAATGAGAATAATAAAGTCTAAAGAAAAAATATCTTCTCTAAATGTTGTCATTTATCTGTTTAATTCTGATAACATGCATTAACTTACAGAAAGTCTTAAGTAAAGGCAATATCTATGTCATATTTTTGTTTATTTCCCAATTTCTTGCTTAAAAATTAATCATCCATATTAAGAATAATAAGATTAATGACCTTAAAGAGTAAATGTTATTTTAAGTTTGGTTTAGAAACCTCTCTTAAGAATGGACTTTTTTTTAAATCAGAAAATTTACACATTTTATTGATGCACTGCAATTGTTCTACATCTTACTATACTATGTAGAAAATACAAGATACTTTGTAAAGCATTGAATCCAAAAAAAAGATAAGCTATGTTTTATACAAATAGCCTACATTTTTTAACACCTTGGGATCTTCCACACATGAAGCAAGCTAGGAAGAGCTCTGAGTATGTCAAGGTACCACAGTAGTAATTTAATTATGCCATCTGTATTAACAAACAATTACTGATGTTTTCTGAAACAATCCCAAGAGAAATATAATCCTGTTATATACAATCAACATTGGTATCAGGATTCAATCCAATATTTACTGTGCACCATTTCTGTTCCAGTCAATATCTAGAAGCTGTGCCTACAGCAAATCAAAACAGATCCTTCTTTTCTCATAAAGTTTACATGCTAGTGGATGATAAACAATAAAGAAACAAGCCAACAAGGTAATTTCATATAGTAAAGACAAGATAGGGTAATGACACTGTGACTAGGAGGAACAACTTTAAATACAACAATCAGGGAAAGCCTTTCTGAGAAGATGACATTTGGACTGATGAATGAAAGGCCTAAGAATGCTCCAGGCAAAAAGAACAAAATACAAAAGCCCTGGGGTATTAAACATTTGTTATGCTGGAAAAAACAGGGAAGGGCTCATTTGGCTGGAGCAAATAACTTGGTAAGCAAAGTTCTGTGGTTTGAATGTCCCCTCCAAAATTATTGTTGAAAATCTTGATTAGAATGGTATTAAGAAGTGGGGCTTTTGTAATAGTACCTTATAAAAGGGCTGGAGAGAACTACCTCAGGCCCATTTTACTCTTTTGTCCTCCACCAAGTGAGGACCCAACATTTGTCCAGTCCAGAGATATATCAACAAGGTACCATCTTGGAAGCCAGGGAATGGGGCCTTGCCTCACACAGAACCTGCCAGTACTCTGACCTTGGATTTCGCAGCCTCCAGATCTGTGAGAAATAAATTTCTGTTCTTTGTAAATTACACAGTCTGGGCATTTTCTTAGAGCAGCACAAACAGGTTAAGATAACCAGGAATGTAAACTACAGACTTCACAACTGAAGACAGGAAATGATGATGACATGGATAATTGTGTTTGCAATGAAAAGGGAGAAACAGACAAAATGAGGATATATATATTTGAGATTGAGCCAAGAAAACTTACTGACTGAATATGTAAAAGAGAATAAATTATTTGAGTAAATAGGTGGGCAATGGTAGCATTTATAGGAATAGAAAAGACTGCAAGAAGAACACTCTTGAGAAATAAAGAGCTATATTTAATTTGATTTATACACATAGGACATTCAGATGGGAATGCTGATGAGCTGCATGCGCACATCAACTAAAAAGGATCAGTCATGGGGATACCTGTGTGGGGATTTATGGGGATGGTATATAAAGCTACTAGGCTAGAAGGAACACTACAGCAGGGAGTATTGATGGGAAAGGTCAAGGCTGGTTACAATAGTCAAACATACTGTAGAGAATGGCAAGAAGGAGCTAATAGTTTTTGAGTGTTCTACGTCCAGTATTTCATGTACAATAATATCTCAATAGTTGGTTGATTAGGACACTGTGAGGAAACCATTAACATTTTAATCTTTAAGAAGAAAAACCAAACCCATCTGTCAACTCACAGCTGTGTTCATTTCTATTACAAGATTTCAAGCTAGGTGTGGTGGGTGAACACCAGGAGGCTGAGATAGGAGAATCAATTGCAAGTTTGAGGACAGTCTCAGCACCTTAGCAGAGCCCTAAGTAAGACTCTATCTCAAAAAATAAACTAAAAACAGCTTGTGACGTAGCCCAGTGGGAAAGTGCTCTTGGATTCAATCTCCAATGCAAAAAAAAAAAAAAAAGACTTCAAGTACATGACTTGATGGAAGGTACCAGTATCTGTAATCAATCAAGTCCTGTTGAATTCCTAGTATACAACACCACCAGTCATTGTAAAATAAACAAGATAGCAGCTACTCTCAAGTTATCAGCTTCTCTGAAAATAATACTTCACCACTGGGAATCATGAAGTATACAACTTACAACTTTAACTACAAAAACTTTACTTGTCCTGCCATTTAAATTCATAATCTTCCTAGAATTTTATGTATTCCTCTCCCTTATTAGACACAGTATGCAAACCCAATTTTGCCTGCTTTAAATGCCTCCAAGATTTATAAAACAGTAATAATTGTGGTGATTGTTTTGTATCATAATATAAAGCAAAATGGGAACATTCATTTTAGGAGAAAGTAATTCCTAAGAACATTGTTATGTCTGTCTTAATGTTCTCATAGGTTATTTGCTCCTAAAAGGAATATCACCATACTGCTTTATAGTCACTTGTTTCCTCCCTTCATGGTGCTATAGTGAGTCCACTTCTAATGACTGTTGTCCCGATAATAAAGGAAGCATCAAGAAAAAGCAGACCACCAAATGTATGTAAGCTATAACTACAATTCACAATTCTCGATCCATTCTAAGGCCAGAAGTTCCTTATCTTTCCTCAGAGGTGCCCCTCGCCCCCAACCAATTCACTTTTAAGTTTCAGATGTCTTGTTCCAGGAAGCAGAAAACAAAAAGGAACCCTCAGATAACATTTTCTAGACAACTGAAATAATAAAATTAAGCTTACCTTGTCCTTCAATAGTATTCCTAAGAATAAAGGTAGCTCCAAGTCCTCTTCCCGATCTATGGATACAAATCCCCAGAAACTGGCTGATTTTTCCACTGGCATATGGGTCAGCTGTGGTAACACGTAGTATGCTTCCTACCAATTCAAAAGAGAAGTGAACTTGTATATGAGATGCAGAAACAAATAACATTTCTCAGTAATTTACCTTCCTAAACGTTTTAATAAAATATTAGGAATAAGTGCCTCCTAAGGGCAAAACCCGGATATATGAAGAATAGTGTTCTCTGCACTAGGGAAAACTAACCTTCCAACTACTAAGAATAAAGGCATCCAGCTTTTACTTACCAACATAGAACTCTGGAATGTGGAGTACTTTTCTCCTTTCTAACATATCTCTTCTTTCTATTTGAAATTTCAGAGGATTTGTTCTTCCCCTTGGAGGAATGAATTCAGGACTCAAGAACCTGTGAAAAATATAAATTAAAAACAAAATAAATTAAAAGCAACCTTAGGCCTCTAGAAGGAAAAAACCTGTTGCTTTAGAGAGAAATGGAAGAATATGGTATTGACATGTTTTATTTTTCACTTCCTAAATTAGGAAAGTAATTTTATTTCTAAAACTGTGGTACCTAATAGCTAACAATTCCTGAGTACTCACCTGGAATTCTGTTGAAAAGCTTTATAAAACATCTGAATAGTGGATATAGTTTGGATCTTAAATGCAACCCCAAAGGCTCATATGCTAAAGGTCTGGTTGGTGCTACCCGGAGGTAGTAGAGCCTTTAGGAGGTGGGGCCCAAAAGAAGGAAGTTAGGACAGTGGAAGCATGTCTCTAAGGGTTATTTTGGACCCTGGCCCTGATCTCTCTCTCTTTGTACTTCCCAACCACCATGAAATGAGCAGTTTCTTTTGACACACACTGATTCCATGATGTACCGTGCTACGGGCCAAAAGCAACAAGGACGCATCCAAGCAACAATGAACTGAAATAAAACCATGAGTGGAAATAAATCTTTCCTCCTTTAAATTGATTATCTCAGGTGCTTTGTCACAGCAACAGAAAGCTGACTAACACAGTAGCATAAATTAATGCTAGAGACTAGATGGGTTTAGTGTCATCGATTTTTTTAAGATGAAAAAACTGAAGCTTGAATAAGTAATTAAACCATTATTATATTAAATATGAACTTATTAAGTCAAGATTTAAATGTAAATATATCTGTCAGTCTCCAAAACCTATGACCATAACCACAGGCCTCACACTGAGCTGTAACAATAAATTATGTTAAAAAAGGCATTAACATATAAAACACCAATTACGAACTGACTTTAAAAATAATCTTCCTATTTTCTTAACTGATTTCAAACTTATATTTCACATACAGAAAAAGCATAAATGACATTAAAATTAATACTCACCCATCTTAATAAATTAGCAATGTAGTTGAAGCTCCTGTGCATCCTTCCTTCTCTATTATTGTAAATTTTGTTATTAGTCCATAAATTTTTCTTTTCTTCAATTTTCAACTGAAAATTCTCAAACCAACCAGAGTTGGCATGATACAACCATAACCATGTACCTTTACAACTGCTAAAATTGCTATATTTGTTTTATATATGCATATTTTTTTCCTAACTGTCTGAAAATATCAAATAGCAAGGCATATTATTCTCAGTAATTAAGAAGGTCAAGGACTTATTCCACATTATCACAATACCTTTATGACACCTAAAAAAAATAGCATTAATTCAATAATGTATTCTAATATATAGTTCACACTCAAATGTATTTAATTATCCTGGAAAGATCTTTTAAATCTGTTTGTTGCCTGATTCAAAATATAATCAAGCTTTACACATTTTATCTGGCTGTTAGTCTCAAACTGGTACTATTCCCCAGCTTTGTATTTCTATTGACATTGACTCTTTTGAAAAGTCAAGGCCAGGGTGAAGATGTAGCTCCATTAGTAGAGTCCTTGCCTAGCATTTGCAAGGCCCTGGGTTAGATCCCCAGCACTAGGGGGAAAAAAAAAAGGTAAAAAATTTTTTAAAAAGAGAGAGTGAGAAAAGTCAAGGCCATCACTGGGTCCTGGATTTATTTTTTTCACATTCCTAGACTGAGGTTAAGCATTTTTGATAAGACTATTACAGGAAATGATGGCAGTGTCTTACTCTGTCACATTAGGAGGCACATTATAATAATGTCAACTCATGCCACAATTGCATTATGTTTGATTGCTTGGTGAAGGTAGAGCATGTCCCCTTCATATATGCATGTATGTCTGGGCAATATAATATTGTTTAGCATGGTTTTAAACTTCATAAAAATGGTATTATAGCATATCAATTAGTCTAAAGGTTACTTTTTACATAAATTATGTTTACAAAATTAATCTATATCTTGTTTGCTCTCATTCATTCGTTTTTTCACTACTGTGCAATATTTCAATGTATGATTATATTTGCCTATTCGCCTTCTGATGGATAACTAGGCCACCTCTGATTTTTAGTTTGTTACGATAATGTCGTGTTCATTCTGGTACATGTATTCTTGTACATATGTTAGAGTACCTTTAAGTTGAGTGCCTTCTTGGTAGAAAGTTATACACAACTTCAAATTTACTACATTTCACCAAATTGTTTCCAGAGTATATGGTTTACATTGCTTAAATGAATTTTATTAAGAGCTGGCCACTAAGAAATACCTTTTCCACCTTCAAAAGAAAAAACAAGTTATAAAAATGTCTTTTTCTGAATTGCTAAGTTCCTAAATCCAAGTTTATTTCAGTTTAGAACTACAGAATATTTTAAATGTTTTTTTATAAAGAAAATGCAAATCTAATCAACAACCTACAGCCCTTCCAGAAAGCTCTAATCATACCAGATTTTTCCTCCTAAAATTAACTTTTTAAAAAAATTTCACACGGCTCTACAGAAACACTTTCTATAAATCTTACTTTTAAATTTACACGTACTTCCTAGGTTACCAATATTAATTTAAGTGAACGAGAATTTTACTTAAGACTGTTTTGAAGAGAGAAGTTTGGTCAACAGATTTCTACGTGTGTGAAGGGTTTGGGGGAGAAAAGACCAACTCCTATACAAACAGGCATAAACAAGATGTGCCTCAGAGGAAAACTTTGGTGTAGAAAAAGAGCTTCAAATCTGGGGAATTCCTACTTGAAGTTCCGACTTACTAAAACTGTAAAGAAGTGCAACGGTGGCTTGGGGAGAAGCGAGGACGACAGAACAGAGCTGGGCGCACCGTAGCAGACGGACCCAGGCAGCCCAGACACACGCACGCGCAGTGGGAGTTCCGTGACGGCCAGCCAGACCTGAAAGCGAATCCGCCTCCCGCCCAGCACCGCCTCACCTCCTGTCCTGGTCCGGGGGCCGCCGCTTATCCACAATGACCGGTTTCGGCGGAGGCCGGAACTCACCGGGCTGGGAAGGCCCAGTACTCTGCTGCCGGCCGGGCCCCGCGCAGACCCCTGCAGAAGCAAACAACAGAGATCAGGCTTCTCCGCCCGCCCATAGACAGGCAGAGACCGGCAATCTTTTCCAACGCGCAGACCAACAACCAAGTCTCCCCTGCACACTTCTCCCCAGCAAGGCCCTCGCGTGCCCCAGCACTGAAGTCCCGCTCCACTTACCGCAGGCCACAGAGGCAGGTGCAGGGAACAGCGCCCTGGCGGCTCGGAAACTGTGGGCCAAGGCCATAGCGGCCCTACAGCCCCCTACAAGGGAGGCGGCCATGCCGGCTCGCTCAGGTGGAAACTACAACTCCCAGAAATCCGTGCGATGGGGTCATGACTACTGCGGCCAGATGGTGGCTGTTATAGGACAAAATAGGCAAGAGTGTCTCTTTCACCACCTCTCCTTTCGCAAGTGTGTTTTTTTCAAATTTTCCTATAATACCAAAATACACCCCTCCACAGGGGTGTTTGTTATTCCAACCCAGAAACCTCTCTCCTTTCCCTCTGAATTTTCACTTTCTTAGGCAAACCTTCCCTACGTTAACCTCACCCCCCCTCCAAATAGACACTCATTCCTACTAGGTACCTTTCATTAGTTGCTCTAATCTTGTTTGTAATTTTTCCTTATTTGTGTAATTATTAGATTAATTTAACTCTTCCGTTATAAGTTACATAAGGGAAAAGCCAAAGTCGTCATTTGTTACCATTCTGTCCTACTACTTAGCACTTACCTGGCTTATTGTGAATGCACAGAAAGGAGAAGAAAATATTTCCTGAGGAACAGCTTGCCTAAAGTCCCTGAGATTACAGACAGGATTACCCTTTTAAGGAACTAAATTTCAGTTTGGACTGGGCAGCTGAGAAAGATGAAGCAAAAAAATGTAAATTTTAACTCTTGTTAGGAAATTTGAGGGGCTGGGAGTATAGCTCAGTGGCAGAGCAAGTGTTTTGCTTACACAAGAGGCCAGGTTCCAACCTGAAGGGCAAAAATCACACAGGGGACAGCCGTGCAGCCAAGAAATTTATTCAATAGCCTTTGTGGCTGGTCAGAAGTCAAAGAGGTGCTCTGGTCGAAGGTGGAGGAAGTGCTGGGAGAGGGGAGTCAGGGACAGGGGAGTGTGCAAGCTCTGAACTGAAAGTGGGTGCATGGTCACCCCTGCTGGGATCTCTGGAGCTGTCGCTAAAGCAGCTGCTGTTGGGCTGGAGGATGGAGCTATGGGCTGGGCAGCTGCAGTCAGGCTGGAGACGGTGAGTCTAATGCTGGTGAAGTGGCTTCCTCCTCTCAGCAGGGAGAAGCTGTTGTTATGTGAGAGTCTCTCAAGGGGACCCTATATAGGGATTTCTGGTGGTGAGTGCACCAGAGCGACCCCAAGGCCACTGGCTCTTTGCTGTGGAACAGGGTGAGCTTTAAGCCTATTGGCTCCTTTCTGGGGAAAGAACATCCTGTCTGGAGACCTCCAAGCCCATTGGCTCTTGCCCGGAAAAAAAACAAGGAAACAAGGTTGCTTTGCTCAGAACACAGAAACCTCCAGTGGGGGAAGGGTAGCCCATCTATCACAATCCCTACGCCAAAAAATAAAACAAAACCAAAAAGAAAAAGAAAAGAAGTTTGTGTTTTCACAGGAATGGTGAGCTTTTGAAAAGATTTAACACTTAAACTAATGTGATTGTTAATCATTTTATTGAATCAGTGTCCCAAAGTTACCTCAAATTCAGCATGTCCACACTGAATTCATCATAGTCATCTTCAAACTTCCTTCCCAGTATTGGTTTCAACATCCATTTTGTTGCTCCAGTCAAAAATCTCAGTGCTCTCTTGGTTCTTCCCTGTCTCTCCATGGTAAATAGCCTAAAACCATGCTGGGCACCATCAAATATCTCAAGAATCCTTATACTTTCTCATCTTCCCATCCATATCTCTTAATACATGTTACCAGCCTTTATCCTCAAATCACTGCAAGTAACAACTACTTTTTCATTGGTTGTCTGGCCTCTCATTAACTGCAGTTCTTCTCCACACAGCAAACGAAAAAGATAGTTCAGAAATGCAGACCTCATTTTTGGTTTTCCCCTGTTTAAAGCCTTCCAAAGTTTTCTATTGACCTTTCGTAAAAACAAAATTCTCAATAAACAACTAATCTCTGCAGCCTTCCTCCATGTTCTTAGCTTGCCATGAGCTTATACATGATCATGAGACAGAAGACCACATTCTAAGGACAGAATTCTAGGTGCTGTGAGGAAAGACAGGGTCTTCTATTTTAACCTCAACTTTGTTAATTAGAATAAGAACATATCCCAAAAATAACAAGGAATCATACAACCAAAATTTCAGAATGGCTAAATTTTGACTATTTTTCCCACCTTAAAAAAAAAGATGTCAGACCCTTAATGAAGAGTAAAAGGGAAAAGAGGCAAAGAATTGTGACTGGTGGTAGTGAGGATTTTTCTGTATTTTCTGTACTCAGAACAACTTGACTGTCATCCTTGCTAGGACTGGTCCTATAGGTGAGGCAGAGAATAAATGATAGCCCTTCACAGGAGGAAGGCTAAATTTACTAACATTTCCCCTTCCATATTCCTACTTACCCAATATCCATCGTGTCTCTCTTGACCTTATCTTAGCATGAAGAACAAGCTGTGGTTTTAATGATTCTACCAAACAACTTCCAGAGTAAAATCAAAGAGCACAGAGTCAGCCCAATCATTTCATAAACTGATTACAAGAAGACAATTTTATTTATTTCTATATTTTATAGCCATAGGAAGGAGAGTTTGGACATCATTACATAAGTGTTCAGCTGAGGGAATAAGTATTCTAGGCAAAGTCCCCATATCAGGTTATTGTGTGTAGAGAATCAGAAGAAGAACAACAAGATTCCTTGCAAACGAGGCCTTGTTGTCCTCGGTGGGCGTGTCTGCAAACGGAACGTTCTGCTGAGAGGTGTAGAACAGATAGAGAAGAAACAAGTAGTTTATCAAAAGTAATGGGTGAAGGTGTTCTCGCAAACGAGGCACTTATCACCCCCTTGGTGAACATACTGCAAATGGTATGTTATGCCAAGAGGCTAATCAGAAAGTTTGGCAACAACAGTTCTTGCAAACGAGGCTTTGTTGCCCTTGGTGGGCGTGTCTGCAAACGGAAAGTCTTGCCAAGAGATATAGAATAGATAGTAAAGAAACATTGCTTGCAAACGAGGGTGTTTCTTTCTTGTTTCTTCTATATTGAAAAGAAGAGGAGCTCAAAGTGTTCTAGCCCTAACTAGTTTAAGATATTCTTTAGGGAAAGTTTATCTGGCTGATTGCTGATTCGCAAATTTATGCTCGTCATTGCTACTGGCTATTTGCCTTCATTGTCTATTAATGTTTGCTGATGGCTAATTGCCCTCTTTGTCTGGAAGATGTATAAAAAGGCTGAGAGAAATATAATAAAAAAACACTGCATGCTGATCCTGTGTTGGAGTCTGTCCTACAACAATTGTGACATCAGGATTTTTGTCTGTTTTGCTAATTATTGTACCTCTATGCTTAGTGTAGTGTCTGCTACTCAATAAATCTTCCAAGCAAAATTGACATAATGAATTAGTAAGTTCTTGGGTAGATGTCTGACTCATAATAAATCCTTTGTTTCTAGCTTTATTGAGGCATGACTAAAAGTTTTTAAAAAATTGTATATATTTAACATGTACAATGTGATGATTTGACACACATATACTTTATGAAATCATTACCACAATCAAGCCAATTAACATATCCATCACCTCATACAGTTATCCATTAAAAAAAAAAAAAGCTTTATTTTAATTTACTTTAAAGATGCCAGCAAGAGGGGACTATGACCTGATCTATGTATGAACCCATCCAAAAAAAAAAAAAAAAAATCTCTCATTACAAAGAGGGGCTGGTCATCGTGGTAGTTTAGAAAACTAGAGTTACAACATGAAAAGTTGGCCAGTGACCAGCCAGAAAAGGAAGGAGACTTAGCCCAGTGGATGGGGAATTGCCAGGCCCACTGATGAGTCCATCCTGGTGCAGAGATAGACATAGGGAGTTGCAGCCAATAGTTGTCAAGGTGTCTGATTCAGCTAATGATCCCAAGGGTGAGTGTTAACCTGCTGGCAGGAAACATTTGAAACCTATATTAAACTTCCATTGTTCTATGTTCATCTAACATCTACTTATTATTTGGCATTTAATTTTGCCTTCAGAGAGAGATGTACTGGTCACAGGGACATAAATGTTCTGGTAACCTGGTCAGCATGATTATTTTGTTTCATTATAAATTAATTAACTAGCATTAATTCTGTCATATTAGTCTCCTATGTCTGGTTCATGTGGTCTGCCCAGAAAGGTGAATCTATTTTATACTGTGCTAACCAATCAGGTGCTGGCCTTCCCAAACCATTGACAGATCCAAGGCCATGGCATGACAAATTCTCCAAAGTGAAAAATAGATGTGAGACCTTGAGCTATATATCTTGCCTTTTTGCCTGCATAAAAGATCTTGATGTTGCCTCAAAAGCCATGCACACACACATGTATGCATGTACACACACACACACACACACACACACACCTGTATTTGCTATTTACATGCCTAAATTGCTGTTCAATCAATGACTCCAAAATTCAGTTGCTTAAAACAATAAACTTTTACTATCTCATGGTCCACAGGTCAGGAATCCATAAGTGGCATAGCTGAGTCATTGTGACTCCAGGTTTTTCACAATGCTGCATCAAGAAATTGAGATGCTGGCCAGGAGGCTGAGGGGACTGGGTTCAATCTCTAGCACAAGGTGAGAAAAAAATATTGGCCAAGGTTTTTTTCTTTCTTTCTTTCTTTCTTTGGTTTGGTTTGGTTTTGCAGTGGTAGAGATCAAAACTTTACTTCTATCCCGAACCTCCCACTTGCCTTTTATCCCAAATCCGTGGTCTTGACAACACCCATAGGCTCAAACTTCTTTATTCTCTCAGTTCAAAGTCAGTTCCTTTAAGATCAGAAGTTATTTTATGGCTTATTTCTCTACTGAGGCAGATCTCTGAGGCAGAGCTGTGAATCTGGAAGTGAAGACAGTTGTGAGCTCCTTTCTGAGTGAAACCCTGTTGGATTTATGTGCTTGTTGCAAGGAGGGTGTATCCTCAGGCCTTCTTGCCTCACCCCCTCCCCTGGTATAGAACCACTGTCCCACAAGCCAGGGCAAGAGTGAGCAGGACTCCAGTATTCTTAGTGAGTTGTGCATAAATTGAGCTTCCCTTCCAAGAGCCAAGGCTGTGCAGAAGCAGGGTAACCCCATGTCTCCACCTCACTTGCTCAGGAGTTGGTCTCGGCAACAGTAGCTGGAGATAGGATCAGATGCTGAGGTCCTGTTCCTCCAGGAGAGAAAGCCCTCTGGGTGCTGAGTGAGGGGAAAGGGAGCCTGTGCTCTTGATTACAGCAGCCCAAAGTGGAACCACTGTCTGTCTGAGTTGGGAGGGCAGAGAAAGAGGGCAGTATAGATTTGAATACCACAGGCCCTCACATTTCTCACTGAATTTTCATAGATGTTCTGAACAGCTCTTTATTTGTTCTTTGCCCTCAGAGGTATTTTCAGAGGCCTTAAATGGAGATATGTAAATATATCCGAATATCCATAAAAGTTTTCACTAGTCTCATTGAGAAGAGGGTCAGTGAGCTCCTCATACTGTTATACTAGAAGTCAGTTTCTTCTTTTGCTTTAAAATGAGGTGATAACAATGTGCCTTGGGATCCCATCACATTTCCCTGACAGCTTGGGGCTGTCCTAGACCTCTCAATGTGGTGCTTTCTGAAGACACTGATTAATTCATCATTTCTCATTCCTTCCCCTTCCAGGTCTCGACCTGAAGGCACTTTCCAGTGCCAAGGCAACACAAATAACCTTTTACATTTCTCTTTCTATGAACATTAATATTATCAGTTGAAAGATAGTGGCTACTGAAAAACAACATGCTAGTTAGAAATTTTCAGATTAAACCTTTCTTAATTAAGTACTACTTTTCAAAATCAGAAATAGTTCATTAAAACTTTATTTTAGTTGTTTGAAAGTGTTTCCTGATAATAAGATTTAAAAGAGTCCCCCAATATCGAGCTGTGAAAACAGCTTATCTTCAACAAAACGTGTGTGTTTTTCCACATCAACCTGAGTGGATTTCAAGCCAAGAATATATTTTCAAGGATCATTTCTATAATCTGTGACTGGTGAAGTATTCTGAGTGTGTAAGGTACTGGTAACCTTGAAGATGAGTGGTTGTGTTTTCTCCTGAGTACAGGCTGGCCTGTGGTGTTGCCTGGTGGCAGCTGCCACTTCTCCTCCATGACTACTTCTCCTTTCCTTTGGGGAAGAGAGGGAGAGAACACAGGCAGAGCGTTTCTTAAATATATATTATTTATTTCATTAAATTAAAAAGGAAACATTTCTTTTTGAAATTTGTTAACAAAGGCAAATCCTTATCCTCTGTATGACACAATCTGAAAACCTTGAGAGATTTAGTGTTGCTTGAAAAGAAATCTCAAGGTTGGGAAATGGAGTACATGAAAGGTCATCATATATGAAGGGGCAGCAGGCGTTGCCCCGAGTTTTAGAGTTTATAGGAAGGTAGACAGGGGGAGCTTCCCAGGAAAGTTGTAAGCAGGGGTAAGGCCTGAAAGTTTTAGATCACAGGGCAGAACAAAGATGCCTTAGGGTGGGGAGATGAGATGATTAAGAAGACTGGCCAGGGCCACAATAGAAAGGAGGCCACTACCCTCAACTTAGGTTATCAGGCTGAACCAGGGCAAACAGTGGGCTTCAGGGAAGAGAGATGGGAAAGTGCAAGGGGTGGGTTGGGAGGCTGGGAATCAGAATGACTCTCATATTTATGCATGTGTTTACTCTTGGGTTTCTCCAGAGACTTCCTAAGAATCCAGGAAAAGCAGCTAATAAAGGAGTAGGAATCAAAAGAAAGCTCTTGCAAGCTGCTCTGACAAAAATATAGAGACAACCTGGGCACAGTGATGTGTGTCTATGGTCCCAGCACTCGGAAGTTTGAGGCAAGTAGATCAAGCACAGCCTGGGCAACAGAGGGAGACCCCATTTCAAAATAAATAGATAAATAAATAAATAAATAAAATCTAGACACTTTAAACTTAAACGAAATGGTCAGAATAAACAATTCATTTGTAAAAGCATCCCTGTTGATGGTGACTGTTGAAAGTTGTAAAAATTACTAGAGCATTTATGTCAATTCAGATTTTCAGGGAAGCAGACACCATGACTAAACTAGAAATGTAAAAGATTTTGGGTGCTAAATATATGAGAAAGGTAAAGGGTTGGGGGGAGATGGGAGAGAGCCTTCAGACTGCAATATAGGTCCAATAGAACAGGAGAGGAGAGGACGGGAGAGGAGAGGAGAGAAGATTACGTTGGAAGAGCAGACGATCTTGACTAGGCTAATGGGAAACCCCAAGGTCAAGAGTGTCTGTCATGGGGCCAGCACTGGACAAGAGTAGCCCATCACTGGTACCATTGCCACGCAAATGCATTGGCTGGAAGCATCCCAAAGAGCAAGGCCTGAGCTTGATTTCTGCAGATCCCAGAGGAAGGGCAGCCAAGGAGCCTCAGCAAACTACTACCTACAGCAGGTTCTCTCTGTACTGGAGTGTGCCCCCAGTAACTCCTTGATTGCCTCTTCAAAGAGACAGATCAGTATTGATCAAAAGAATAATATTTCCCTCGAGACAGTTCCTGTTTTAGGAATTTTTAAAAATCAATATACATACAAAACACTGTAGAACAGAAGACAGGAAACACAAAGCCCATCCTTGTAGGCCAGTTAAACAAACCAACTTGTACCTGAATATTATGGAACTCATTAAATGAGCCCAATGAATCCACTTGTATGCATTATCTCCAAGGGATATCATTACAAAAGAAAAGGCACCAGGCTTTGTTTACTACATGCTAACTTTCTTTATAAGAATAAATAGACAGAGCCGGGCGCGGTGGCGCACACCTGTAATCCCAGCACTTTGGGAGGCTGAGGCAGGAGGATCTCGAGTTCAAAGCCAGCCTCAGCAACGGCGAGGCACTTAGCAACTCAGTGAGACCCTGTCTCTAATAAAAAATACAAAAAAGGGCTGGAGATGTGACCCAGTGGTCAAGTGCCCCTGAGTTCAATCCCCGGTACCACAAAAAAAAAAAAAAAAAAAAAAAAAAAAAAGAATAAATAGACAGAAGCTGGATGTGGCACTTGCCTGCAATCCCAGCAGCTCTGGAGGTCAAGGCAGGAGGATCGTGAGTTCAAAGCCAGCCTCAGCAATTAAGCGAGGCCTTAAGAACTCAGTGAGACCTGTCTCTAAATAAAATACAAAAAAAGATGTGGGGATGTGGCTCAGTGGTTAAGTGCCCCTGCGTTCAATCTCGGGTACCCAAGGGGAAAAAAAAAAAAAAGAATAGATATATGAGAGCTAGATAACATGTATGCATGTATATGCACATTTATCTATAGAAAAACATGAAAGAAATTGAAAGTCAATTTCTCTAGCCAGAGTTTCTAGGAGATTGTTACCAACAATTCTTACCAACAAATTAATTCTTGCCCTATGTCTTGCCCTAACTCTTGTTCTTAATGCAAATCCACAGCTGCAAACAGAAAGTTCTGCTGAAGAGCAATTATGGGCTGTAAGAGGCCAGCTTGTGATCGGCTGTGGAATAGTAATGTGTTCATTAAAGGGCATAAACTAATTCTCAGCAGCATTTGGATACCTTGTTGATCTTTGCATTTGAAGGGGGTGTTTTGTAGGACATTTTTCTTTCTGGTAAGTCGGACAATGAAAAATTCTTTTCATCAGGAAAATGCAAGTGGGTTTCCTTCAGCTAAAGAGCTCCACTATATTCTACGCCAATGTTGACATTTTTCTAGTATGTTACTAGTGTTAAAGGACAATTATTTTGAAGAAGTAAAATTGTGACTCTCATAAGGATATAAAAAGAACATACATTGGAGGTTTTATTCAACTCATTAATGAGTGAGGAAATCAGTAAGAAGTTTTATAGCCAGTGCAAGGAGACTTGGAATTTCCCACACTGTAATCAGATGAGGAGTGCTGACATGAATTCACAGACAGATACCATGGGGTGACTGGCACATTCCATCCAACACTGTCTGCTTTCTATGTGCAATAATTACTTGTACTAGTTTTCTACAACTTTCAGAATTATAATACAGCACAAGCACAGTGAAGGGTGGAGATAAAACCAGTGGATGCGCCTATTTTGATCTCTGAAGGGTAAAAATCACACCGGAGACAATCATGCAGCCAAGAGATTTATTCACCAGCCTTTATGGCTGGTCAGAGGTAAAAGAGGTGTGGAGAGAGAGGATGGCTGGGGCGAGCTCTGGACAGGAGGTGGGGTGCCCGGACGTGCTGGCTATCGTCTCTCTGGAGCTGTTGGCTGGGGTGGCTGCTGTCAGGCTGGAGGCGGTGGGTCGTCTAAGGTTGGTGCAGTGGCTGCCTCTTCTCAGCAGAGAAGAGCTATTGTGTCTGAGCTCTGGGTGGGCAGGAGCTTAAGTAGGGATTTCTGATGGTGAGGGGTGGGGGTGTACCAGAGTGACCTTTAAAGCTATTGGCTCTTTGCCGGGGAACAGAGAGAAATTTAAGCCTATTGGCTCCTGCCCGGGGAACATGAAACAAGGTCTCAGGATACGGAAATTTCCATGGGGGGGGGGGGTGCCCATTGGCCCAAGCCCATCTATCAATCTCCAATTACCCTACATGAAGAAGTTAACTTGAAGCTGTTCTGAGCTAGTTTGCATGGTAGAAGATTTCACTTTCCCCTAAGCATGAGGCCTCATGTGGAAGCTGCTAGTTATAGGTGATTTCCTTCTCTTTCCTTGGAATAAATAAGAGGGAGAGCATGTGAGTGGACTGGTTACCAACTATATTGTGGTTTTATATATAGAAACAGTTGGATGTCTTTCTTGTTTTATTTTTTAATAGGTTTTCCACTTAAATATAGGATGTCTCAATCAGTGTTGCAGTAAAATGTCCTAAAATCATATAATGCAATCTTACTTAATATTTTGCTTTTAAAATTATATATAGGACTGCTGGTGCAGTGGCACACACCTGTAATCCCAGCAACCTCAGAGGCTGAGGCAGAAACATCACAATTTCAAAAACAACCTCAGCAACACAGTGAGGCCCTAAGGACTTACCAAGACCTGTCTCAAAATGAAACGTTAAAAAAAAAGGGAAGGAGGTGGGCCTGGGGATGTGGCTTAATGGTAAAGAGCACCTTGGTTAAATCCCCAGAAGAAGAAAAAATCCAAAACAAAATAATAATTGTTGAGTACTTCCTGTCACTTCCTGTGTTTTAAGAACTGTTATGGGCACAACATGTAGTAAGCAACATAAAAGCCCCTGCCCTCATTGAGTTTTCACTGTTTTGGAGACACAGATAGTAGGTATGAAATGGTGATGGGAATAGTGGCACTGAAAGGCAAGAGAATAAAGTGTGTAGGGACAGCAGAGAATGAAATGAAGGGAGAGAGCAGGTCATGGGAGTACCTGAGAGAAGAGAGTTCCTATTTCTAAGTTGAGAAATGTCCAATAAAGACATTATCTGCCTTTGGAAATATGTAGAATTATTGAGTTTTTTTTAAAGCAAAATTTATGTTCTACTGGGCTTACTATTCTGGGTCTTGTTCGTTCGAAGATCTTTGAAGTCTTGGAATACAATGGGAAGATGGCTGTATGTCCATCTACTCAGGAGGTTGAAGCAGGAATGTTGTTGCAAGTTCAAGGCTAGACTGGGCAAAGGAGTGAGACCCTGTCTCAAAATACAAAAGCCTAGGGATGTATCTCAGTGGTAGAGCACCCTGGCTTCAATCCCTGGTACCTGGGTGGGCAGAGTGCGTTGGGAATAGAAATAATTTACTCTGAAGAAACTATTACAATACAGAATGATGGATACTGGGTTGAATGTGCACATTGTGGGCTGCTGTAGCACATGGGTATGCATTTTGCCCAGACTAGTTGCATCTGGAAAAGTTTTCCAAAAGAAAGGAGATTTGAACTAAACTTTAAATATATACATATAATGCAGCAAATCAGCTTAGGACTAAGAGATTAGAGAACGATAACCCACTCTCAAATAAAACTATACTTAAAAGTCACATAGAGAATGCTATGTTCAATTTTTAGCAGTTCCCAGGTCTTCACTGTATTAGATAATCAGCTCTTGGTTACTTCTTGGAAAAATGTATACCTATTTGAACCAGCAGAAAATGCTTTAAAAATGTGTTATTGATAGCCTTATTACCAAAAACAGATTTTTTTATTAAAAAAAATCTTTATAATCTTGCTTAGATTGTTCCTCTTCCCAGTTCTCAATCTCAGGAAATAGGAAATCAAACTCCCTGACCAACCTCCCTAATGGAGACCCCAGTTAATTCCTTTCTCATTTTCACAACATTTAGAGCAAATAACTGGTACTCTTTCAGTGGTTTCTTTTTCATTAGCCTCCTCCATTAGACTATATATTCTGAAATCAGGAATCAGACTGGTCTTTTTCATTTACATTTCACTTGAGCAGAAAACAAGGGTGGGAAGTAGGGTGGTTCCAGGGCATGAAGGGATTAGAGCTCTGAAGAGAGTTCAGAAATTTTTTTTTTTTTTTTTCTGAAAGAATGGCAAGATTAGGTTTGCACCCCAGAAAATCCCCTGTCACTACAGAGTAGAGAATGGCCTGGAACGGCATTTCAGTGAGTTGATCTAAGATGGAAGGCAGGAATCCCAGCAAGATATGACAGTGCCTCAGAGTGAATGAAAAGTGGCAGTTGAATTGGGAATTAAGGGTCAAGAATCAACAAATACTGGCGATTGGCAGGTTATAAGAGCAGCCCCTGGGTTCCTTCCTGGGAATTTGGTGAATGGTGACATTATCTGCTGAGATTGGAGATGGAAAGAACAAACTTTTAGGAATAGGCTGAATGTGCTCTGAAAACATCCAGCCTGGGGTACATTTCTTTCATGGGCAAGCAAAGAAGTCCTCCAGACTGGGAGTGTCTGCAGCTCAGGAGAGACCTGAGCAAGGTCACCAATGACCAAAACTCTTGGAAAGAGACTAGTCAGGAGGGGCGACAGAGCAAGACAGGAAGGAGATGCCTGGAAAATATTAACTTCTGTGGGTCGTACAGGTGAAATAGCCATCAAAGATACAGAGAAGCAGCAGCCAATGAGGAAAGGAATCTGGACATGTTGGCAGAAGTAGAGGGCTCTGGATGGTGCCGAAGAGCCTGAGATGTCCCATCAGATGGGACTGAAAACTGGTATTTGGATAGAGTTCCAGAGTTGAATGATGGCACTGTAAGAACTGCAGAGTAAGAAACCACATTGCAAGGTGTTGATTGTTTACCTTTACTCTTGAGGAAGTGTGTGGGAATTGAGGCACTGAAAGCTCTGAGAATAGGTGTTACAGAGTAATTGGCTGAGATATAAGCTCCCACTCCTTTCCCCACCCCAGGCAAGCCCCCTTTGTGTTTCTAACAATGTGAGTTGGTGCTTCCTCTCTCATGCCTGACCCCCCCCCCAACTTGTACCTGTTAGGACCCTGAGGAGATTATGCTTCTCTCAGTGGAAAAGGTAAGAGGTTAATGTTTATATAAAGCAAGGTCAAAGCCCTTCCTCCTAGAGAGAGGTGAGCAGTTAGTAATTACTGAAGAATGGAGGTGGGGGTGGAGGAATACAGACGAGTGCCTACTATCAGGGATCGAAGAGGCTAGATGGGGACTCACTACAGGATGTTAACCACAGAGAGAGGAGGCTGCTGGGACCAGCCCCAGACCATGCACAAGAATTATTTTTATGAGAAAATAGAATTTTGCCAAGGGCTGAAGAACACTAGCTTGAACAATGTTTTCTTACCTGAAAAGAAATATTCTTTAAAATGTAATGACTTAGGCTCTCATCTTTTGTCTTTTAAGGTATATGTTTAGAGAAACATCAATGCATTTTCTTCCAAGAGAATCATAATCATGGAAGGAAATTAGCAATTTGCTAGGAAAAGATCATTTCTAATTTTGTAATAATGTCGATTATTTTGCTATTATATATATATATATAAATATATATATATTTTATATATATATATATATATATTTGTGTCTCCATCACAACAGAACTCGTGATGAGCTGCAGCATTTTCATCATTTCACTGAGTGAATGTAGTGCTGTGGCAGCACAGAGGACATCAGAAATTTGACCCTAAAGAGTTTTCCCAATATTTCTTGTCAAAGAATAAATATTTTAAAGAAAAACAGTTAAAATGAAGTCAAAATCATTCACTGCACTACAGAGTACAAATGCTCAGCCAGATATGAAGATATTCCCTCCACTATTTGTGTCACTATTAATACCATCCAAACTCAGAACAAGCATTTGCAGGAGGGCCACTAATTTTTCAAAAGCATCATGCCTGCCTGTCCACTGAGAATGGACAAATTTCCTTCAGTTCTTTACCCTTTTCTCCAGTGTTCTGTAAAAAGAGGCAAAATTACACAGTCAAATTCTAAAATCAGTGGTAATAATTGGTGAAAAAACTACACATTTCCTCAATTGTTCCTAATGCAATAGATTCCCCCCAGAGCAGCCACTGGCGGTTGCCAAACACTGCTTGAGGCACAGGAAGAGCTTAGTGTGTTGACAGCTCAGGAATGTTTCTCCAAAAGTCTAGAAACAACAATTTTGATTTTGGACACAAATCCACCAGACACAAGGTAAGCCTTGCTGTGGCAATTTTCCATATTTAGTCCTCACTCTTCAGGTCTCATACTGTGAAATGACATGGACAACATTTCTGCATCAACTTCATAAGGCAGGAAACCCACAAATTCCTCCCTCAGCGTGGACCACCTCACCAACACTGAGGAAACCCTCCCTTGCTATGTCTTCCACTTCTTTGCTGACACTGGAAGAGAAATGGGAATCTCTGTTTCTCGAGGGTTTCTTCCCCAAGGCAGCTCTTTCAGACCCCTAGTAGCTGTTTCTTCTCTTTCCCAACACAATAATGTGTTCACCACTGTGGTCTCTGAGCACTTTTTCAGAATGTCTTCAGCAGAAATTACTTGGCTTGAAAACTGTCAGGAGTAAAGAGACCTTCTGGCCCCCTCAGCCTTGCAAAGTGCTGAGGTTAAGAATTCTACTCGCCAGACATTTTTTATTTTATTAGCAAATGTAGCCACCTGGCCAAAAAAAAAAAAAAAATCCATCTGACTCTGATGGTGCTCTTCAAGGCTCAGACTGCTTATTTTCCCTAGAAAATGCACTCCAGTTGAGGGCCACTGAGCCTTTATTTTCACCAGGGCCACAACACTGGGCTTGAGG